>UFQX01000379.1:212884-311521 GCA_900497675.1 Arapaima gigas | reverse complement strand
CCCCCCCCCCCCCCCCGCTGTGTTTTTTATTGCCTTATCAATATTTAAAAGTCGCCTTTAGTGCGGGTAACTTGAATCTAACCTTCTGTGCTATTGTTTCAGCGGCTTAAATAATTCACTGCGAGGGGATTTGTGCACCAATCTTAAATCTACTAAATGATGGAAAAGATTCTAATAGTCTCATGTAAGAAGTAAAGGATCTGATACGATGAAGGGCGCAGCCTCGGACCCCCCAGTCCCAGGAAGGACCTGCTGCTCAAGAAAAGGGCCTAAAACCTGAAGTGGTCCAGTATAAACATCCAGCTGTGAATAAAGCTGTAGCTCTGGAGGTTGTGTCAGTGAAAGGATTTGTGAGCGACAACAACAACATCATTGATGACAATAACAATAATAATAATAATAATAATAATAACAATAATAATAATAATAATGCACATGTGAAAAATGACAGTTTTACTTGGTTATGAGCTGAAGCAAGAAAACAAGTCCAAAGATGTACTTTTTACTTTGCCGAGTTGCTGCTAAAACACCCTGGGTGGTCCAGCAGCTACGTTCTACTCAGGCGTCTGTTAGGACAGCAAATCCGAAACAATAATACAGGCGATAATGATTTGACAAAAGGTGACAGACTTGCCTGATATTATTAGGAATGAATAATGACATCAAACTAATTTCAGGTAATAAGTTTTCGTCCGTCGCCCGAATCAGCGCCTTTGTGTTCTTCAGCAGCACGGCCACTGCTCAGCGTGACACTTCCGGAACTCTGCAAACTTTACCTGACGAAAAAAGATAGTCGGCGAAATGTCACTTTTGGAAAAGAACCGAAACAGCTGGATTTGCACGTTACTAACTTGGTGGGCTTTTGGGCTGCGGGTGTCCTGGTCGCCCCTGCAACGTGCCGCTGCGGCGGAAACCCGGCGAAACGGTCCCTTAAAACCGCCGTCGGCATCCGAACGGCCGGTGCGACGTCCTTCGCGAGACGGCGGCGTCTCAGAGACTGACAGGCGGTGACGCAGCTCGAACCGCCCCGCCGCCGGCCTGCAGGCTAAAGCTGATCCGTTTCCCCTGTTTAATATTTCAGTTTTCGCTCCTGTTCTCCAAATAATACGTTCAAAAATACAGCCGTGAACTTCAAGGGCAACAATGACATTTGACGGGTCTTTGGTTTGAGGCCACAGTGCTAATAATGCGATTTACTTAGTGGGCGATTTCCCAGCAAGCACTGGGAAGTACAACGGAGGACAGTCGTGTGACTGGGACCACAAGTGGGTCCTTAAGCTGTTGCTTGTCCTGTATTATCAAAGAGAAGCATTGCGGGCCGCAAAGTTCAGCAGGAGGAGATCCTGTAGACACAACGACGGCACTCGCTGGCTTTTTCTTGCACATTTTCATCAAGCCGACGCGAATCGGCGTGTTGACACGAACTACGGGACGTGTCAGAACCCCAGGGATCAAGAAAAAATCTCGTGCCTGACGCTCAGGTCTGCTTATGGCGTTACGGCGGCAGATACATCCGTCGGCGCGGCGAACATCTCCAGCTCGGTGGCCGCAAACTCTATCCACGCATTGTTCCCGTTTGGAGCAATCGAGCGGGAGAAGCACTCGGTGGCGCCCGTTCGTTCCGCGTTTCGGAGGCCGCTGAAGAGGCGGTGTGAAAAGGGGCATGTTTGCATAACACAAATATGTGGGTCTGTCAAGCCTGGGCTTGTTTAACAGGAGATGGCTGATCTTGGGCCGGTTCCAGCGTGCGAGCGAGAGCGGCTTACTGTAGTTTATTCAGGGATGACAACCACCTTTATCCCCTGGAAAGGCTCTTCTCACCACGCGGAGCCACTGCAGAAAGGCGCAGCGAAAGGTGCCCACGTTTTACTCCAGCTGTGTTAACACCGCCTCCTACTTCCACAGACCGCAAGAGTTGTGGAAGCTTCGGCTTTGTGCAGATTGTGATCTCGTTCCATTTGTAGAAAGGACAAATATTTGATGGTGTAACCGACAATGAATCAACCACCTTTCAGCCGACCTTGGGGGGGCAGCGAGGACGGCCGTGCTGAGCTTTACATTCGGCCTGGCGCCATTCCCTTAGCTGGACTTAATAGCGAAAGGCGCGTTTTGTTTCATCCTTTTGCGTAGCCCGACGGACCCCCCCCCCAGCCTCGTGACGAACAGGCGAATACGGTCGGCGAGCAAAGCGTCGGCTTCCTCTCCTCAGCCTAAATCCTGCTTCTGAGTCACCGAGGACCACGTTCTGCTCGAGTCTGAATCGGTGAATTCACTTTAACATATTGGCTGAATAATTGTTCCGATTCTTAATCGGTTTTTCTTCAATTCAGCAGATGGCTGTTTTTAAGTCCTGTCGGACGTTTATTTCGATCAGCCCCCCTCCCCCCGGTCGCGAAACGCGAAACCCGGCTTTGTTCAGGTTTAGCCTCCACGTTTTTTTCAAAGCAGTCTGTTTTCGGATTTACGGAGCGATAAATCAAAGCCCTCGGTAACAACTGTGTCATTTTAATAGCAGATGAATTCGAAATACAAAAGCAGTCATGTTAATCCAAAAGTGATACCACATATGGTTATGGATTTTAAAATCATCAGTCCGTCCAGCAATTTTCATTAACTGCTTATTCAGTCTGGGTTACGATGCTCTGGAGTTAATGGCTGAAAGCATATGGCTCGTGACCATAAGCCACGATTCTCTGCAGGGGTCATTTAGGGTCACCAGTTCAATTCAGTTTATTTTTACAAAGCACCCTTCTCCAGAAGGTGAGGCAGAATATTGAAAAACTGAGCTTTTACATTTGCTAGATGTGGAAAGGAAAAAAGAGACAAATATTAATGCTTAACTAGCAGTCAGGTCATGAGTGACTCGACCGACAGCTGAGGAGAAGAAAACAAAAAAACCAAGGAAATGGGAGAACGGTAAACCACTGGGGGTCCAAAGTACCAGTCGTCCCTCCCCCAGCTGGGCAGATTAGTGTATTAAAGTGGGCCTGTGGGGAGTAGCTGTTCAGAAGTTCTGTGCAGTTAGATGATGGAGAATCAGACGGAAACTTATCGCTGGCTGAATTCACCATAACAGCATGTCTTTGGAACCAGAGTAACTGGAAGAAAACCACAAAGACACTGGGAGAACTTCCCACACATCCTCCTAAATTCAAATCATTTCCACTTTTTTGTCCACGAGACGTTTTGACAGCAAGTTTGATTCGGAAATGAGCTGCTATGTCTCCCGAGCTCTTCTGCAGCAGATCCCAGGCAGAGATGGACACTTGTGGGTTGCTTTGCTTTGACTCTTCTAGTGGATCCCATACAGGTGTTGTCCAGACTGCCCAGTTTTGCTTAGACTTTTGGTCCAGCACTCTATATACGTTCTGAACATCGTGAGGGCAATAGCTCAGTCGGTTGAGTAACTGTTTCAAGCAGAAATCTGTGAGTGTAGTTAACCACCCCAAACCAAGTTCAGCAACCTGGGAGGATCTGCACTTCTGCAAAACTCAGCATTGTTGCACATGCTACTCATGGCGCTGCTTCTGCTGCCTCCCTAACCTTTTGCTAGGTGGGTCTACTATGGAGCAGCTTCGTCTTTCTCGGCCTCCCTCCTTCTCGCTCTTTCTCCACAGCCTTCTCTCGCATCCCTTGGACTTCCCGCTTTTACCTTGGACTCAGTCGCTCTACAGCATTGCGCGTTGCACCGCACTTGCACACCAGGCATCATCAGTTGGTCTATGACCAGTCATCTCGGAGGCCTTTCATCCCGCACTACTGCAACACGTCCTCCACTAAACACGCCAAAGCAGAATCAGCATATTTTTAGGCTTCCTCCAGTATCGATGGCACACCTGGTTTTTCCATTCTGTCGATTGCGTCCAGCCAGCTGTTTCAAGCACGGCTTCATAACTCACTTCCACCTGGTCCATCCTCACCTGCCACATGTACCAAAGCTGCTACTCTTCCAGCTTCCATCACTTGGTCTGGTCTGTGGTCTTATTTCGAGAGAAACCTTATTTATTCCAAGTACACCACTGAGGCCCTAACTGGGCTATTCGAGGCGCTAATTCCCACAGATCCATACAGTCCTCCGCTTTCATTCGCAGACGGTAAAGCAACAGCAACGTTATTTAATATCTCGGGCTGCTGACTGTCCGGTGTGGTTACGTCTAATGCCTTTCTATCTCTGAGTAAATGATTCCAGTGCGGATCGGCCTTTTCCTGGAGACTAATTTATAATCGCTGCTCCCTGAACCGAGTCCAGCATCTCATTACGCCACTCCTTTGCACTCATTGGTGTCCATCTTCCTCGAAAACCCCAGGGCCCTGTGTTTTTTTTTTTTTTTTTGGCATTGTACTTTAAAGAGCCTCTCCACTTCTCTCTGCCTACGGAACAGCTGAACCGCCTAACAATAGAAATCACATCTGTGTTATTCTCACTGCACACCGAGGCGCCCGGCCTGATCCGGTCCAAACCCCTTTTTGCCTGCGTTCGGTCTCTGGACGCCCTGCTGGACAATACGGGCCCACTTTCAAATTCAATTCCAAAACCCTCAATCTGCCATAACATTACCTGCCAGGAACCATCTTGACACAAACTTCAAATCACTCCAATAAGCATTTCCACCTTGTTGCCCGGACAGGTAGGACTAACCCCTGAACCATTGAAGTCTGACAGAAAACGCGCTACTTCCCGCTACGGGATGGAAAACAACATCTAAATGTTTGATGGTTCCTACCTGTGCGGATTTTTTAGAGGCTGTACTGCGCACACGCGCACGTGTGTGTGTGTGTGGGTGTGTGTGTGTGTGTGTGTGTGTGTGTGTGGCATGAGAAAATCCATCGGCTTCTCCCCGTGTGTGACATCACTATTCCAGCTTCTCGGGGCCTTAGTCGGAGACCGGATTTAAAATTTTCAAAATAATAGGCTGCGTTTTTGGAGCTTAACCAATTTGGCTGCAACAAACCCCCCCTTATGGTGGGAAGTACCACCATTGTGTGCCAAATTTCACCTCCGTGCCTTGAGAAACAAAGCTGAGCATGAAGAACAAACAGACAGAGCTTTATAGATGTATTTATTGACCTCTGAAGGGGAAGGAATCAGAAAAATAGAATATATTTTATTTGCCTGTAAGACATTCAAATAAGATTCACCGGAAATCTCAGCAGTGTTTGCAAATATGAACATATGTGCGTAAGTATAATTAAAACCGATAATGTATATTAAGAGCAGATGACAGGGTATGACTAATGCAGATGGCTGGGATAAGATGTAAGGGGTGCAGCAGATGGTTTTATCACCCTTCGGAACCTGGGTGGTGACATTTAAAATGGGCTCCCGGTGGCAGAGCCCCAAGCGGAGGGCAAACAGGACGGCCGTCGTACAGCGCGGACGCAGCACGCGTGGGTTTGTGAGCTTCGCCTCCCACTAACTACAGCAGCGGGGCTGAAGTCCAGAGACGGTGCCACCCCCCCAGGTGAGCCACACCTGCACAGGCAGGTAGGCCCCACCGATGGTACAGCAATCCGACAGCCGTTTAAATACGATTTTCCCATCACTGCAACCAGCCGCATGTGCAGAACACACACCGAATACCCTGCGATTCCCGGGCAGTCATAGTCTTCCCAGGTGAGGAAGATGTCAGCAGTTTGAGGAGCTGCTAAACGGACAGTAGAAAGAAGGAGAAGATTAGTATTATCGTCGTACTGTTTACACACCTAACCGAGACTTCCTGGCATTTATACTTTTATACTGCAGGGTAATTTTACCACATCAGTTCAGGATAAGTGTCCCACTTGGGGGCACTGGAGCTGGGGGGGGGGTGTCAAACCAAGGTTGTTCAGTTGCAAAGCTGTAACCTCCAGTCTGGTTCCACAGAGCTGTCAGCTGGGCTCCACACCCGTTGCCCCTTACTCCTGACCGAGGGTGTGTGTGTGTGTGTGTGTGTGTGTGTGTGTGTGTGAGAGAGAGAGAGAGAGAGACACGGCAGCGTCTCCTCTTTCCTTTCCCTGACCTTTACAAGCACAATTGTTGGGCTGCTTTTTAGGGAAGCCTCCTCGCTGAGTTCTAGGAAAAGAATCTATCCGTCCTTTAATAATTCAATACTCATCATTTGTACAGAAATAATTTTTACCGCAGCTTTCTGTGTTCACCCTGTATGATCCACGTAGTCCATTCACACGTCCTTCTGTCTCTGTGCCATGCAAATGAGCTGCTTTCAAAGAAATCAGTCAGAAATAAAGACAAATACAAAGCAGATATAAAAGGGAGCGGATTTTATTTGATGTGTTTGATATCCTTTGTATTTCATAATGGTAACAACCAGTCTTAATATGACGTCTCCCTTTACACCTGTGTGATATAAATCGTACTGTCAGGTGAATGGAAACTCCAAGATTGTGGAAGTTTCAGCTTTTTATGCACATCTCCTACACAATGCGTATTATACATCATATGGAACGTATATATTTATAGTGTCGTGGAAGCAATATTACACCACCAACGTTATTTCTTCAGGGTACAATAACAGCAGAAAGAGGGGATTGTAGGTCTTCTGCGAGAAGCCCTGGTCAAAAGTGCAAATACTTATTTATTTAAACCCAAATCCAGTAGGAAATACTGATAAATGGAGATATTGCCCAGTGAGATATTAAGTCACTATCTCAGCTCCTATTTTCATCTACTGACCACTTCAGCAAGAAGACCGTTTTAGTGCCTGTTTTTAGGTTTTCGTAGTTTGGACCGTTTTAGTGCTGGCATTTCATCCCGGGAAGCTGGAATTGCGTTTGTTTGCTTTTGAAGAACGTGATCTAGGGCCGCAGTGGAGACCCGCTGATACGGCGGTGCGAATGAAGTAAACAGCTGGCTGTGTACCGATGCCGCGCAGACAAAATACCGTGGTCTGGGGTGCAACGTGACCACGGCATGAGGACCCTTCTGGTTTTCCAGCGAGAACCTGCTGCTCGCAAGTACATCTCCTTCCTCACACACAGTCCCAGACACATGACACTGTTTTTGCGAGACGGCTGAGCTGAAAATGAGCGCGGTAAGATGTAAGCGCTGTAAACCTGCCAAGGCGCTAACGCTTCCAGCCAAAATTCGATGCAGCGCCTTCAAAAAATCCTATTAGCCAATAGTTCTCTACAAAAAAAAAAAAAAAAAAACGGTCTAATGCACCCATTGTTCTGCTACATCAAATCCTAGTTTTTCTTTTCCATATGTAACTGTGATGCAGGGTAGTCCACCTCGGGGAATTCTGGGAAAGAAAGAAGCTGCAGGTGTGTGGAGGCAGCTGTCAAATGCTCCGGGTCCACCTGAAATGACTTGTGTGAATAATTCAGGGGGGAAACCGGTGTAAACATGATACAGCGCTGTCTGCCGTGCTCTTGGGTTAAGGATGAACAAATGTCATGCATAATTCAGCGCAACACCAGACCGGATCCCGGTGACAACACACCTGTAAGCGCAAGCGCTGCGGGCCGCATAACGGGGGACACGCTGGGGGGTGGGGGGTCACGTCGACAGGAGCTCCACCTTTATACAGAGTGATAGAGGGCAGCAGGTATCAGTGGTCAGACCTGCAACTGAAGGTTGTTGGTTCGATTCGCAGGTCCTGAAGAAGGTACTGGAAAGGCCTGTTATTAAATTATTTCATACTTTGGTCCAAGGTGACTTAAAGTACAATGTTTCTGTACTTGTCTACTTCATTAACGCATTATGTTATATTTAAATATATGAATTTATTAATGCAATAAGTTGTTATTATTAATTCTATTTTTGGCTAACATTGTGACTCACAGCACTTGGTTACTTACAATGATTTACCTTTCTGTACAGCAGGGTCATTTTTACTGTCGGTTCAGGGTAAGTACATTGCTCAAGGGCGCTGCAGCAGGAGCTGGGGTCTGAACCTGGGGGGGGCTTCATATTGCGACTGCTGTACTGGTCCTAAAAGAAAAAAATTCACAAAAAAAGTCGAGCGGGAGACGTGGCAAGTGATGGAAAGAACGCAAAGTCAATAATGTAGCAGATGCTTATTGTTCATTTTTCATCAACTGCTGGCTAAAAATATGGATCCATCCGAGCAATAACACACAAAACACCGGTACCGTGGTGTCAGCCGAAAACACTTTATTATGTCCGGTAGAGCAGTTCTGCATACGACGAGTACGTCTGTGACGGATTATAATGAATAATACCGCGTGATCACCCCCTCTGCTCTGTGTGTGCGCGCGCACATGTTTTGAAGCTTCTCCTGCGTGAAACTGTGACACGCAGAAATCCTGGCCGTGCTGCTCGGTCGGGCACCCCCCTCCCCCACCCCCTGCTGGGACGGATGCGAACGGCGGAGGAGGCCGCAGTCGCCGAGGCCCCTGCCGGTGGGAAACCCCTCCTGCTCCAAGTGACTCATCCGGCCAACCCCCACCCCCCTCGGGTGGCCGCACAAAAGGGCTGCCGGTGACGTCAGCGAGCTGTTGGCAGACAGCGGAGGCCTCATATGCACCTCGAATTAGAACGGATACCAGGCAAACTGTAGTATGCATGTGGGGGGGTTACTCTGTGCGTGTGACACGCGTGCTGTTTTGTTCCTATCGCTGCTGAGCTGTATGTACAGAGTAGTCCTACATAAGGTTTACACCACATTTTACCTTTACACATGTAGCTTATGCTTATACTGGGTTATCACTGGGCCAGCAGCTCACACAGTGGTTAAAGCTCCTCCTTCGGAGCCAAAAGACCCAGGTTTCAACCCCACCCCCTACCGTAGTACCCCTGTGGATGAAACAGTGCAAGTACTGCTCATAACTAACTGTGTGCAGAAGCTGAACGCCGTGCTTCACTTTTAGAAAAGTGTCACACGGCTGCTTTGTCTGACACCACACGTCCCTTAAAAATAAGATCCAAGTGGGTAAAAAAGATAAATAAAAACACGCAGATGGCAGTAGGACAAACTCGCAAAGGTGCGAGGAGCTCGGAGAGAGAAAGGCAAAGCGCAAAATGGCTGCAGATGCGCGTGAACATCATTTACTCTGCGACAGACAACCGTAAGCCACGGGGTTCTCTCCTCACACTGCCTCTCAAAGCTTTGGACCTGAGCGAGTTTTAAGATACTGGTTTTCATTTTTTTTAACCGCACTGCAATTGCACATCCTCTAGGGTTCAATATGAAGATTAGTTCCCTGTGAGTGGAGACGGAGTGCACCCTGGGCTGGCGATTCACTGTTCGGCGCGTGTGCCTGCGTGTGGGGTTGTGAACACAATGCATCTAAGCCCACATCGGACCCCTCGTGTCACTCTAGCACCATGACCCAGATATGTGAGAGCGATACCTTCCGTTGGCAGAGATTGATCTCGGCCTTTACTGGCCACCTCAGCAATAGAATTCCTTCCCAAACCTGCCAGATGCCTAACAACCAATTGAAGAAGAAAATTGCCCAGATGCAACAAAACTTGACTTTTTTTTTTTTTTTTTAAACGAATGATTCCTGCAAACTGGCCAAGAGCTGAACACGGAATGTTTGTTCTTCGCCGTTCCTCCTCCTCCTCCTCCGTGCGGTTCAGACGCCGCAGATATTCGTCGTTTACTGTGGGACTCGAACACGCGTGGGTTTTACTGAAGGATGCGAAGCTGCGCGGCGACGCGCGTGAACGTCCGCCGCCTCCTTTGTGAGAGACATTTTCACTACCCCCAAAAACGGTCAATATAATAATTACAAACGTGTTCATTAATATGAACGTTGTTACCTTTGTCCTGCCTATACAGTATATTCTATTATATTTTTGTCTGCTTAAGGCACGTGCAGGACCCCCGATTCGATCCGGGGACAAGCAGGTATCAAACAGATGTAAATATATTAGATAAGTTGACGGGGGGTCTAATATGGGCGGCGATGTAAAGTGTAGTCAATGTGACGTGACGCGGCGGCGGCGTCGCGGAGTATCTGTGTCGCCAACTGCCGTGCTGCGCCTTCGCGGGGAGCGCGGGGTCCGTCCTCGTCGGCGATCCGCCGGGAAACTGCGTGACCCGTGCCGGGGCGTATTAGCGGTTGGTATTCGGGAGTGTTGAGGGACGGTGCGTTTGGGAGGATTTACCTCTGCGGGTCACGTTGATGTACATCTGGACGGATTAGGGCCCTAATCCCCGGGCCTCGTGTCGCCTGCGAGGGGAGACGGCCCAGAAGTGCAAAGGAAGAGGAGAAAATCCATTCGTGCTCCGCAACTCTCCGTGAAGCGTGAAAATCCGAGGTCGTCGTGAACGTGCAGCCGTGACAAGAGCGAGACAAAGTGCTGCTGTGCTCGTCCTTGTCAAATAAGATTTTTATTGTTAACGTTCTATGAAGGCGAAACATACGGCGCAATGGATTGTGGGACTGCGACAGAGAGGGGAAAAACCGCACGAAACTCCCATGATGCCGCTCATCTTGGGTGCGGGGCAGAGCAACCAGGAAGACGTTTTTAAAGTAAAACCTGAGAAAATGAAGAAAGTGGCACAGAAACTGACACTTGCGCAGAATAAGTGCTGCTTACTATCAAGCAGTCACGCCGGACACATCGGCCCTCAAAGTGGCGGCTGGTGGTGTTGAGGTCGCAGCCCTTCTCTTGCCACCAAAGGTCCCGGGTTCAAACCTGCTCTGGCTGCTTATTATTTGTTCAGTTGACTCATGTCAAACCCCCAAAGCGACTTACAGTGTCAGATTTGCACACTCGGCTGCTCACTGTTATTTATCCATTTATACAGCTGGAATAGTTGGGGGTAAGAAACAGATTCAACCCCAGGTCCTGTGCAACGTGACGGTTGTGACCTCTACACTTCCTACAAGTACTTACCTTGATTTGAAAGTGGCATTAGACCAACGCAAGAGCCAAATAACAGCCTTTGGCAACAATGATGTGGTTTAGGTACTTTTCTGTAAGGAAAACAACAAAGCCATTCCCGGGACTTGAATCAGCACCATTTTTAGTTTTATATTTGTGTCCTGTCCCCTTTATCACCTGCTATTCTCAGACCCCAGACTGCCAGTTAAATGAGATTTTCCATAGTTAGGTGACCTGTCACTGTCCTGAGCTATTTTACTCAAAGCACTGCTTGAGTAGCAGCCATCTCATCGCCTAGTTTCTCAGACTGTCACTGTCTTGTCTAAGTCTCACACTTGTATATGTGGTTATGTACAGTCAGCTGCAGTTAACCACCCTGACCTGCACACAGCTACTGATATGTAAAGTATCAACCAAATTACCTGTTCATCATTTTTAAATGTACAGCATCAACATGAATGTGGGGGATCAACCACACGATCTGCACATACAGTACTGTGCAAAAGTCTTAGGCACCTGTGGGGAAAGTGCTATAAAGCGAGGATGGTTCCAGAAATAATGCCATGAATACTTATTAATCGATAAACCTTCTAAAAAGTGCAGGAGACAAAAAAACCTCAGTCAGATCAATATTTGGTGGGACCACCCTTTGCCTTTAAAACAGCATCGATTCTCTTATGCAGACTTGCATGCAGTTTAAGGTAGAGGTTGGTAGGTTCTTCTTCCAAACATTTTGAGGAACTGGCCACAGTTCTTCTGCACACTTTGACTGTCTCTGCATGTCCTCCCAGACTGACTTGATCATGTTGAGATGAGGGCTCTGTGGGGACCAGACCATCTGTTGCTGAAGATAGTTGTGTATGACTGAGATTGGGTGTTGGAGGTCATTCTCAGGCTGCAGAATGAATTTGGGACCAACCAGAAACCTCCCTGATGGTAGATAAGAATCTACCTGCACTTCTCAACAGACATTCAATTTGCATGCCTAAGACTTTTGCACAGTACTGTAGTTACTGAGATGCAGAGCATCCACCACATGACCTTGGGCCTGGTAGCTTCCTCAATAATGTCCTTCTTATTCGTTCAGTGTCTTGACACATGTTAATCCAGGATCCTGAAGTCCAAAGCTGCGTCAATTCGGAACACATTAGTCGCCATATAAAACGTTGCCTCTTTGGGACATAAACAAATGGTCCTGGCATATCAACTAAAGGGCAGCAGGTGTGTGTTACACTCCAGTGATACATTACCCTGTAATAATACTATGAGACACACAATGCAAATGTTACTTCCAGAACTTTTCAGCTGAAAGGGACATGAATTATTCACCATTATACTGCCGGAGTTTCCCCAGGATGGATAGTTTTATCAGAAAAGCGCAGATGAATCTATTTGCAGGTGCAAATTGCCACATTAATACAAACTGACGGCATGAATCAAATTCTAAAGTGACTAAATGCCGTCATTGATGAATGGTGAATTTGAGCGTTTCTTTAAAAAACCTGCAGTTCTGCACAGCTGAATGTGACACAGCGCCGGAAGATCCAACAGACAGGGCGTGGTGCGCGATGCTCAGGCCTCTTCTGCCTTTTCTTTAAGATGATCTGTGAAAAGTAGGGAAGGGGGGGGTGTTAGTGCAGCGTGACAACTGTGAGAGTCCCCAGCTGCAAATCTGCATGTGGGCTTTATATTTGCTCTCAGTCTTCTCTGCACAGTAGATGCTGGTGTCTCCGCCTGCACACAGAGGCCGCTGGCGACACCTGTGTTGTATGTTTGTCCAGGCGACTCATCTATCGTGGGATCACCTGAAGCCTGACAGAGATGCTGTTTTGTATTCTTTGAAAAGTGCCTATTTGACCTTAAATGATATATATCGCTGGAGTAGCGGCCACAGCTCTGGTCACACCCTCGATCGAGGTGCCTGCAGCCGAACTGATACCACAGAATTACCCTGCTGTGTAAAGGATTGTCACGGTAAGTTGTTCTACGTTGTAAGCAGCTGTGGAGAAAAGCACCAGCTAAATGAACGAATAGCAGAACAAACGTGCAAACAAAAAATATCTCTGAAGTGTCCCGCCTTAAAAATGAAACGTAAATATGGTCTGAAAAGCCTCAACTGACAATCTTGGACTTTTTTTTTCTTTCTCCGTCTTTACGTTGCATGCGAGTGAGTTTGTGAGTGGCTCCTGGGTTTGGACATGCATTTCAACGCCACCGTGTCTGTGTCTTGTTTGTACGTACTCTCCTTGTTCGTGGGGGGAGAGTTTCCTCCCACAGTCCAAAGACGTCTGTCTCAGGTGTATTTGAGGATCTAAATTGCCTGTACTGTGTAAATGTGTGTGAAACATCTCTGACGGACTGGTGTCCCATCTCGGGGAGGGCTCTGTCTCATACCTCACGGATCCCAGACAGACTCTGGACCACCGAGACCCTTGGTAGACAAATGGTTATTGACACTGGATGCATGAAATCATTTACAGAGCAATGAGGACAGTCTTTACACTACAGCCACCTTAGCTTTGTGAACCCAGACTTCCAGAAGGATCAGATCTGACTTCAACGTGTGTGATGGGCAACTGATGTCTTCAGCGTGAATCTCAGGTTAACAGTCAGATATATATTAACAAACAAGATTTTCTTCCAGCTTGTGAGTCTGTTTCCTCTGCTCGGGCCTCCGGTGGCTCCCGATGCACATTGTCCAACAAGGGAATCCTTTGGACATCGTTCCTGTCACTGAGGTTGGGTTTTGGCGCTTGTACTGCTCCGCACTGCGCGGTCCTGCCAACATCTGCTGGGCGTCTCATTCCTCTCGGCCTTCCGTGCCGTCGCCGCCGCCCGGCTGGCTGTCCAGCACTCGTTCTTTTCCGGGTCTTAGTAAGCTGAGACTCTGAAACGATACCTCCCAGCGGGCACGGTCCTCTCTGGCGCGCTTCCGCACTCGCTTCCGCCAACTCATTGCTGCGGACATAATGAAAACGATGTGGTGTCGGGTCGAGGCGGCTTCGTCCTTGGACGTGCGAGATCGATTACTTGCAGCGGTGCGTTTCGGCCCCGGGTGCCGAGGACCTCCGAGAGTGACTGAGCGCCGGGCTCTCAGAAGTGACGTGGCGGACGTGATGGATTTGACAGCGCTTCGGTGAAAACCTCCCAAGACGTTGATTATTTCTCATTCCCTTTATTGCGTTCCGATCCGGCCCTGTGCTTTTTTCCCGTGATCCCCCACATTTTGCTTTTAAGTTTATTTATTTAGCTCCAGAGCGACCTGCACTATTAAGCTACTTGCTTTGATTTACACAGCTAGGTGATTTTTTACTGCTTCAGGGCATCATCATCAAGGCTGCTGGAGAAGGAGGTGGGACTCAATCCTGACTCATCTGAGCAGAAGGTGGCAGATCTAACCACTACATCACCTGCTGATCCAGCATGGGGGGTGGTGGGTTTCTTGGGCCTTGTCTGATGGTGTGCAATTGTCTTCCNACATGCAGACGTGAGACCAGGCCTGGGCTTGAGAATGTCAGTGTAGGGGGGTGTTTGCTGCGCTGCTGCCAGGCGCAGTAGTGGCGCAGGAAGCAGGTGGGCCACAGCGTTCCCCCCCCCCCCCCCCCCCCCCACACACACCTGCTGCCACAGGCTCTCCAGCACCATCTAGAGGACTCAACAGATGCACACAAGACTAATGAGACCTGACTACAGGCATTCTGCAATTGCGTAGCTATGGTAACCTGCCAGGCTGCTGCCATGCTGACCATCCCCCCCTTTTCCCACCCAGGCATTGAGGGTATGGAGTGCTCCCTCCCCACCAACGGCCGCAGGGTGGCGCTGAGCCAGCTCTCGGAGGACAGCTTTCGCAAGTGCCAGGACACCCTGACCCTCACGGACTATCTGATCGTCATCTTCTCCGGCGTGGCAGTCTCGGTGGCAGCCATCATCGCCAGCTTCTTCTTGGCCTCCACAGTCCACTGCTTCCAGCGCTGGAGCAAGGCCAGCAAGGCAGATGACGAGGAGAGTGACGGCTGAGCACGGGCAGCATCCCCCCCCCACCCGCCCTGAGCGAGAGAGGCAATCCCAGAATGCTCTTACCATGTGAAATCCCACACGCCGCGTTGGCTTCCTGTCCGCAGGTTAGACTTGGGCCACCCGAGATGTTTTCTACTCGTACATTACTAAGCCAGGCCTTAAGACACCAACCGCCAGGGAGAGATTACCCAGCATCCCCCCCCCCAGAGCCATTTAGCCATGGACAATAAGAAGGCGCTTGAGCTCAAATACAAAATAGGCGTTTGCTTAGCATACGATCTGAGTCAAAAACACGTAGCAATGTAGAAATATTTACTGCTTTGGGAATTTGGACTTGGATTGGATCTGTTCATTTTCATGGAGGAACAGGCCGCTTTGAGTACGGGGGGTGGAAATTGGTTCTTTCCAAAGAGTGCCAGATTATCTTGTGTGACTTTATGTTTTCGCGACAGAAACTACCTCTGCGTCTCCTGTTGCTCTGACGAAAAAAAACGTAGATACAGAGTAGACGAAAGCGCAGTGCAGAGAAGATGTAGTTGGAAGCGTAGGTCCTTCGGCAGCAGGAATTCAGATCCTCCCTCTTCCGGCGTTTCACTCGCTGCGTCCAAACGGATACGTTTCCGACCTTTAAATGAAAAATTGACGCACGCGTTTCAGTTTCCAATCTACAGTCATACCTTCAGCGGGCGCTTCAATAAAAATGGGTACAAGCTCCATCATCTGTTTTCCAGTGTAAAATTTCTGTTGGGTATTTTTCAATAATCCGGTAGCAAATAACATATCTGACCTGTACTTGCGACGCTTTGCCGTGGACTTTGCAACAGACCGGTGCTGAAGGTGACTGTGTGAATCGTATTAAATTGCGCTGCCTTGCTAACTTGGGGGATTTCACATAGTAACAGCACTGAAACTCTGATCCTCGGACTTACAAACACTGCCTGAACTGGGTTTTCCTATTGCAGATAAGAAGAGGACTTCCTTCCTGTCACTTATATATCTTCCAGACCGCGTGGCAGCAATGGAGTGTTTGACTTCCAAAGAGTAAAACTGTTCTTCTTCTGCTTAGGGGTTGCCGAACTAAATGGTGTCTTAGTCACATAGATGTCGTCTTCGGTGTCTGACGTCCAGCTGTCCTATGGCTGAACTCTGGTCTAAAACTGTAGAAGCATAAGACAAAATCCCGTCGCGTCTACGTAAAAATCCCGAGCTTCTCGCCACCTGCCATTTGCTTCGCAACCCCTAAATCATAGAATTAGACTCCGAAACGCGGTCAGAGACCAGGTACGTGTTTGCTGTAACTTGCAGTGCTGGTAACATCTCATCATCACGTGTCTACAGTGTCCATGGTGTCTACTAGTCAGGTAGTCGGCTGTTTCTGTAAAAGCAGAGAAAATCGAGGTAATGTTGGTATGTTACGTATTTCTGTTGACAATATCCAACGACTGTGAAGTTGCAGTGGAAATAATGTACCTGTAATTCAGATCTGGTTTTCATCGTATTAACGCCGGGCCACCGTTGTTATTGCGGATTATTTGGGCATTACCCATAGAGGATCTAGCTCCTTTTGCACCCACTGATATGCGTCGTCCACAATTACGGCTAAGAAGACTCCCGCAAACTCCAATGTTTGTCATACAGCTATTATTTTACGGACGCTTTTGTATACACATGAATATTTCCTTATTTTCCGTGTCAGGGGGTCCTATGTGCTGGCCTCTAATTCCTTCCTTCCTTCCTTTTCATGGGTAATAGCGATGGACGGAGAGGGGTTTTAAAACGATATTTCGGGTAATTACCCGCAAACTCTCAAAGCCTCCCGCCCACGTGTGTTGGCTTCGTACCACATTCCTCACATTTCTTGGGAGTATTTTAGTAGATTGTCAGTTTTATTTATTTTTTTTTTCCGAAGCTTTCACCCAAGTTAAACTATTAAACTACATTATGAATTATGAATATTTAAAAAGCGTATGGGGGGGGGGTGTCTGCTGGAGAAAAGCCCATAATAACCGTGTGAGTTGTTAGTAAAGGTGAAATAATAGACACCCAGTAGCTAGCTCAGTCCTGCCAGGGGGACAGCAGGTAGCCCAGTGGTTACGCCGGGGTGCACCTGTCGTACCCTTGAGCAGGACACTCAACACAAACTGCTTCCGTAAAAATACCCAGCTGTTGAAATGGGTTATGCATAATACACTGGGGACTTGGGACAAAAGCGTCTGCCGAGCACGTAAATAATAATCGTCCAGGGGTGACCAAGCGTGTCCACGTGGAACGAGTCAAAGTTCTTGTCTCTGCGTCATCCGCCATGGCCGAGGAGAGTCCCAGGCCTTCGTAGCACTTTAAAAGATTAACTCCCCGGAACAGAAGGCCCGAGCCCTCATCGCCCGGCCGCGGACCATTGCGAATTGTTGCATATTATCCAATAAATGACAGTACTATTAACCAAAAAAAAGGGCCAGCGGAAATTTCAGACAAACGGGGATCCATTTATGACACCGCTACTTCTGACGTCCACAAAGCCGCTTACAGCACTGCAGCCATAAACCGCGGCATACTGGCGTCCAAACCTTTCAAATCTAATAACTCAACTGTACATTTCGAGATTAAAATGGACTTCTATTCGGATCAAAAAAAAAAGAAAAGAAAAAACAACATTTTAAATACTGCCGTTAATTTGTGGACCGCAGCTCAGAAACACAGCATTGGCATCCATTTCTAGTAAGTGCTGGTTCCAGGAACTAGTTGTTTTTATTTTGTCGCAATGGCGTTTATTGTTATATGCCCTCTAAAATATCACTGCGCAGAGGAGTTTGCAGATGTTGCTGTCTGAAATACCTGCATTGTGACTGTATCTGCGGATATAATGTCACAATAAGGATAGTGATGAAGGAAGTATTAGCCTTTTATACTCTTCCTGTTTATACCAAAATAATCTTCCTTCTTGCTGAAGTGGACATATATCCCTATAACTATGCTTTAAAAAATATAATAACACTGTAAGATTGAGATATATATGTATATGTATTTGTTTAGTTATAAAATTGAAAATAATAAAAACACATTTTTCTAAAGGTATGTTTTTTTTACTTACGTTTGATGAAACGGAGACTGAAATATTGCCTGGACTACAGAATGGATTATGAACATGTCTCCATTGTGGGTCCACTGACACAGGGAGGAAGTTAACAGGCACAGTGGGCAGCTGCGTGTTTCAATGTGGGTTCAAACCCATTCAGAGTGTGGCTTGTATGACCCGCTTGTGTCCACATGGCTTCCTTCCCACCATCCAATGACATGTGTTTCGGGTGAATTGGTGACTCTAAACTGTGCGTGTGTGTGTGTGTGTGTGTGTGTGTGTGTGTGTGTGAGATTGTCCTGTCACGGATTCGCATCTTGCCCACAGTGTACTCTGCTTCGTGTTCGACGATCCTCGATGCCCCACCGTTGGTCACACGGTCTCACTGTTTCCTGCGATCACCTCACTTTGTCACTTACTTCCACAGACTCCACAACAGTTTCCTGGTTAGTCAGTGGTGTTATTTTGTGTCCTGACATTGTTCAGTTTCCTAACCTCCACTTTTCACCACAACGGGGACGCCAGAGACCTGGGGGCTGAAGGTAAGGACCCGGCAGCAAAGAGGAACCCTGGGAAATCCACCTCTGCCTCCCAGGAGAAGCTCCAGATCAACACCACTCACCAGAAGAACTGTTATTTATGATAAAGGTAGGGGTACCTGGACCATTAAACCATCAACCATCAACCTGGATCCCTAAACCCCCTTTTTACTGCTCTTTTTTATAAGTTTACCTGTGTTTGCTATGTACTGATAAGGTAAACAAATATGGCCAGATGTTGGAGTTCGACACTTAAATCTGACCAAATGTCAGTTCACTTCTGCTGTTGCTTCAGCATTTATGGCACTTTAAATGAACTGGTTAAATGCATCAAAAGCTGGTTGTGCTATTGTGTAAACTATGTCAAAAGCTTGACTTTTCACGTGCTGCACAGGTAGGTAAACAAAGGGAGGGACGAGGGGACCGGAGAAGGGCAGGTGGCTCGCATTGTCACCAGTGATGAGATCGCAATGACAGCGCGTGGTCCTTGGTGCCACGGGGCCTGTGTGTTTGGAAACAGAACGGCTAAGGTGCCCACACATGCGACTTATGAATAAATGATGGCGCGCCGTGAGTGACGGATCTGTTTGCTCAGGATTTTTACACATGCCACGTGAAATTCAGACGTCGGCCCCCACCGATGAGGTTGAACAGCTCAAATGTCAGCCCGAATTTTTTAAAAAGCGCAGTTCATTTCGCCCTGTCTGCTGCCACGGTGGCGTCAGAAGTGGCGGCGCGCTAAGGGAGTGTGTCTAAATGGCAGCGTTTTAAAGGTGGAAAAAAAATAAACATGGTAGACACGTGCAATGTATGGCATAAGAATATCATACTGCATTTTCAGGTGGAATATGAAATATTAACACTGGAACGAGGGGCATCATTGTTGCAGGATTCGTGGGAAAGAGGACAGTGAACAAGGGGCTTTTGTACTACAACCTAACAGCATGCAGTCGTAGCTCCTGGGCACACAGGAGCAAACAAGAAGAGACGTAGGGTATTATGTTAGGAAAGAAGTCCTTTCAGCGCCTGGCCAAGCACCCCACACACAGGCGGGGGTTGGGGGGGGGTGCACGACACGTTTGTTCTCTATTTGCCTTGTCATGTTCTCCAAAATAGGATGGTGCGAAAACAACAACAACAACAAAAAAAACAGTAGGACTCAAGGATTCTCCTGCCATCCATGTACTTGTGCCGTTGCCATGGTTATGTGACTGGGGGTGTTGGAGGGGGGCGAGTTGTGTGGAAGGCAGAGACTGACGCGGAGCGAGACGGGGGCACGGAACCCATTTGCAGTGTCACAGCGCCGCCACAGTGACGGGGGGAAGGACACGGCCCGCACGGGCACGGCCGCCGCAGCGAGGCCTGCTGGGAAAAAAAATGTGTAAAATATTTACCCGACTGACTGAAAATGCCGTTTTCTTTTTATTTGTTCCACTTTATTCCCAACTGGATCTGTCTGCTGGGGCGCAATCTGGGTACAATCTGGTTTTGTCCTGAGAATTAACCAGCTGTCATTTTCTGAATCCTTGCGCGCGCACACACACACACACACACACACACACACACAAAGAGGTGAAGATCCTACTTCGCTCGATCCTGCAACACGAAACGCCGTGTCCAGCAGCGTCAAGCTAATATGCCAAACTAAAACCAAAATATATTTCTATAATTTCATGCCATACATTTATTTTTTAAAAATGAAAATGAAGAAAAAATGTTAATTTACACCGGGCGCAATGGCAGCCACCTCAGCTAAAAACAGGGGGGGAAATGTCACACCTAGAGAAGGAGGATGAGATTGCGAAAAAGAACAGCAAAATAAACGTCATGGTGCTAAATTAGTATTGTTACTGCATGTCGTGGCTCCGGTCGTGTCGGCGCAGGACAAAAATACCGAGTGACTGCAATGATCCGGAGAGCCTGCGTTCACTGCAGCCCAGGCAGCAGGTGACAAATGACATTAACAGTCATGCCACAAAGGTGCGAAATATCCAGTGTCGACACAAGAAGAAACAAGAGGAGCGTTCGTGTGGACTGTCATGTTCAGAGCAGCCGTGCTCCGAAGGACGGGGGGGGGAAGCAGCGGCTTGCGTTGTAAACAAGCCACCCAGCGCAAGGTCACCTCATCCTTATCGATATAATCTCATACGTTGATATAACCAAATACAGATGATGTCAAACGTGTTACGTGTTGAGGACAGATTAAGAAATACTGCTGTTTGAGAAGTTAACAGAAGAAGGGGCTCCAGTGACGGCAAAAAGCCGAAATAAAAGGGCATAAATAATCTCAGGAACGTAATGCGGTCCGAGTTGCCAATGAAGACATTTGATACGCGGACATTTACTCACAAGGGTTTTAAAAGTTTGTGCCGGTTGCTGTGGGTACAATTCAATTCAATTCAATTTAACTTATTTTTATGCAATGTTCTTCCCACCAGAGGTGTTTCAGAGTGCTGGACAAAGGTTCCAAGTTTCCGTTGCTAATACAAAAGATGTGGTTAACTATTTCACTAAGCCAGCTGGCAAGCGTGCAGAGGAAAACAAGAAACTCCCCACTTGTAAAGAAACAACTGAAAATAAAAGTCTGGGGGTCCAGAATCACTGTCCACCCCTACCGATGTCTACCAAAAGATTATGTATGCGGTCTCCATCCTGTATTGTTCGTACTCTCTGCTCTGTAAGCGCACAGAATCCTGGGTGAAATGTTTCCGTGTATGAGTTGCCCCCGTGGTGATAACTAGTCCCGGCAGATGAACACACAAGCAGCTGTGCACACAGGCTGAGGATGCTGGGGACAGACGCCGTCGCAGTCTGTGTTTGCACAAAGTGCCGCAAAAGTGTTCCTGCGTGCACGCTATTATCTTTGGGTGTTTTATCTGTGTTTACCTTGCTTTTCCCATGGGGCCCAAACAAAACAAAAAAATGAAAAACAACTGCTCCCAGCTAGCGGGTCGTGTCCTGGTTAGGGCCGTGACCTGCTGCATTGCCCCTGATCGGGGTACTTACCCTGAATTGGTACAGGAACAATACCCTGCTGTGTACAGGGGTAAATCGTGGTAGGTCTGAATCATCTTGCACTCTGCTTTATTAACTTGCATAAAGCTGAATAAATAATATAACAGTCAAAACAAAAGACTGAATTTAGAAGCAAGGCGTCTAACTATCAAAACCAAGTAACGGATCTTGGTTTTACAGGGAACTTGACAAACGCAGCAAAGCAATCTGCTCACGAGTGACCTGGAGCCTCGGAGAGGAAGTAACTGTACACCTTGGTGGAGTCGCTCAGGATGAATAATTTCACATGAGCCTCACCCAGGGTCTTGGGTGCGAAGGGGGTTCAGGTTCCACTGTAACGGGAGTCAAGGCTGTTTCAGCACCCCTCCCTCCCCCAGTGACAAGCCTGACTGGATGGGAACCAAGAGGGCTTTCGGCTCAGGTGATGGGTGACACTAATCCCTGAATAGGGTGGTCTGGGAGTCAGGGGTTTAGGCCCGAGAGTGAAACTAATGAAATACGAGGTCAAAAAGCGAGGTCACAGTGTTGACAAGATGGTGCTTCCTGTCGTTTTTGGCACTTTTGGTAACTGGGATCCTGTCTCTTCATCCCAGAATGAAATACCACACTTGGAGCTACAGGCACACAGAGGAAATGTTGCAAATACAGTATAAAGAAGATACTGCTTTACAATATACACTCGACATTACTATTATTATCATTATCGTCGCCATATTTATTTCAATATTTGATCGCATGGTTAAATCTCATGTGTTTATGTTTGTTATTGTTATAAATATGGTTGCAAGTGTGCAAGTATATTTTATTACAGCACTTGGCAATAATGGTAGTAATGACTGGTAATATTTCCTCAGTGGTTCCAGTGAGCATTTATTGCTTTTATTACTGTAATAAGGGATAGTTTTATTAAATTTTTTTTTTGCACGTGTTAAAATTTCTCCATAAAATAAATTTACTGCACTCCTAATACACTATTATTACACTATTAACATGACACCCTTGTCCAAGGCAGCTTATCGTGTAAAGTTTGTACGGTGAGTGCCTTTCAGTGATTTACCCATGTATAGAGCTGGAGAATATTTGCTGTACCGCTTCTGGGTAAAAACCCTGATGAAAGGTACTCCAGCAGGAGGTGGGGTTCAAACACGGGTAATTCACCTGTTATCTGTTTTTCCATCCACGTTTGGCTGTGGTCAGGTTTCATTTGACTCATATGCATTGCAGTTTCTGTTGTTATTTGACAACAACAGAGGAAAAGCAAGGCATAAACAATCTGTGAAAAATAAAATTATCAATGTCCACTGAAAAACCGCCTGCTGTATGTGTTTCAGTAACACCTGACGTACAGGTACCACTGTTTATGTTTAAGAATTACAGTATATATGCCCGTGCAGACAAAAAAGGACAAAATATCATTCGGCTTTACAACACACTGCTGTCAACAAGTAAAAAAACGTCTGTTTTTGACTTTCCCCAGCTTATGCCGGACAGACGTCGTCTTCTTCTTTACCTCTCTTCAAGGGGGAGGTAACTGACAGACAAGCAAGAGGTCGATGATCTGACTTTCATGTTAGTATGGGAATGATCACACGCTCATGTAAATGGAAGCGAACGGCCGAAACGGTCTGCGCTGGACTCCGAAATATCACTGATTCTGTCCCATCGGCCCTTGCTTTGGCAGCCGACAGATGCCGTACGCCCAAATTGAGGCCCGGCGTGAAATCCGATCAGACCGTCAGCCCTGTTTAGCTGTTTAAGGGAATTTATTCCAATTAAATCAGTTGCTGGCTCCCTTTTTAATTACTGAGAGCAATTTTATATCCACAAAGTCCATTAAAGAATATTGTGTTTTTTTTGTCCCTCGGTGCATCTTATAGCATTCATGTTGAAAAGCAATTACCACGGTTCATTTGTTGTCCCGGGTTGCGCTTGTCTTTAATCACTGAAATGCGGACTGTGAAATTCGTGGTCAGCGGAAGCGAAGATTGTCTCTGAGATACATTACAGCCGCATGGCCCACTCAGTCATTACGAGGTACTTTGAAATAGCTCTGAGTCCCACCAGATGTGGCATAATAGGTTTCTGGCCTTCGTCTACTTTGATCCTAGAGTGAATTAATCTATTTTAATGCCATATTTTACAATAAGGCTCCGAAGGGAATTTGCGTGATAAATGTACTGGTATAAGCAGAGGATGTGGGTAAGAAGGTCTGAAAATTTCCATTCCTTCCGAGTTAGACATACTGTACCGCTTATCTCAGCAGAACAATACGGTGGCTCCGGTACAGATATAAGTTTTCGTTCCTGACCTGACCTTTGGTTTGGAAAGAACGACGAAAAAATGTATGTAAGTTTGTGCCTCATGCGTCACAAGAAGAATCGTATTCCCATCTTCCTTTCCACCCTAAACAGAGGAAGAGGCTGTGTGGTGCGGCAGCTTGTATTTACATTTGTGCATTTGGCA
Source organism: Arapaima gigas (assembly GCA_900497675.1). Taxonomy (NCBI): domain Eukaryota; kingdom Metazoa; phylum Chordata; class Actinopteri; order Osteoglossiformes; family Osteoglossidae; genus Arapaima; species Arapaima gigas. Next base: position 287,613 of record UFQX01000379.1, on the reverse strand, counting down.
GATGCTTTTCTCCAGAGACGTACGACTCAGAGCCAACAAAAATCCTTTTTGTGACAGCTGATGGGTTTTAACTACAGAAGTAACCGTTTTGCTGGTTCTCGTCACTCAAGAGATGTCCAAACATGAAGCACTTAGGTAGCAGGTGGTGTTGGATTAACATATATAGCTGTCAGGGGGACTGGAGAACGATGGGTCTCAAAAAGATGAGTTTTGAGAGCCTTATTGAAGGCTGGGAGGGGGGGGGGATTCAGCAGCTCTGAGTGATGGAGGGCATTCATTTCAACACATTGTTGCCAAGCCTGAGAACCTCTGGATTTTGGATCCCTCTTAAGAAGCACCATCAGGTGACCAGATGTGGAGGAGCACAGCGCTTTTCGTGGAGTGTGGAGAGCGATCAGTTCCTGTGGGTATCAGTGTGAAGATCCATTTAAAGCCTCGTAAGCCGTAAGCAGAAGTCTTAAACTTGACGCTGGCAGGTGCAGGAGGCGAGTGGAGGGAGATGAGAAGAATAAACACATGGAAACACTTTTCAGGTCAAACACAAAATGTGCTGCAGTGTTCTGTAACAGCTGTGGAGCCATTGGATGTATCTGAGGGGAACTGTTTTCAATGTTAATCCACGATAACTATCATCAACAGACCAAAATACTGGACCTTGATGCCCCAGCAGATATTTTAGACATATTTAAGCACTATGAGCTGCCGGGAGGGGTGGTTTGACCTGATGGGCAGTCTGCAAAGATATAAGAGGCAGCTAGAGTGAAGCCGGAGACAAAATCGGACAGGTCCGTCAGGTGTGAAACTTTGTGTCTTAACTTGAAAGGCTTGCAGGTTGTGTGGTATTTAACACTGCTCCCTTTGAGTGGAAGGTCCTTGGTTCAAGTCCCACTCCTGTTGTAGTAATCTGGATATGGATAACTCCGCTAAACACAACCCAGATGTATGAATGGGTAAATCTGTGAGTTTCTTAAGAGGAAACGCATCAGCAAAATGAATAAATGCAAAATCTGGTGTTTTTATTATTCACCGGTTTTTGTCGTGCGATTTAAAGTTAAAGTTTTGACAAGCAATGAACCCACCTCATATTTCTTACCACCACCTGGCACGGTACTCGTAAAGCGTTACCATTTAGAAATGATATAAATAGAGTGACAAAAATGGAATTTCAGAGATGAAGGGGGGGTGGGGTGGCACGTGTTCTGCTTGTGCTGCTGTACCTAGTGGTGTCTGACAGCGATGGCCACAGGGCCCTTTACCAGTCGCAGTGAATCAGGGCAAATGTCCTGGCTGTGACGCAGAGGCCCCAGCCTGGCTCACCGCTCACCCCTCGCCCACCTATATCCACTGCTCATATCAAATCCAGCAGGTTGCCTGGGATCTACATTTCTTGATCTATATATATATAGCCATCAGTTTATGATTTTTCCACTTTCACGTTATTTACGGCGTCTTCTCATCTGCCAGTCCAGGCCTTTCCAGCTGTTAGTGTCATGCTTCAGCCGAGACGTGTTTGCATTTGCGTGTTTTCCCCTCTTACAGCCCGACCCTCTTGGCTGCCAGGTGATGATGTCCTTCCCGGAGAGACATCCTGCAGAGCTCCCCTCCAGCGAAACTCAATTTTGGTCCCCCGGTTGGCTCCACAGTAGCGGACGTCACAGCTGGGATGTGTGTCACCTGTAAATCTAGTTGCGCTGTCAGGGGCGCCTCCGAAATAATTCATTTAAAAAGAGGTCGTGGCCTAGTTGGAGCCTCTGAGATTTAATATAGAGCCACCCGCTGGAGGGAAATNGGGGGGGGGGGGGGGGGGGGGGGGGGGGGGGGGGGGGGGGGGGGGGGGGGGGGGGGGGGGGGGGGGGGGGGGGGGGGGGGGGGGGGGGGGGGGGGGGGGGGGGGGGGGGGGGGGGGGGGGGGGGGGGGGGGGGGGGGGTGTACTAATGGTAGTTACATCTAAAAGGCAGAGAGAGGTGAAGAAAAATACGGGAAGAGATGGATAAAAGAGGTCTGTCTGTAGAACGATGCTTCAGCGGAAGAAACTTTGTGTCAATTTGACATTCAGGTCAGTTCTATTATCCTATCACATGGACCACCATATAGATAGACAGACAGGCAGACAGATAAATGATTTTTTATTGCTATGTTGAAAGGAAAACAACAAAATCACCTATTGTGGAATTTTTAAATTCTCACTTTGATCCTGTGTAATTGCCATCGCCTCGGGTGCAGTTGAAAGAGACAGATTTACAGTGTGCAGAGCTGGTTTCCAGGACCGATGATGGACGGTTTTTACAAACAAGGCCGGAGAGGTCCCGCAATGCTTAGCCGCCAAATGTGACGAAACATATCACTGGAGCTGTCACGGACTTACCGCTAATACCTTAAAGCTCCTCAGTGGGCTTCGGCCATATGCCGCAGCGTGGGGGGCCGAGTGAGACGGTATCAGGCTTTAACTGACATCTCAGGGACGAACACCTGAAAGACGTGGCATCCCAGGTGGAAGACAGTGCAGAATATGGGCTTTAAGCATTAAACTTCCAGGGATGTTGAGATAAACAAAAAAGCAATGTATGGCTGGGGCAGGTGATAAAAATGCTGAGACTAACATATGCTAAAATGTGTTAGCGCTATTATTAAAACCAGAATCTGTTTGCAAGCAAAACTTGAGGCAACCAGCTGGCGGCACAGTGGTTAGTGTTGTCACATGTTCAAATCCTCGCTCCTACTCTAATACCACCGATTAAAGTACTTAGCCTGACATGCTGTTATAACATTTACCCAGCTGTACACAAAGGTAAACAACTACAACAAATCTGACACCCCTGAAGATGCTCAGTTTGCATAGAACATTTTTAACTAAAAATTTAAGTTCTGAGCTCCCATTATAACTTTTTATCCTAACTGTGTACAAAATATATCCCCATTTACATTCTGAATGCTTGATGTAATGTTTTGCAGCACAGCTGTGTATGTATTACTATTGTGAAACACATCATGTGTCTGGCTTGATTTGTCCCTGCTGGGAACCTGTAGCATCTGGTGTGTAATAAAGTGTAACTGTGCCTGCGCTCATATAGCGCAATATATGACACCTTCTACCTTCCAAAAACCCATCATAATAGCTGAACTAGGATTGGAGAAATGTTGAATAGCCCACTGAGTGAGTGAGGGGGATCTGCTACAGCTTTGTGTCTTGTTAAATGTTGTTGTTTTGTCTATTGTTTTAGAAGGCGAAGAGAGCGAGATGATGGTTTGTTATATTTAGGTGTTTTACAGCATTTTAGTGATGTTTGGGGAAACTGGGGGGGGGGGGGTGGAATTTGTTCTAATTTTTTTCTAATTTAAAATAATGAGAAATATTTATGTTTTGCAGTTTCCCAGGAACGGATTAGGAACACAAACTGAGCCATGACTAATAATGGGAAATTCAAACGTAATGTTATGCATTTAATTTTTTTATTTAATTTTCATTTAATCATTAGAATTTTTGACATTTTATGCACGTCACATGTCATATTCAGTATGACTTGACATCTTTTATTTAAATAAATATTAAAAACAGCAACGGAAAAATCCTGATGCGTCAGCTTTGCCCTAGTTTTATATGCATGATATGATATTGTACGGCAGGAAAAACAGACTAACTGACTATAAATGGCAATTTCTCCCCTTTCTGTTTGTAGGACACATAGAAAATACTGCTGACTGATTTATTTGCCACCCCAGCAAAGAGGACACGTGTGCGTTCTGCTGTTGGCCTCCTTCTGCCGCTCTTGCTATTTGCATACTTCTTCTCTATCTCCAGCCCATCTACTGCCTCACCTGTTTATGTGGAGATTAAAGCAGCATCTCCCGGTCTGGATGTAAGTGGAGCTCCTCAGTGGCTTTCTGGTGAGAGAGGGGAACACTCACCAAATTCACACCAAATTCACACTTGTTCTGGGCAACTTTCACAGGAGGTGAAATAAAGTGTGGTGCCCAGACGGTGCGGCCAGAATGAATAAGTGCGAAAGAAAAAAGGATCAAACTCTTTATTTCAGTATTACCTCCTATTCCTCCCACACAAAAAGCACTTCTTTGCATTGGTTGCTGCCAAATGGAATAAAAATTTAACTGAACTAAACATAATGTCTTTCCCCTTTTATTTTGCTTACACAACACATATTCTAAAATGTCTCCCCATTGAATGTTTTTTTTCAGTGTAAACTGCAGTTAATTTACTGGTTTAAAAATGCAATTATTTGACAATGTTGTCAGTTTAAGTTCTTTTTATGGAATTTTTTTTTCCGAATGCATTTTTATTACTTGAGTCATTGTGCACACTTTGAGTCTAAGAAATTTGATAAAGTGCTCCCCCTTGTGCCTTTGAAAGGCGGTTGTAAAGTAATCACAGATTATACTTTTTTTAATATACATTTTTAGTATGTAGGAAGTAGTTCTCCCTTTTTGAAACTATGAATGCAGTTTTTTTTGACTAATTTAAACTGTTCCTCCTCCCCAGAACAGAAAGAGCTGCATGGTCTGCACTGCTGGGCCTCAGCAGCATCACCAGCAGAGGTGGTTTGCAATATGAATGGGATGGATTGAAGAAGACAGATGTGCTGCTCCTGAACCAAGAACAAGCCTCGTCTTACAAGCCTCGTTTTTTTCTAAGAAAAAACGTCTGTTAGGCTCTGGCTGAACAACCCACTTGGTGATCTGTTGTTTTAACGGTTTAAAGTAAAGTGTAACTGGTGCTCTCTTGGTCATACCACCTCCAGCCACTAGTTGGCCTCAGCGAGGCAAACCACCCTCCCTTACAAAACGCTCTGTTTTTATCACATGACCGGAAGTTCCCGTCTGACGTCACCGTCACCAGGAAATGCTCAGTATTTTTTTAGACGTCCGTGATCCTGACTTCTGAGGGGAGGAGAGCGAAAAGAAGCTCAAATGAACACGAACACGTAGTTCGCCGGGTCCGGTTTTCACAGACTCGCTGCTGCTTGTGTCTCGACTCTCGCGACTGATACATTCACAGCAAATCGGCTTGTTGGTGACTTTGTCTCGCTCTTAAATGCACGGAGTGGTGAGAGGTTGGGGTACAGCAATGTGGTGCTGAACTGTTTCGGTTTCATGGGCTGTTTTACTGCACAAACACACGCACTTATTGTCAAGCCGAGTTGCTTCACTAAGAGTGGAAATGTGTTTCATGCCGAGGTCCAGAGCTCTTTCTAGCAGTGTCAGACAAACCGCTGCACCCGCACCATGGTAAGTTTACGGTTTACTGTGTGCTCACCCACGCAGGGTTCACTGCCCCTCTTATCTTTACATTCATTTCACAACAGTCTCCCTGAATGCTTAACCTTTTCTGTTAAACGAGTGGAATCTCTGCTTGGTGACTTTATAAATGACCTGTGGAGACAGATTTTTTCCTTTTCTGTAATAATAATATGCTAGATGAGCGCTTACATTTACAGTAAAACATTTAAAACCGCAGTTATCATTATTGTTATCATTATTATTGACCTTTATTTACGTTTTATCAAAGGTTACTTGCAATTTTAGAAAATCCTTTATTATGTTTTGCCCACGTACCCTGCTGGGTATTCTTACAGTATTAATCTTGGATCAACAGTAATGCACAGGGAGTGTATTGTGAGCCAGGAACGTTCAGCTATAATAATAATAATAATAATAATAATAATAATAATAATGTCTTATTATGTTTATATCTGAAGGTTCTGTGTTTATTATTATTATTATTATGTTGCTATTCAGGCTGTTATGTTGTAGCCTGAACATTGCTGATTTGAATCCCACTCCTCCTGAGGCACCTTTGATCTAGGTGCAGTGCTTGCCCTGAATTGGCACAGAAGTAATACCCTGCTGTCTGAATAAGTAAATATTTACAAAGCTGATTGTAAATAGCATTGTAAGTTCCATCAAACAATGGGGTCAAATAAAGGTGAATGTTTGATGACTTTCTGAAAGTGACAAGTTTGCTATTTATGTTGCAAGATTTTTTAAAAAAAATTAATCAAAGAGCTAGTCATTTTAGTAGCGGTTAGCTATAAATCAGTGCTTGACCTTCAGTTCAGATCATGTGACTGTGAGTAATGCTTCCTTTTCACCAGGTTTCAGATTTAGGATTTGGAGGGTGACTGCTGGGGTTCCCTGATTTATGCCGTTTGGTGCTTTAAGCTCCACCCCCTGCCCCTCTTTTCTACGCTGTGATCCTTCACCATGTTGGAAGGACTAGTTGCCTGGGTACTCAACACCTACCTGGGCAAGTATGTCAGTAACCTCAATACTGACCAGCTCTCCATCGCTCTACTGAAAGGTAGGAAATGTTTGTGAGAAACACTGGCCGGGTGATAATTTGGAATTTCAGCCTGATGAAAAGAGCTCAGCTTTTTCCTTGCTCTGCTTTAGGGGCAGTGGAGCTGGAGAACCTCCCCTTGCGCAAGGATGCTCTCCGGGGGTTTGATCTTCCCTTTGAAGTTAAAGCAGGTGAGTATAGAAGACCTTTAGCCTTTTATTATCTATGTAATTACAGTGAACGTGAAAGAGTCTGTTCTAAGTGTTTTCTTTCCGCTTGTGCTCTTGCAAATTAGTAGAGGAATGTTGACAGACCTGGAAATGGAACGAAGAAGTAAGGTCTGTATGGTGAGAAACCTGTGGGTCTCATCTGCAGTCCCCAAAGTAAACGCTATGTATCTGTTCATGTGCTATACTAATAGAATACACTTTTTGCTGTTCTTGATGTATTGTTAGATATATCACAGTACATTATTTTTATTAGTATTATTTGTATCAATAATAAAAATAGTAGTAATAATAATAATATGAATAGTAACAAGCACAATGTTATGAATAAAATAATAAGAATAAATATTAATATTATTATTATTGTCAGTATTATTTTTATTACTACATTATTAGTAAAATGTGAGGTCAGGCTTTTTCAAGGTAAATAAAAAATATTTTTAGATGGTCTCCCAGTTACTGTTTGAAAAGAAATGGAACCAAGTTAATTTATAAGACAGGAAATAGACCGATTATTGCAAACAAAACAGGTACATGACAAATGTAACATCTAATAAGACTGTGGAAGCAATATTACTACAGCAGTCCGGTTCAACTGTCTTGTCAGCAACATTATGAAAGGAGAACTTTGGATGCTGAACTGTGGGAACGCAAGATTTGTTTGTCTGCAGTATGTTTAAACACCTGTGCTCTCAAAACATGACATGCCCTGGCCCTAAAGTTCTCCAACACTGAGAACACAGAGAGAGTCAGCAGTCCCCTAAAACTCCAAACAGCTGTTAGACACAAGTATTTACAATCATGCAGCAGCAGCAGCTGTATGTCCCCTTCTACACTACACCTCAAATAATAAAAATTTGTGACTGAAAATAGATAGATATCTTTTGGCTCACAAAATAGGACATTAGTTCCATAAAGTGAAATTTTTACCCATTATATTAACCAGCAGTTTAATGTCAGTTTACTACACTCAGGCCTCAGTGCCCTGGACATCAGCTGTACTTTGGAAATGCAGATAAGTGGGTGTGCAATAATTATTGCCGCAAATATGGTGAAAGATACTGGTTTGATCATTTTATTGGTTTTAGTGCCTTCATTGTGCTATTTAGGTGATCTTTACATTCAAAATTTTTTCCTCATAAGTAATAGTAAATTATACAGTAAGGCCCATTTATCAGTCTCCCACCTTACTGGATGCTTTGACAGAACAAATTAGGTCCATTATACTGGTGAAAACTTGGTGTAATTCCTTTTTTTTTCCCCTGCAGGCTTCATTGGGAAGATCACTCTCCAGATCCCTTTCTACCGGCCTCACAGTGATCCCTGGGTCATCTCCATGTCCCAGTTGAACCTGATCATTGGACCAGCCCAAGTGCAAGAGTTCAATGAGTACAGGGAGAAGGAGGCTGAGCAGGAGAGGAAGACACAGCAGTTGCTGGCACTGGAGGAAAAGTGGAAGGTCGGCAGTTTGGCCGGACTAGTACTGTTTGCTGCATAGTTCACCCTCTAAGGTTTTTGTCCTTTGCTGAAAATGTAGATCTACAAACACAACCCAAAGTCCAACATGCACTGAGTGAAAGAAAGAAAAAGTTTATCTCTATTGTTCAGTGCTGCCAGGTCTAATGCTTCTTAAGCATTTTAACAACTTTAAAAGTTTTCATAATTTCAAACAGTACTTTCTTTGTCCTACCATGTTCATTGTATACAACTGTAAATTATGTTGGGTTTGTGTAAATGTCTTACTCATTTGCTTTATGTCTGCATAAGCTTTCAGTTGCAAAACAGGGAATTACAGTAAGTTCTGAGTGTTTGTTTATGCCCGTTTCCCAGAATGAGCGTGAGCAGAAAGGAGAGTCTTACTGGTACTCAGTCACTGCCTCTGTTGTCACCAGGATAGTGGAGAATATTGAGGTAAGATTTGATTACTCCAAAGCCTTGAGTTTTGGCAGCTGTAAGAGTTTAATGGCAGGACTAATTTTTTGAGTGGTATTCCACAGCACACATGAATAAATTTTTATTTTTAAACTGTCACAAAGCTACTGTTGTCATTTTCAGGATTTTTTTTTAACAAGGCACTTTTTTTAATTCATTGGGTAACAGTGTTTAATGTTATATGTTCATTCTTTTGTTTTTCTTAAAGCTTAAGATTCAAGGTGTCCACTTGCGTTTTGAGGATGATGTCTCTAACCCTTCAAAACCATTTTCCTTTGGAGTGTGTATAAAGAATGTGTCTGTGGAGAACACGTCGAAAGAACCGGTGAGCTTTGTGGGCACAGGCTTTCTGGGATGTTTCATTTGTATCTGTCATTCAACCAGTCAGACAGTGAGAGACTACTGTTCTCCTCTGTAGGCACAAAGGCTTTTGCGGCAGAAGCAGCTGGAGATCGAAGAGTTCAGTGTATACTGGGACGTGGAATGCAGCATGCTGGGTGATCTCCCCACAGCAGAAATCCAGGTTGGACTGACAACTTTTAAGCAAACTCCTACAGAACAATATGAATAAAAGGGAGGTGTTGAAGTTGAAACATATGATATAACGCAGCAGTTTTTTGAAAATTGTGACTATTTGAGATAATCTGATTATTTCCTATTAGGAGCAGTGCACTGCAGCTGGCAATCAGCCAATGGGATTAACTCTTTTGTAGTTTCATTGTATTTTTACTATAATTTGCATTTCATTCTCTGGCACCGGCATTGTTGTTCAGAGCATCATGCATACACAGTGTAGCACAAGTTCAGGTCATATAGAAACCTATTTCTTTGTGCATTGTTCAGTTCATCTTCTCTACAGTGTATTGGCTTTTTGTCAGCGGAATGCTGTCTCTTCCCACGACATCCAACAGGAAGCCATGACCCAGTGCATGCAGAGCCGGGAGCACCAGTATGTCTTTGAGCCGGTGTGTGCCTCTGTGCTGCTGTGCAGAAATGCTTCCAAGGAGCCGCTACGCTCTCGCTACACGCCCCGCATTGAGGCACAAGTGCAGCTGGAGCCAGTCTCCTTACGCCTTTCGCAGGTATGGACACCCTAACCCAAACTGTGCCCTACTACTCGCAAGTATGTGGACCAAAACTCCTGTAGATATACCCTAACTAAAACCACGGCCCCACCTCTTGCAGGTAGCCACACCCCTGCCCCTTGTCTGGCAGCCACGCCCAGTCCCTGGCACCACCTCTGGATGGTAGCCATCCTCCACACAGGCCCCAAGCTCGCATCAACAGGCTGCCTCTACTGCTTAGGGAAATTAAACTGAAACGCAGATGTGTGGGAGTTGCTGATTGCAGCTTGTGGCCTTGTGGTTAAGGAAGTAGTTTTATAACTTAAAATGTTGTAGATTAAAGTTCCCAGGAGGGGGCTTTGTGTCTGTACTCTTGACTAAATATATAAATGAATTATAAAAGTGACTATTGTGCCGTTTATGCACTATGACCTTTGGGGCTAAATCATATCATTGTGTCACATTTGATTTCCTGTCAGATCCACAAAGGCATTTGTTGTTTTCCTGCCTTCTTTTCCATTGCATCAGTGTGTTCTGATAGAGGCACACTTATCTTGGCTCAGGTTCAGTACCAGCAGATCATGGCGTTCCTCAAAGAGCTGGACCGCAAGGAGAGGGAGATGCTGTTCCACAGATGGAGACCCCATGTCTCTGTGGCTGGAAAGTGAGTCTGGTTCTGCTTCTGTTATCCAATTTACGCTCAGATCTCAGTGTGAGAAACAGTGGTCTCCCCTGCTCCTTGCAGCTGCCAGCAGTGGTGGACCTTCGCCATCAATGCCAATCTGAATGAGGTCCGAGAACAGAGGAGGCGGAGCAATTGGGAGTTTGCATTACAGCGGGCGCGAGATGCGGTGCTCTACACTGGCCTCTATATGGAAAGGCTTAAGGGATCAGCTCTGAACCCACAACAGGAGGTATGACCACTCATGCTGCTTTGCTAATGAGATTGCAGGCAGGTGTTGGGGTGCATGCCAGCTGCCTTCATGGCCCACAAAGACTTTCCAACTCAGCAGAACTTTCTGAATTTGTAATCAAGAAATTGAGTTTAAACTGTCCCGCTGCAGCTTTTTGCGATGTTTTTGGTCATTTAACAAGGCAGTTGTCACCATTTTTAATTCCAGCCTAAAGCTTCTACAAAAAATATCCTGGGTCATGAAATTATTGTTCTGCTAACATCCTGATTTTTATTATGCCTCAATCCGGTGGAAATATGCTGTTTTTGGAGAATCTGGCGATCAGGTTCCTTTTTTTCCTCAGAGTGAACTGGAGCGAGTGGAGATGGAGCAGAGCCTGGAAGAGCTGAAGTGTTTGAGGGAGGTTGTCTATAACCGCTTCCGAAAACAGGAGGAAATTGCAGAGGTATGTTTATGTAACTTTCGATTTTACAGAGGAACTGTTTTGCAGCTGTACACAGCTGCAAGACTGCTCTAAGATGCAAAGATAAATTCCCTAATCATGCTGGCTAAGCAGGTTATTAATCCACTTTGGTACTTGTATGTTATCTACTCCCATAAATTCCCTAAATTTATATGCCTTTAGTGTAGGATTTTGAAGTTAACAAATGGCTAATCAAGAGAACACATTACTGATGCCAATAAATATCTTGGAAAAGTATAATAATTACTGAAATGGCATAGCTGGTTGTGGTGATGTCTTACAGCACCTGTGATTTCAGATTTGGGTTCGAAGCCAGTTCAGCAGGTGTGCTGTTTGTATGTTCTCCCCATGGGTTTCTTCCAAGTGCTCCAGATTCCTCCCACAGGCCAAGGGCATGTTTGTCATTTGAACTGGTGACTTTAAATTGCCCATAGTGTGTGAGTTAATGAGTGTGTCTGAATGCCCTGCCCATGAACTGAAATCCCAACCAAAGTCCCATGGCCTATGTTTTGGGTCTAGGCTCCAGGCCACCACAAACCCTAAGTTGTTATTCAGTTTTTGAAAGTGGATGGTCTGATGGCATATGAGAAAAAACTGAGAGAGTTTAACATGAGACTACTGTCACCTGACAAGCGTCTCCTTTCTGTGCATTAGAGTGTTCGTGAACCCATCGCCGATTCGGGTGACTGTTACCCCTCTGGGACCATCCCCAAGAGTGGCAGCTCAGGCATGCTCCAGTACTTGCAGTCCTGGTTCCCTGGCTGGGGTGGCTGGTATGGCAACTCCTCCTCAAGCCCGGAGAGTGGAGCAGATGGGCAGGAAGTGGCTGGTGAACAGTTTGTCCCTGACCAGGGCACATGGGATATGCTGGGTAAGACACTTGCTTTGGGATTAGATGGGAAAAGAGCTGTGGTGCCTGCAAGTCTGGCACACCTTTCAGTTAGCGATCGAGTTGACAGTCCCCCTACTGCTCTTGTGGCCGAAGTTCTGCACTTCTCTAGTCTTTATATTTTTATAATGATTAGGGCAGCAGATAGTGTAGTGGTTGAAGATCTGAACATATAACATCAAGTGCTCTGGTTTAAGCTGTACTCACACTTACTGCTATAGTAATTGTAAGTGATGTGCATACCTTCAATTGCTCTGGTAAAAATACGAGAGCTGTGCAAACGCAAATGAATAAATAAGGTAAAACAATATAAAAGTCTGCTTTGAACAGCTATACATGGCTGTGCCTGATGCTGACTCAATGAGGAAGGGAATTTAATTTGCAGCAAACACAGAAGAGCTCTTTGACCCTCTGGAAGACCCCCAAATGCTCAATACCTTCACACGGCGAGACCACCTCTTCGCCCGGCTGGACTTCATGTTAGAGAAGGGGGCCGTCACACTCCTTCATCAAGAAGAAAAGGGCTCTACCCCTTGTGAAAGAAGCGTTATTCAGTTAGAGTTTTCAGGTAGAATGATTTTTTTTTTTTTAATGCGGAAACGTGTTCAAATGTACAAAAAATAGATGTTACGCCGCACAGATTGTACATTTATTTGTGAATGCCTTAATGTTTGATCCCCCAGGGGTGCAGATTGGGGTGGAATCACTGCCACGCTCTGAATCATCTCTCCTCTCGTTGAAACTGGGGGGTCTCTTTCTGAAGGACCTCTTCACGCAGGGCACCATGTTCCCCGTACTGGTGTCCCCAAAACCGGTCAGGCCTGCACACAATTAAGTTTCTGTTGTCTTTGAAACTTTTATGCTATTTAATGATAAAATGTGCATCTTATAAAAGTGTACCTCACTTCTGTTTTAAAAGGATAAGGTTTCTGTAGCCATTAACCAGTCGTTTGGACAGACAAATGGTTCAGGAACAAGCAGCTCAGGTCAGTGACTTTACATTCATTTTTTTAGTCTGACAGCTCTTATATTAAGGGTTAAGTTGTGCATGATATACTCTGTTTTTACCTTTGGTGGAAGTCATTATTTATATGTATATGGATTCCTTCTATAGTCAGCTTTTTCAGACATTTTCTTCCATTTTAAAGTGATCAGCTAACATTTAACATGTTTTTGTTTTTTAGCAGCTACTGAGTCTGCAGCACCGCCTGTTTTTGAGATGATATATGAGCGCAATCCACCCAGGTGTAACTTTGAGAGGCGCCTGGAGGTCAAAACCAGCCCACTGAACATCATATACAACCCACAAGCTATCAAGAAAGTTGCTGACTTCTTCTACAAAGGCAGGGTCCATACCTCAGGTATACAGTTTTTGTATTATTTTCATTTTGGGTTAAAGATTTCATTCTAAATAGTAACTGTAATAGCTGATCATGTTACTTCTAGGTTTTGGGTACCAGTCTGAATTGGAACTGAGGGTGGCTGAAGCTGCCAGGAGGCAATACAACAAGCTGAAGATGCAAACTAAGGCTGAGATCCGGCAGACTATTGACCAACTGCTAGTTGGAGAGTTCATTGTAAGGCTGATCTCACCAAAGTGCTGTAATGCAATATGGATATCATTCTACCAGCTGTGTAATTTGTCATTTTTATGGAGTTTTAGTCTTGCATTATTGCGTGATTCTCTTGGCAGGAGAACAGTAAGCGTTGGACCATGAAGCTAGACATCTGTGCCCCTCAGGTGATCTTCCCAGACGACTTTCACAGTGAAGATCCCATGCTTGTGGTTGTGGATTTGGGACGTATCCTCCTTACTAATTCGCAAGGTAGCATTGATATATTTTTACTCCTGTTATTACAGATAGCCGTTGATAGTAATAATTAATAATATCAATAATACATGCATAATGACAATTACACATGTATTCATTTAACTCATTTCTCCAAAATGCTACAACGCCAGATAGACAAGAGTGCATCTGACAACAGACTAACATTTTTATTTTCAAACAAAATTATCTGATACCATTTTGTTAGTGCATATCACTCAAGGAACTGCCTGCAGAAGTGAGATTCCAAATGGCAAATACATAGATAATCATAGCAGATGGTCTTGAATTAATGTATGAAGCTTGGAGGTCTGAAAAGCAATTGATCCAAAAGAAGTGGCTTTTGGCACCCTTCTTGAATGTTGGGAGCATTTTGGTGAAAAACAGGACTCTCATTCCACCAGCAGACTTTTGAGTTTGGACCCACTTTTATTGAGACAAACAAAGTTGCAAGAAGTGAAGGAGCTTAGCATTCTTATTCAAGTGTTAAGATTATTTAAATTCTGTAGATTTTGGGGTGCTGATCATTTGACAGTCTTAAACCTTAAACAAGAATTGATATGTTTCATAATGTGTTTGATTCTTCTTGATTTCTTTGGCAGATGAACCCAAAACGAAGCTGAAAACTCCTCAGTCAGAGGCAGATGAATTAAGTGATGATGAGTATCAGACGCCGCTGGCCACGCCCCCTGGATCTCCACCTCCTGAGCCAGAGGTGGACCTCAAAGATCCTGGCAAAAGCCCTGAGCTTCCAAGCTTGACGTCTGCAGAGGAGGTGCATTCATATAGCCGGAAGCTCTATGAAAAATATTCCCTATCTTTCAATGACTTGCAGATCATGGTTGGACGGTACAAGGACAATTGGAAGCACCTCCAGGAAAGCGAGGTGGGTCCAACCCATGTCGTGGAGAAGTTCAATGTGTTGCTCCAACTGGAGCAGAGACTGTGCTATACTTCTGACCCCCAACTCCCTGGAGCTGTTCTCTCAGGAACTCTGCCTGACCTCAAAGTACACATCAACCTGGAAAAGATGACTGCCCTCAGGTGTTGCCTGGCCCGTCTCAGCAGCGCAGGAGACAAAGAGGATTTGGGTCTAAAAGGCAGCCACACGTCTAAGTCTCCTGAGCCTCTACCACTACGCCACGAAAAAATATTCCAAAGAGTGGATAGTCAGTGGAAGTTGCAGGGCTCTGCCAAAAATCTCACCCAGAGTGTGATGACACTAGAGCAGCACACAAGGGAAGTCCTAGTGGAGTCGCGCCTTCTTCTTGCCGAATTTAACATCAACTACATGCAGTTAGGGGTTGAAAGTGGAGGCCGATACATTTCAGTTCTGAAAGTTTTTGGCACAAACGCCCACTTTGTGAAGAGACCTTATGATGCTGAAGTTTCCCTCACAGTTCATGGACTCCTTCTGGTGGACACCCTGCAGACATATGGTTCTGATTTTGACCTCTTAGTAGCCTCTCACAAGCATCTCAGCTTTGATGTGCCTACAGGTAGCCTTAGGGAAAGTCAGCCTGCCTCCCCAGTCTCACCGGACAGTAAGGCCCCCGAGATACCTGATTTCCATGGAGAGTTAATCTCTGAGTTGCATTTCGATAAAGCCTCTCACTTTAGTTCTTGTCTTAAAGGCCAAGAGGCCCTCATCAAATTTGACTACCAGTTTGTCAGCTCTGACTGTCCATCTATGAATCTAGACAGCTCTCTCCAAGTGGCTTCCATGCAAGTAAATAACTTGGACATAATCCTAAACCCTGAGACAATGGTGGAACTTTTGAAGTTCCTCCAGAATTCTTTCCCAAAAGAGGAAAGTGGATCAACACCCACACCTGAACAGCCAGTGCTAGAGCTCAGTGCTGACGGTTTGGAGGAGACCTACCAGTTAGCTTATGACCAGAACACACAAGTGACTGTGGAGATACACCGGTTGAACCTGTTGCTGTTGCGGACAGTCACAACTGGCACTGTATTGAGTGGAGAAAAGAAAGGTATGAAAATAGCCACTGCAAGTATCAACGACACCAAGGTCAACGTGTCAATGGGGAGCCGTCTGGATGTCAATGGCTCCCTTGGGTGCATTCAATTGGTGGACTTGACTCAGGAAGCTGGGAAGAGCCAGTTTGTTGTCAGTATTGGGAATGTAGAGGATCTCCCAGCAGCCGGGGAGATGGACTTCTTCTCTAGCTCTGCAGGAACACCTTCAGAAGCGCTGAATTTTCACCTTCAGGAGAAGACCCAGGGCGAGTGCTCCCTACGTCTACAAATGGCATCTTTGCACTACAACCATTCGGCCAAGTTTTTGAAGGAACTCAGTCTCTCTGCCAATGAGGTGGAAGACAACTTCCGCTCCATGCTGAAATCAGCAGCCACCAAAGTGTCCACTGTGTTGGCCAACAAGACAGCAGAGTACAGTGGCATGGTGTCATTATTTGAGACCCCACACAGGAGGTCCAGAACGCAGAGTCAAAGTAACTGGACTTATACTTTTGAAGATGAGGGTCTTGAGATACCAGTGGAGGAGACAAGTCTGGATTCCTTCATGGTCAAACTCAACTTAAACATAAGCATAGATTCCCCTGTGGTTTCCATCCCTCGAAAGCCAGGTCATCCTGAGCTTTTAGTGGGTCACTTGGGGAGTATAACTATTCAGAATTTTGTGCCTGAACAGGGCAGCTCAGATAGGGAGAAGCTTCAGGTTGAGGTTAAAGATATTCGTCTGTATTCCCTGAACACCAGTCAACTGGATCTTCGCAAGGCCTCCAGAACAGATAGTAGTTCTGGCTCCAGTTTCTCACCTTCACAAACTGAGAATATCAGCCAAGATGAGTTGCAGTTCACGCGGCATGACTTTTTTGAATCCCTGAGTCGTGGAAAAGGTGAGATGCTGTTCGAATATTTAATTTGACTCCGCATATCTCAAGGAAGTTGAGATGACATTTACACGGTACAGTCAGTAAATTTGGACTCCCTGCTGTGTGAAGTCTGGCCAATTTTAGAACTTCCTGACTTCACCGCTGATACTCAGTGGTTCCTGCACTTAAAAACACATTTGAGACTAGAGGGCTGTAAATAAGTCACCTTTAGCACTGTGAATGTAAGGTTAATAATACTGGTATCCCTTGATAATTTCCTGAACTAGGTTCTGTAAAAATCTAAGACAAAGCTATTACAAATTAATACTTAGTGAGGCTTTGTGGTTTAACATTTATTTACGATGAACTTTGATTCACATTAGAAGAAAAAAACTGCAACAAATGACAGCGCTGATTTTTTTCTATTAACGTGTGCAGATTTACTCATCTTATTAATGTTTGTTTCTCTTCTTGATATTGAATATCGGCACTCAGGAGAACCAGACAGGAGCTATAAACACTGTAGAGAGTAGAGTTACAGATACACATTCTGGTTTGGTGCTCATAACTGCCATCTGTTGGCTGATTGCAGAAAGAAAACCTTTGTGTTTCTAATTTCAGTAAATAGATAAATGAAGAAAATGCAGTTTAAACTATAAAACATTTGTGTTTTCAAAAATGTGTGACTAACAATTTGGAGGTTTTCGCTATTTTTCTTGTGAGAAGATTTTGAATAATGATGAAAAAGGTTTTGACTTGTCTTCCTTTTTCTTGTGATCTCAGCCTTTCACATCCTGAAGGATACCACTATCCAGTTCACACTGGAGAAAGTGCCACTTGCAGGGGACACACCGTTTTCTTTTCTGTCAGGTGATGAGCCCTTCCACAGCACAGGACTGCTCAGGGTAGAGGGCAAATTTGTTGACGCTGTACAGGTAAACTGTTGCTTAGTTCTTTTTACTTGTCTGATGACAAAGAGCTTTTTTCTCTGAAATTTTATCTGTTCACAGTGTTAGCAATTTTAGCTCTTTTAGTGGTTTGTCACAGGTAGCTCTGCTCAGCTTCCTGCTTGATGTTAAATTGTTGCGGACATTTGAGTGTCACGCACAGTTGAACAAAACTGGTAAACTGTGTGAACAAAATACAGGTGGAATTATAAATTAAACTGATGCACACTAGTGTGGGCTCCATGAAAGAGCTGATGATATTAGGTTTTAAAGGTAATCTTGTTTGTCTGCTTCATTTATAGTGTGATTTCCTTCTTTATAAGAGTGTATCCCACTTTAACTGTTTGTTCTTTGCTTGTTCTTTTCCCAGTTTTTAAATTTTTCTTTAGGTCTTCTTTTCTGTTTTATATATCCAGTCATAGCTACTGCAGTTAAAGAAAAATAAGCTGGGTTCTTTGTGTGTCGTCCTCTGCCAGGTCTTTCTTGCCAAGCCTGTTTACGAGCAGGTCCTGCAGACCTTGGATAATCTCTCCTTCATTGAAGAGGATCGAGTAACTCCCAGTCATCCTCCGACCCCACCGCCACCCACTCCGTCTTACACCAAACTGCCCTGCTTCCCTGATTCACAGGGTGGATTTTTTGCTCGTGACCCACCCCTCGTTGGCCTGTCCTATGCTTCTTTGTCTTCCTCCCTTTCAACTCCGATGCCCTTGCATCCCCACAGCTCCCCCCATCAGACCTCAACGTTCACCCAGGTTAGGGCCACCTTCAGGGTGACGGAGCTGCATGTGCGGTTGAGTGCTGACCTCAGCCAGGGCTCCCAGGGTGTAGTGAGCCTGCGTTTCCAGGACCTGGAGGGGAACTTCTTCAAGGAGCATCCCCAGTCACTGGCGGTAGAGCTCACACTTCGCTCCCTCTTGATGGAGGACCTCTTGGAGCCCAACCCAGATTCCAAGTACAAGTACCTCATGGTCTCCCGAGGAGCCCCTAAGCCCTCCAGTTTCAGTCGCAAGGAGTACCTTTCTCAATCCTGCCCATCCTCGTCCAACGTCCTTTACCCTGATATGCCTCGTTCCCTCCCAGCCCAGATGGAGGAAGCACAGAATGTCTTCCAGTTCTACCAGAGGCATCCCTGCACTCCATCTGCTGGTGCTCACAAAAGTAAGAAGGACCCTGGTTGCCCAAGTACTCCACCACCTTCTCCAACCCGTACCACCTCATCTTTTCATCAGCATTCTGACTTTGATGATTCCCTTGTGCACATAAACATCCTCCTGGTAGACAAACGTCACCCGGAATTCAAAAACCGTTATGGAGGTGTTGGGCGTAGTGTAGATGTGGACTTCAACTGCCTGGATGTCCTCATTACCTTGCAAACCTGGGTGGTCATCCTTGACTTCTTTGGCATCGGTTCTACAGCCAATAATCACGCTGTTCCCGCTACCTCCTCCCAGCCTGTTTCAGGCCACCCATTGCTGTACCCCTCTTCTGAAAGCATGGGGGAGGTGTTCACAGAGGGCAATGAGGAGGAACTCACAGAGAAGGTCAACACCAAGCTTGATCTGAAGGTACCCCCTCAGAAAAAGTTTTGAATGAAATCTCAGAACTTGCTCACTCTTGTATTCAGGGTACGAGATTAATAAGCTGTTTTACTGTTGATCTGAAGGTTCCCGATCGCTGTTCTTTTAATAACAATTTATGATGCATGTAAAAGTTGTTTTCTCTCCTTGTTTAGGTCCATTCCCTGTCTCTTGTTTTAAACAAGAAAACCAACGAACTTGCCAAAGCTAGTGTCTCCAAACTGTCTGCCCACTTAGAGATGATGGGTATGTGTGTAAATCTGCATTAAACACACAAGATATTCTGTTGAATGTCAACATATTTTAAGTTCTTAAATCAGCATATCATCTAGATGCAGCACACGATGCAGTATTTACATGTGCATGTTCCTTTCCTTGCAGAAGGAGACCTGATGCTGCAAGGCAGTCTGGGAAGTCTGTCGCTCAGTGACCTGACTTCTCACGGAGACCTTTACAGGGAGCGCTTTACCACATGGGGAGGAGAAGCCCTGGTTTTTGACATCTACAAGTAATTCTGCTTTACTTCCGCAACTTAACTTTCTGTTGTGAAAGCAAATGAGACAAAAGTTGTTGCTCATACTTTTTGCATGATGATGGATTTTTTTTTTTTTTCTGTTTTGAGACAAATTGACATTTGACCAAAATGGCCTCTGTCATATCCCTTGAGATTTCCCTCACCTTGCTCTGGACCCAAGGATCCCTCCCTGGTCAAGCATTTAGTGATAATTGTTTTATTTTAGTTTTTAGGTGTTCAGACAGTGTATATGTGTTAATATTTGATGCAAAGAATAAAATGTTGAGCTGAAGCCAGGCTTTGAGATCTCTAAAAGTGATGTTTCTACAGGTATGGAGAGAGTGACCCCTACCTGGAGCGTGAATGTGACATGAAGGTGTCCCTAAAAATGGCCTCAGTGCAGTACGTGCACACTCAGCGTTTCCAGGCTGAGGTGATAGCGTTCATCCAGCACTTCACACAGCTTCAGGACGTCCTAGGCAGGCAAAGGGCAGCCGTGGAGGGCCAGGCTGTACGTGGTCATATTTTTTTTATTTTTATATCCTTTTAGCCTGTATAATAGACTCATGCATCCCATTATTGTTGTCTCATACCCTGAGAGGCAACCTTTAAATCGTGGAAACCAGATTATTAATAGTTTTACTTGTTTATGTAGATGACTCTTACCTGGCTTGACATTTTTTATGGAGGGGGGGGTTATAGCTCATAATGCTATGAATTTTTGTCATCAGCCCCCTTCCTCTCTGCACACACAGTTATTGTGTACATATTAATGTCTGTATATATGTATATATACTTTCTTGCAAAGTGACAGCTTACAATTTCTTGCCCATATGAGTAATTATTACTAGAACAATCCAGTGTAAGTACCTTGAACACGACTACTAAACCAGGAGATGGGATTCAGACCTGGGTCTTCTGAGTGCAAGGCAGCAGCTTTAACCACTACACTATCTGCTGTCTCTTATCATAGTGCAGCAGTGGTAAGAACAGGCCACTAACCGTGCTGATGTGCGTGCAGGTAAGGGAGCGTCCCCAGCGAGCAGCCCGGGTGCTACTGGATATAGATGCTGGTGCCCCGGTGCTCCTAGTTCCCGAGAGCTCCCAATCGCCCCGCCTCCTCGTCGCCAACCTTGGGCAACTGCGTGTGCGCAACCGCTTCCTGGCAGCGGGCTCACGTGGCACGTTCTCCCTCCGAGACAAGGTAGAGAAACTTACCATGGTACATGCCTTTTTCCCATCTCTGGTGAGTCCCTGCAGCCCCGCTGCCAGTCTTGCTCCTTTGCCTGCTTTCTGAAGCATTTCTTGCCTAAACACATTTGCCTGCCCATGCTTGGCCTGTACACAGAAAGGTTTTTTTGTGGTCTGAAATGATATTTGTTTGCAGCTGATCTGGTGATTGTACCTTGTATAGTTAAAATAGGTGTGAATAGTTTGAGTATAATTAATGACCATGATTCCTTATGTCTTACATTGCTTATTGATCCTTATTTTTTCACATTCCCTCTCATTGAAAACCTAACCAAATAGTCTTTGAAATCTTTATGTGAAATATTACCATAGTTTTTTGTTGTTAAGGTTTCAAATGTATTAAATTGCCAACAGTAAGTTAATGATTATCATAATAGTTTTGACTAATGGCTTTATAATGCAATAATGGCAGTCTGATAATTATAACAAATCGTCCATTTTTTGTTCTGTTTGTGGAAGAATTTGATTTTGCATGCAAGCTCATACAAGGATCCTGCTCATTATAAGGTAGCCGGGTATGACTCTGTCCTGTTTGTTTTGCTGTGGTGTCCTAGTAAAAAAAAAGAAAAACAAAAGAAGCTAATTTCTCGGCCTCTTAATTGTAATTTGTTTTCAATATATGTAATGTGTATGTCAGCATAACCGATATCTGCTGAATTGTTGTGGTTTTTTGGACCAACTGCTGATAGTTGGGAGGGGGAAAAAATCATATTTGTACACCTGCAGGGATTTGGATAGTTTTCTCTATAATATAGTCTGCTGCATACACAGAAACAAGGATAATACTTACATCTGTTCAGATTTTTCTTCTGTGTTATCAGCACAAGTCACGTTTGCATTGCTGGTTTTGTGTTTCTGTTTTGACGTGCAGGCATGAAATTAAGCAGCATGGTTTTTTTGCAGCTGCCCAGCATTTTCAGCGTTTCCACTCAATCCCTGCTTTGTCGAACAATTTTAGGAGGAAGTTATTCAAGTTATTTATACATTTACCAATTATTTACTAGTTACTAATTGGCAACAGTGTCTTTATCACAGTGATGATGAGCTGGGAACGGTGGTATTGCAGCTCATTGATTATTTAGGGGTCTCCAAACTTTTTTCAGTGGTGGTTTGTGAGCCACAATTTAAAAAATGACAGTAACTGATGTATAGAATCTTAAAAGTGTTAATTTATTAATTAATCCATTTTACTGTGTACTGCAACTGTCTGCTGTTCTGACACTTGTCTTTATCAGCGATAGCACACTGTGCGTATCTGAGTATAACTGCTAGAGTATATAAAACAAATGTTTTTACAGGCCACATTATGTGAATTGGTGGACCATGTGTTGGACACCCTGTTTAGTCCCCTTTGATCATATTTTCCATTGTTGCTGTGCTGTCATAATGAAAGTTTCCTGTCATGTTGTACAGGCTTGATTTTCCATCTACTTCACAGGACCGTGTGAAGGATGTTCCCCAGAAGGGGCAGGCGAACAGGGGTAGCCAAGAGTCAGTAAGGCAGCAGGAAGCCTCCAGGGCCCCGGGTACTGGCTTTACCTTGGCCCAACCCCAGCCATGTCTGGGGAGGATGCCCACCGTGGACGTGCCACTTAGTGCCGGTGAGCTGAGTAATGTGATGTGTCTTAAACTGCCACAGTGGGCTGCAAGTCAGTCATTTCAGAAAACTTTGACTTTGTCTGAATAATGTTTGATTCTTTTTGGAAAATCTGTAGAAGATGCCCTCCTTTAAAGGAGACAGCAAAGCCATAAGATCCCTTGGAGCCATCGGCTGTTTGTGTGATGATTGCTTTTGTATTCTTACTGATGTGTGTCTGGAATGGCCAGGATGTCTGTAGCTTTGCTTGACAGTGTATGGTCTCTCTGGGCAATGAGGTGAGCTTATCTCACTGTAAAGAGGTTCCACACCTCTGACTGGGAGATATTGCGAAAATGACTTTGTGGCTGAAGTGCTGCACTGGGTTCAGTTTTGGTTGTGTCCTCTAACCGTCCTCACCCTCCATCTAGAGGAACACGTTTGTCTGCTGGACTGTATTGACCTGGACCTGCAGGAAATGGACATCTTCGCTGGCGAGCAGCTCCCTTGTGAAGCCTGGGATGGAGGCCGCAAGCAGCTGGACTCGGACCTGCTCTTCCCCTCCTATTCGGTGCGCCGTAGTGGTGCCAGCCTCCTTAAGGAGCGCTGCCGTCTCAGCTTGAAGGTGGAGAGGAACCTGGACAGGTTAGATTTGGTCATCTATGCTACTTCGCCTCTGTACGTACCATTGTGCTGATGGACTTCACTCTTTTATAGCAGGGCAGGGACAGGGGCCACGAAATGTTTATAATCTGTGAAGTTTCCCCACAATTTACTTGCTTCAAACCAATATTATAAACCTGTTATTTTTTAATTTTTTGGTCTGCTGGTATAAAGTTCAGGGCTTGTGGACTGAGCAAAGCAGCAGGAACCATGAAATAATTTAACTAAAGCAGTTCAGGTGAAGTACCTTGCTCAGAGGTGCAGCAGCAGGGTCCCTCCTGGTAGGAAGCGACACCTATCTGAAATGGCTCCCTCACAGAGTGATGCCAGACTCGCTCTTTTATTAATCATCCGTGTTAGACGGATTGAGCAGCTCCTAGAATGAGTCAGTTCCTTTCTGAGATGCCTGAGGAAATGCAGCACTCTGATGGGGAGGTTATTTATATCAGCCTTGTTTTCCTCCTTTCTTATCAGCTGTTCCGTGAGCGCTTTCCTATCAGCTCTGTTAAGTGTGTCTGGGCTGTGTGTCTGACACACGTGCCTGCAGCGCATTAGGTTCTGGTTCAGATGTGATGAAAGCGCTTGTAACAGTGTGCCACTGTCACCCCCCCCCCCTCCAACACACACACACACACACACACACACCATAGGGAGCTGAGCCATGCAGTGCCGGACATGACCATTCATGGCAGCCTGTCATCCGTGCACTGTTCCCTGGATCTGGACCGGTACCAGCTGATCCGCGGACTCCTGGAGAAAAACCTTGGCGAACCTGTGGAGGAATTTCTCAGGCCCTACAATCTGCAGGACCCCAGTACTTACGTATGAGCACCAATTTGTTTTTGTTTCAACTTTGCCCACATTCTTGCAATTCTCGTCCTGGGGACTGTCATTTATGCAGATGTTTGTGTTCTTTTGAAAAACAATGACATTGAGAATTGCTTAAATATTTTAATTTGGGGGGGGGCACTTAATTGAAGCCTGTGATTGATAAACCTTGCATAGACTGATCTCCAGGACAAGACATGAACACCATGGTAGTATCGTGTGCTGAAACCCAGATCCGGTTTTATAGTCCTTTTATGTTGTTGCTTTTGAATTCTTGCTGAAATTTCCCTCTGGAATTAATAGTTGCATTCATTTACTTGTTGTTAAGACACATTACTCATGACGGCACACTCAGAGAGTTTGAATTGGAGTTGTTTTCTGTTTGATATGTCAGGTCTAATTATCTACTTTGTTATGCAAACTCAGTGGGCAGAAGAATTTACAGCTGTGTTTGTTGGTTCTTTGCAGACCCGAGTTTGACAAAACAAAGATAAGTATGATGGGGCTTGTTTTAAAATGCCGACCTAACAAAGAGTTTCTGGTTTCTGCCCGCAATCCTCCTCCCCCCTAGACGGTGTTGAGTGGTGATGTATACACTGGGCTCTCCCTCCTCGTGGACATGATGGATGTCAGCCTGGAGTTACTTAACACCCCTATAACCACTGCACAGGTGTCCTCCTTGGCCAGGTAATTAATTTTCTTCGCAAGACATTTTTTTCCATAATACACTAACTCACTGAAAAGGTGCTTTTGTTTACGCACCCAGTCGATAGGTGTCAGTAAAAGTAAGACAAACAGAATTAGGAATGTACCACCACATCTCATTTTCACAGTCCATGCAGCTCGCGTCCAGTGTTCCAAGTGTCAGTGAGGGAAAGCAAATTGAGGAAAGTTGTGCATGTTTATATGATGAAAGGATCAACAGTTTGCCCTGAATAGGAGCTTGAGGAGAGAACATATAAATATTCAGTTGTTTGAAATATTTTACTTTTAATCTTGCTCAGAATTAGTATTTTATTTATCAGTAGAGCAATATATGACATTTTTACAAGAACCAAGCTGTG
The DNA here is from genome assembly GCA_900497675.1 of Arapaima gigas. NCBI lineage: Eukaryota > Metazoa > Chordata > Actinopteri > Osteoglossiformes > Osteoglossidae > Arapaima > Arapaima gigas. Next base: position 262,725 of record UFQX01000379.1, on the reverse strand, counting down.
AATAAATGGAGGGACATCTGCATTACTAATCATTTACTGATCGTGATTTAGTGACAAAAGGTATTTTTGAAACAAACAAAATAAATTACAATTACTGACTTTCTGTTCCAAATGTGATAGTAAATGGAAGAGCCAGTGCCAAAATACACTTATTAATCTTCTAATAATACAGTTCTCTGTTATCAGATTATGTTGGCCATTCTGAAGAACAGGAATATGCTGGATATCCAACCATCTACTTTCTGTATATAGACATGTGTTCTTACACAATATCTGTTTTCTCAGATTAATATTTTACCAAAGGAAGTTTGGTTTAGCATGGGGTAAGGGACATGAACTAGTGGATTCCAAGTCTAGTTCACAGTGTCAGCTACCACTTTCTTTCTAGGTTTGACTTCAGGAAGTCCAAGCTACTTTTTGAAAGCTTCTCCAATGGTTCCAAGTCTGTGAACCTGGTGTCCCACTCACTGCTGGCATATGACACGCGCTACATGGGGACCAGCAGTTCCACCACCAGCAGCAGGTTTGGGAAGTGCAACATGTTCAACTGCATCCTGCAACCCTCCAAGACGGGCACCAACCGGGCTTCGCTGCAGCTGGAGCTGCATTACCGGTATGTCTGAAAAATGAGAATTTGAGTGAGCAGTAATTCAAGAACTTGTAGACTTGGCCTTGTAGATAATGCATGTTATCCTGAAACACTGAGCTGTTGTCCATGGGATTCAGTGAAAGTGTGGCAATATTGTAGATTATTGACATCATCACTTGAAATACAAGATGCTGATTTTTCATTGGACTCACTCCCATTGTACACCACCTGTTTCACCCTTTACTGTTTATTATTTATAAATTTAGGTGATGCTTTCTCCAAAGCACCTTGTAATGATGGGTTTGTACAGTAAGTGATGTACAATGGTGTAACCATGTACAGTACTGTGCAAACGTTTTAGGCAGGTGTGGAAAAATGCTGTGAAGTAAGAATGCTTTCAAAAATAGAAGTTTTAATAGTTTATTTTTATCAATTAGCAAAATGCAAAGTGAATGAACAGAAGAGAAATCTAAATCAAATCAATATTTGGTGTGATCACCCTTTGCCTTCAAAACAGCATCAGTTCTTCTAGGTACACTTGCACACAGTTTTTGAAGGAACTCGGCAGGGAGGTTGTTCCAAACATCTTGGAGAACTAACCACAGATCCTCTGTGGATGTAGGCTTGCTCAAATCCTTCTGTCTCTTCATGTAATCCCAGACAGACTCGATGATGTTGAGATCAGGGCTCTGTGGGAGCCATATCATCACTTCCAGGACTCCTTGTTCTTCTTTACGCTTAAGATAGTTCTTAATGACGTTGGCTGTATGTTTGGGGTCATTGTCCTGCTGCAGAATAAATTTGGAGCCAGTCAGATGCCTCCCTGATGGTATTGCATGATGGATAAAATTCTGCCTGTATTTCTCAGCATTGAGGACACTATTAATCCTGACCAAATCCCCAACCCCATTTGCTGAAATGCAGCCCCAAACTTGCAAGGAACCTCCACCATGCTTCACTTTTGCCTGCAGACACTCATTCTTGTACCACTCTCCAGCCCTTCGGCGAACAGACTGCCTTTTGTTACAGCCAAATATTTCAAATTTTGACTCATCAGTCCAGAGCATCTGCTGCCATTTTTCTGCACCCCAGTTCCTATGTTTTCATGCATAGCTGAGTCGCTTGGCCTTGTTTCCACATCAAAGGTATGGCTTTTTGGCTGCAATTCTTCCATGAAGGCCACTTCTAGCCAGACTTCTTTGAACAGTAGATGGGTGTACCTGGGTCACACTGGTTTCTGCCAGTTCTGAGCTGATGGCACTGTTGGACATCTTCCGATTTAGAAGGGAAGTAAGCATGATGTGTCTTTCATCTGCTGCACTAAGTTTCCTTGGCCGACCACTGCGTCTATGGTCCTCACCGTTGCCCATTTCTTTGTGCTTCTTCAAAAGAGCTTGAACAGCACATCTTGAAACCCTAGTCTGCCTTGAAATCTTTGCCTGGGAAAGACCTATGACATGAAACTGCCTTCCACAACCTCACCTTTGTAGCAGAGTTTGGCTGTTCCTTACCCAGTTTTAAGCCTCCTACACAGTTGTTTCTGTTTCAGTTAATGACTGTGTTCACCCTACATATGAAAACGATGATCATTCTCACCTGTTCGGTATAATTGGTTAATCATAAATCTGACTATTATCCTACTAAATCCCTGACTTTGTGCAAGCGTACCTAGAAGAATTGATGCTGTTTTGAAGGCAAAGGGTGGTCACATCAAATATTGATTTGATTTAGATTTCGCTTCTGTTTATTCACTTTGCATTTTGTTAATTGATAAAAATAAATTATTATCACTTCTATTTTTGAAAGCATTCTTACTTTGTAGCATTGTTCCACACCTGCCTAAAACTTTTGCACAGTGCTGTATACAGCTGGATAATTTTTACTGGAGCAACTTAGGAAAGTACTTTGCTGAGGAGCACTACAGCAGGAGGTAGAACTGAAAATTTTGATTGCAAAACACCAACATTAACCATTACACCACCTGCTGTCCCCTTCTTTTACTTTCTTTGCCTAGCTCTACAAGGGACTCATCCTGCTTCACTGTGGTGCTGAACAACCTGCGCGTCTTCCTCATCTTTGACTGGCTGCAACTGGTACGTGACTTTCTGAAAGTGCCGGCGGAGAAGGGTGCAGCCCAATCACGGCAACGTTGGTCCAGCGGTGGCAGTGACCCGGGCACCACTGGGGCCGTAATGCCCAAGACTGTCAAGAGTGGTGTGGTGACCAAGAGGTCCACTGTCCCTGTGATTCAGGAGCGCAGCCTGGAGGTCAAGATCAATGTGACCGGTGAGAATAAAGTCATGCTAAAACCTTATAGCACACTTGTCATTACATGTCTCCTTTCTTTACTGTTATTAATTTCATAACCCTAATTCTCCTCTCGTGTCTCCAGTGCTCATGCCATATGTTCTAGACCTTCCCTTATGGGGGCGGGGCCATTCTCTGTGCATTTTTTCTCCACACCCTCGGTTTCATAGCTTTTGCATGTAAGCTGCACATGGTGCCAGACTTCTGTTCTTGGAACGCACTCTTTCTGCCGCCGCACACAGCTTGTGAATGCGTGGTTTTACATGCATTTCACTCTCGTGCACAACCAGAAGACTGTTATAGCACTTTTATTTCACCCATTTTGCGTATGCATTGAACATTTTCTTCCAGTTTCTTCCAAGTTTTCCTATAATTGAATGTAATTTTTGTGTGTATTTCCTTACATACTGTTATGTACATGTAGAATGCAAAGAGAAAAATCTATGTGATTTGGATGAGATATTCAGTATAAGTTAACTATTGTTCTACTGTGTTTGTATTACACCAATCAGCGTTACACTTAACTGCATGACCAAAGTCTCAAGTATCTGCGCAAACCAGGATATGTGGAGTTGATCTCTCCTCTGTGTGTCTCAGGGACTGAGTTTGTGGTGGTGGAGGATTCCTCCTGCTTGGACAGCAATGCCATCATCCTGAAGGGTATGACAGTGCTCACCTACAAGCCCCGTATCCCAGACCGCCCGTTCTCTGGCAGCCTGGCAGGCATCGAGGTGGGTTTTGCTGTCAGGTTTAAGTCCAGTGTTTTTGCTTCTTCCAGTTTGCATGGACTCCGCTGTTCTCAACATGCTTCCTTTGCTGGGCCTCTCTGTCTACGTCTTTCCACCTCTACACAGGTGTTCTCCTGCCGGCTTGGAAGTGAGCAGGAGACAGCGCTCTCCATTGTGGATCCTGTCAACATTCAGCTGGAGCTCTGTGGCAGCCCCACCTATCAGAGCAACTCAGGTCTCCTGGATGCATTCAACATGGAGGACTTCCCCCCTTTGCTGGAGGTAATGACAACCTATGGTCCACTGAGCAGAGGGTTTTCAGGTCAAGGGCCAGGAATGGGACAGATTATATTCTTTTAAAAATGCCACTGTAAATATTTGCCATTTATAAACTATGTTAATTGTTTTAGGTCGTTTGATAAACAAGTAATGGAATAAAAATACATATGTATAAATTTTATCAAAATGATTCAGACTGTAGGTAACATCTGTACATCTCCTCACACCCTCTGATCTTGTACAGATTCAGCTTCCAGCCCTGGATATCCGTCTGTCCTACAATGACGTTCAGCTCTTTTTGGCAATTGCCAAGTCCATCCCCACTGCTGGTTCCCCGTCCTCCAGTCAGCCTGCTGACAGCACCCCGGGCAGCTCATCCACAGCCAACCTGGATGCCTCCATGAGTCAGAAAGACCTTTTCAGGCACAAGACCGAAGCTTTGCTGGGTACCCATGCTTTTTTTGTATTTACCTGCATAGAACCTGTGACCGGCACGCTGTGTTTCATTAGTGTAGTGTACAAGTAAACTTTTCAGTGCAATTGCTGTTTTAAATGGATTTTTTTTAAACAGCCGTTGTAATGTAACTTGTAGTTTAGTGCTACTTTTGAAAGTAAGGTCCATATCACGTCCTGTCATCATTGGTTATGGCATCAGTGTACATTCATCAGTAATAACTCAAAATTGGGGAAAAAATGCTTTGTCGTCAAAGGTAGTTGCAGTAATTTTTTTCTCATCTGCATCAGATCTTCCTAGAATTCTGAGCAGCACAAATACATCCTTTTCAATGAGAAAATTTGTCTTGGGGCTATAATACTACCAAGTAGTAACACTCGGAACAGAGGCCGGTCATAAGGACCATCAGAGTGAATTAATTTATCTCCCTCTTCTTCAGAGGGCCAGTTAGCCCGGTTGCAGGACCTGGGTTTTAGGAAAGAAGACTGCAGAAAGGCACTCATCCACTGTAAAGGTAGGTGTTTAGAGATCTTTACATTTTGGAAAATGAACATGATCATGACTGTGTGAAAATGAGGATGTGCTGAAATAAAAGTCATGCCTTTTCAGGACAACTGGACCAGGCGGCTACGTGGCTGTTGGAGAACGCCGAGACAACGGCCGCGTCTGTGGTGGGCAGGGATGATTCTCCTGGTCACTCGCCTCTGCCCCTTTCAGGGGTGGAAGTGAAGGCTGACAGCGTGTGCATTTGCTTAATTGACGACTGCCTGGACTGTGATGTCCCACTGGCCGAGCTGACCTTCTCACGTGAGCTTTTCCCCCACATACTCGCAACACTTCTGTAGAATGGATGCCTGATAGAGTGAGCTGTTTCACATAGTTGCAAATAAAAGGAGTAAGGTGAAGGTGAGAAGTAAGGAGATGAAAATCAGGCCAAAACACTTAACAAACTTTGTTGTGAACGTTTTATTGCCAGCTTTCCTGCATAAAATATATTTATATGCAACCACCCCCCCTTTATACAGACACTCATTATACAGCAAACACTTATACAGACTTCAAGCATGTGCACCAGCAGTTATCTTGACTTTATGGTCCAGAAGTACACCAAATTGTGGGTAAAACAACTCAGATTGTAGAAACTGAATGAGTTACCCCTGCAACTGATAACTTATCCCCTGAAACAGCTGCCCTTGGAGACTGAGGTTGCTGGAAATAGATGCATATGCTGCATTGTGTTCTTTAGTCCCATTAATTGTCATGATCCTAATAACACTTCAGTACGCAGGATGAAGCATGATGTTTGACTCCTGTTCTGCTCTCATCCCAGATCTGTATGCACTTCAGCGCATCGGCTCCGTGCAAGAGGGCAAAGCCACCTTCACCCTCTCGGTGGACTATTACAACCGTGAGCTCTCTGGTGAGGGCACCCCACTTTGTAGCACCTCCGGCATGTGTGGCATGGGTAATCCTCGTGTAAACCTTGTATGATGGTTTCACATTTGTCCCCAGGCTGGGAGCCTTTCATCGAACCCTGGCCCTGCAACCTTAGGTGGCAGCAGCAAGCTGCTGGCCTCCTCCACCCACCACGGCTCAGGGTGAGCGTGCAGGCCAGGCAGAGGCTGGATGTTAACATCACCTCCGTCTTACTGGGTATGTCACCAGGGGCATAGGTCAGTTCTGCCATCCACATTCCATTTTTAAGTGGAAAGCAGAATCAGAAAGCTGCAGTGAACCCTTGAGTACCCTGGAGTAAGGTACTAAACCAGAAACTTAGTGGGGGGGACTACATCAGTTGCTTTAAGTACATGTGCCAATGAAAAAATAATATAGTATTTATCATTTCCAGTAATAATAATAATAATGATGATGATGATGATAATAGGTTGCAGACATAGTGATTTATAGATATTTAATATAATTAAAGTCAAAATGATCAAGTAAACATCAGTCACATTCATAGTTAATGGCTGAGAACTTACGCCAACTGGAAAACGTGCTATTTATATGCCTCCTTCTCTGTCCACAGAACAGTACAGCACCACGAAGAAATCCTGGCTGGCCGATTACTGCAAGGAGAAGGAGGAAACAGAGACTCCCAGCTGCTCCACCTCCGTGCCCTGGATGGGTTCTTCTGTGGACCCGCCCTCCTTTGGTCAGAGTGAGTTGGGGTTCTACCTGAAGGCCACAGGGTTGGCATGAGCACCAGAGGGTGTCTTTTTTTTTTTTTTTACTAAGTTGTGGTCTTTCCCAGTGTGCCCAGTGTTGTTACTCCACCAAGTAAAAGTGTCTGCTGACTTTTCTGGGTTTAAATTTTCACTTCTTTGTTCATAGACATTGTAGTTTTTAAACCTTTTGCTTTTATTTTTTCATTGTCTATAAGCAGCAAATATCTATAGAAATTAACTGATATGACACCCTGTATTTTCATTTGTTTTTAAAATGGTTTAGTTGTGATCATCAGAAACACAACACTTTTCAACCAACTTGTGTGGAAAGTCGTGTACCTTTTGCAGGAAATTGGATTTGCACTGAAGCCTTGACATAGCGTTGGCTATGAGCGTGAATGGGGCATTTGTTGTCTTTCCAGAGTGGTCACATTAGGTTTGAAGCATTTAATGATGCTAAATGAGAGGGGGCTGTTCCGTTTAACCATGTGGTGTTAGAATGAACCAAGGCAAAGAGACAGCAGGTCATCTTGGCTGTCTCTCAGGGCTTCTGGACACAACCCTTGCCAGTGCTTCTCTGTCCATACCCCTCCATTTCCTCCTGCTCCTATCATCTACCTCCTTAGTCTCTCCCCTCTCGTGTATATCTAGATATACCTCTCTTGTCCCCTCTCTCCAGTCTAACACTATCTCTCCTTGCTGTCAGGTCTTCCACTTGCCTATCTTAGAACTAGGAGCACTGCCAGCTTGACTTTTCTCGAGCAGCAGATTCATGCCAGAGGTACAGTTCTCAGACAGATCAAAGCAGGCCTCCACTCAGCACAGCTTCACATTCTATGTGTGTCTGTGCGTGTGTTTCTGTGCGAGGCCCACTGCTTCCTCAGGACTGACAGTCCTTTCATTTACTGAGCATTTTAGACGTTAGATAAAGTAACTTTCATGGCTTACGGTTTGATGCCTCTGTAAGCCATGTCACGAGTTTGCTAAGCTTCACTGTTTTCCCTGATTTATTTCTTTCCTGTTACTGTTATTTTGGCATTACTTTTCACTCATTTCTTTTTCCTGCCAGTACACTGGCTTTTCATAATATGAATGGTCAGGTTACAAAAGAACAAGGAAATTTTTTTAATAGCATTTTCTCAACACAACTATTCTTTTTTTAAATTGTACTTTTTACTCGGCAGAAGTGACCTGCATTTATGGTCCTGGGTGGTAGGTGTCAGTAAAGTGCACCCAAACACTATCAACTAATATGACTCGGTTTTATAGTGTTGACTGTTTGTGTTTGGCATTCGTCAAGTGTTCGACACAATAAAACAACACATAGCATGCTTTTCATTTTAAGGTTTTCATTTGAATTTTTAAAGTTATTATATTATAATATTATAATGTCATATTATAATGCACACCAGAGTTAATAAATTATTAGGTTTAGGGTTATTCATTATAGCTATATTCATATATTTTTCAGAACGCAATCGAAGATGTCTATATTATTTAGCTGTTATTGAACCTTACTTAGGTAAAAGTGAGTTTGGATTTACAAATTACTTCCTTTCCCAGTTGTGTTCATAAGCTGAGAAGCCAGTGTATTTTTATAATAGTTAACCCTTCCCTGTTCACGTTGATTTTTCATAAGTTAATGTGACATTGTGTCTGCTGCCATCTTTTGCAGTCCTGTGAGCTCCGGTGTGTGTGACCCTTTGGTACCTAGGCTATAATGGACCCACAGATGGCACTAAATTCCAGTCCACAGAAGTTTATGCCCAATCTTGTTTGAGGTGTGGTGCTGATACTCCTGTCTTGCATTGCAGTGGATGTGAAATTGTCTAGGCGGAGGCAGCCCTTCGTGCCCTTTGCCCTGCGGAATCACACCGGCTGTACCTTGTCGTTTGCCACCCTCACCACCACCCCCACAAGGTTGGCCCACACCAAAATGCCAGCAAACTGCCACAAAATGTTTAGTGGAGCTAACAGAACACATTTAATGTAGGTTTAAACCTTAGTGACAGTCTCTGGGGGTAAATTTATCACCCTTGTCATTCCTGTGATTGGAACCAACAATATTTCAGTCATAAGTCCAGCTAGAAGGCACTAAGAATGGAAGCCTCCAGTTCATTCACTATTCATTCACTATTGCTGAATTAACCAAGTCTTCTTTTTGTCCACAGGGTTGCGTTGTCTCACAGCGGGAGTGCCGATTCCATATCAGACCCCCACGGGCCCGGGATGGATGACACCCACAACGTGAGCCAGTGGAGGGAGGTACTGCCAGGGGAGGAGATTCCTTTTGAGTTTGAGGCCCGGGAGAAGCTGAGACACAGGTGGGCATGTGGCGGGAGACCTGGGGATCCGGATGATGATGATGATGATGATGATAATTCTTATTATTATCATCATTAAATTATTATGCTCACTTACCATTTTTTGCATCAATTGATACCTATGGCTGTTTGTTAAAGAACTGAGATTAATCTCAGTGGTGCAACACGAATATCCCTCTGTAGGATTGGAATCTGCAGCCTTGTTGTTATCTTTTCAGATTTTTAAAGACAGTACTGTCAGTGGAAGATAGTTTAATTTATTTTTAAAACATTGAGATGGAAATAATTTACATCTATGTGGCATTAGATGATTCTTGACATTTGTCATCCTTTCATCACTAATTCAATTGTAATTTGTTTTTTGTGCTTCCTCCAGACACACCCATGAGCTGAAACTGCATCAGCTGCTTGTGCGCGTGACCGGATGGGAGCAGGTTAAACCCGTCTCAGTCGACAAAGTGGGGATCTTCTTCCGCTATGCTGCCCCTGACCGCAACAACTCGTCCAGTATGGTTAGTGTCTGAAAGCTCTGTTGGCAGCCTGCGTAAATATGGTGGAAGGGGGTGGTTCTCAATCAGGGAGACAGCAGTTTAATCTACTTTTTATAATGTACATTTGGTCTTGACAACATACCAGTTGAAGGTCTTGCTCTGAAATACTGAATTTGCTCCTGTTTATGCTGCTGATAGGTTTCATATTCATTTGATGGGTAAATCCTTACATCTTTGAACACTGTCACTGACATGGACATTTTTCCAGGTTGGCAGCCCAATCAGTCGGACCAATATAATACATCCCCATGTTTATGTAAGTTAATCTTGTATACCAGTTCTGAAGTTTTAAATAATACTATTTGAAACATTGTACAGCATTTTCTCTGTTCAGATTCCTTCATATTTGTTAATATTCTTCCCGTTTTCCTATATATTTTTAAGTGTGAAACTGCTGACCTCCACTCCTGTGTTTGTGTGTTTTGTCATTTGTTTGGGATACACATTGTCCTCCATCTGTCCAGTTCTCAGCGCTACCCCCAGTCAGGGTGGTGTTTGCCATCACAATGGAGGGTAGCGCACGCAAGGTGATCACGGTGCGTTCGGCCCTCATAGTGAAGAACCGTCTGGAGGTGCCCATGGAACTGCGCCTGGATAGCCCCTCTGCTCCTGACAGTAAGTCCACCCCAATATGTCCAGACTCATCAGGGTCTGTCATGTATTACCAGCCACATAGTGGTCCAGGGAGCAAAGGATTCACGCCCATGTCTGCCTTTGACAGAGCCAGTGGTGCTACCCCCTGTCCTGCCTGGTGAGGCCCTGGCAGTGCCCCTCCATCTCACCTCCTGGCGGCTGCAGGCTCGGCCCAAGGGCCTGGGCCTGTTCTTCTGCAAAATGCCCATCTACTGGACCAGCGTGGAGCGGGCTGGGGAGATTAACAGCAGCAAACGAGAGTGCCAGTCTGCTGACTTTGAAGACCACCTCAAACGCAGCTTCAGGTACAAATCCTACCTGTGAACTCTGAGGCCCCTAGTGAATTGTCTTAAAAATATTTTTTAAAAAGGAACCAGATGTGTTTTGCACAGCTGCAGGTGTTTAAACAGATATTCCATATGTGGAACATAAAGAGAACCTTTACCTTCTATTGTTCCTGTATATTTTATTATGCTAAAATTTCTATGATATTATGGTGGTTGTTCATGAAGAAAGATGATGGTGGGTGGCACCAAGAACAATAAAATTAAGCATAGCTTGTCATTTAAGCAAGCGTTTGTTCGCTTTCAACCACTTAATTTTAAAGCTTTGATTAAGCTTTTGTAAAATAAAACACAAACCTGCAATTAGTTCACCCTGCATATCTGCATGGATTTCTTAAAATATAAAATCAGCTTGGTTTATAATAGTGTGTTTCCTCTAGAATTAGCAGTGATCGTAGCTAATGTTAAAATAAATGGATTGAATTTACAGTGGGCATTAAATGGAGTGGAATATGATTAGAATATAAACTTTGGTTTTACTCTGATTAGGAATTAATCATCACTGATATAACCAACCATAAAACAGTTAGCTGCACTTCTTTCTCAATGCCCGGTCCCCCGTAGGTTCTGCGTGGTGATAAAGAAGGAGAACTACCCTGACCAGCAGCCTGCTAAGGTGGTGTCTGGCGGTCCCAAGCAAATATACCGTCAGCCAGGTCATACCATTTACCTGCTGCCCACGCTAGTCCTGGCAAACCTTTTGCCCTGCGACCTCAACTATTACATCAAGGGCACATCCATCAAGGGCTCCATAAAGCCTGGCAAAGAGGCCATACTGCATGCTGCAGACACATCACAGAACATGGAGCTTGGTGAGGACAGCTGAAGGCTGGGTGGGCGACTTGTCACCAAAGGAGTGGCAATGTCAAGTCCAAGAATGGACCTGGCATTTCCCCCTTGAGGCATTATTGAGCTGGTTCTGTAAAAATATCCCTGCTTTATAATATAGTAGCAGTGTTTAAAATTAAAGGTTTTTCTGGGTTAAATTGTTTGCAGAGTAACCAGTTTTGCTCATACTCATTCTTCTCACACTGCAGGGTCTTTATTTTCTTCACTTTGTTGCACTTTTTTATTTTGGATCTTATAGTTTTTAATAAGGCTGTTTAATAAAGCTGTTGTTTAATACAGAGAAGTTTCTCAGAAACAGCCCATGGTGGTGCCTATCCAGCAAACAGATGTGTTAGTATCTGTCCCATGCAGGCTGTTGCGCCTCTTTCCACAGGCGTGCTGCTGGAGAACTTCCCTGAATGCAAAGAGCTATTGATCCCCCCCGGAACGCAGAACTATGTGGTCCGCATGCGGCTGTATGATGCCAACAAGCGATTGCTCTGTCTCACCATCCGCATCATCCTCCGGGCACAGGGGGCACTTAAGATCCTTGTCTCTGCTCCATACTGGCTGATCAACAAAACTGGTACGTCGTCCTTATTCCTGGCCAACCACTCTCTTCCTGCACCTTATTTGAATTATTCCTTTTATCGCCTGGCAGTCTTTAAGTGATTAACTGTTTTCTGGACTTTTTATTCAGTGTAACAATGTGGTAATAATAAGTTTCTGTAATACTGCTTTATTCTTTATTTTGTCTTTCTGGTGGCCATGACAACATTTCCCCCTTGTTTTTGTATTTTAGGCCTTCCTCTCATTTTCCGTCAGGACAATGTGAAGTTGGATGCGGCTGGACAGTTTGAGGAGCACGAATTGGCCCGTAGTCTCAGCCCCCTGCTCTTCTCCTACACTGACAAAGAACAGCCAAACCTGTGGGTGTCCTAGAAAACAACTGCTTTCTTTTTGCCATCACAGCATCACTCTGAGTACTAATGCAGTCTTGGTTTGTGGCTTGGGTCAGGTGCACAATGCGCATTGGAAAGGGCATCCATCCGGATGGTGTGCCAGGCTGGTGTCAGGGGTTCTCCCTGGACGGTGGAAGCGGGGTGAGGGCGGTCAAGGTGATCCAGACTGGGAACAGACCAGGGCTTATCTACAACATAGGCAAGTGGCCATGTGTGCAGCAGAAACTGCTGTAGTTTGTGCATTGCCTGAGAGCAGTGGCTGAATGCTCGGCACTGGTTGCAGGAATCAATGTGAGGAATGGCAAGGGCCGCTATCTGGACACACACATCATTACCTTCGCACCACGGTATCTGCTGGATAACCGGTCGTCCCACAGACTTGCATTTTCCCAACGGGAGTTTGCAAGAGGAAAGGTAGGAGTATATAATGTATGGTATTCAAATTATTTTTATTATTATTATTTTGCTTATTCCGTTATCCAAGATGTTATGTTTGTACGCTAAGCTTTGTACAGTTATTTACCCATTTATACAGCTGAGTATCTAACTATATCAATCCAGGGTAAGTACTTTAATCAAGTTAGCTACAGCAGAAGATGGGTACAATTACAAGGCAAAGCTTTAACGTTTTACAATACCTGCAGCTCTATTATAGACTGTATTTCTCACGCAAGTAACCAGTTTATTGAATGTGTTTTACAATTGCGTCCACAAAAAAATTGTAAAACCTGTCACCTCCTGGTTTTGTACCCTTGATCAAGGCCCTTATCCTGAATTGATGCAGTAAGAGTAACTGGCTTTATAAAAGGGGTCAACAATTATAAGTAGCTTACTTTCTAAAAATTAACAAAGACTTAAATCAAGGATAATACGCAAAGCTCGTGTTACAAGATTTCCATGTTTTCCTCCTGATGAGTTGTGTTGCTTTTCCCAGGGCACTGGGAACCCAGAGGGATACATATCAACTCTCCCTGGCTCCAGCGTGGTCTTCCACTGGCCCAGGAATGACTACGACCAGTTGCTGTGTGTGCGTCTCATGGACAACCCCAACTGCACTTGGTCCGGTGGCTTTGAGGTCAACAAGCCCAAGTCCTCCCACATCAACATGAGGTGATGAAGTAGATATTGTCTTTGTCTTTCCCGTTACTGCAGCCAGTAGCTTTTACAGTTCCACGGCTTAACTGTGAAAAGATGTTTTTAGGTTGGGGCTTGGATACAGCTTACCAGCCATTTGTTTTAATGATTGTACAGCATTATCAAACAGCATTATTCCGATCTAAATGGACATTTTATGTGACTGATTTTCTTCAGGGACACTTTGGGGAAATGTTACTTTCTGCATGTTGAGATCAGCCTCAAGGGGGCGATGTATCAGATCTCCTTCAGTGACACTGACCAGCTGCCCCCACCTTTTCGCATTGACAACATATCAGAGGTGAGAAGCTCTACTCTCAGGTTTGGATGTCACATTTCATAAATGTAATTTGGATGCCACTGCTGAAGCTGTAAAATGAGTATAGCATTTTTATCCAAAACACATGCAGATTTCTTCTCGACAATTTTTGCATGGATCCAGAGCATCATCCCATCATTGGAGATGACCGTGTGTTCCCTGCTGTTTTCTCAGGTACCCATTCAGTTCTGGCAGCATGGCGTGGCTGACCTGTGTCTGCGCACAGAGGTGAAGGCAGGGGCCGTCCTAGACTACGCCTGTGACGAACCTATCCTCCCGCCTTACCTCACTCTCACAGTGAAAGGGGCCGGGTCCTCAGAGGTCACGGCCAACATGAACTTCTTCAGGGAGTACAACAAGCTGTACTACGAGAATTACATCTACATTGCTGCCACGTACACCTTCTCTGAGTAAGTCTGAGCCTCAGACTCTCTCCTGTGCTGTGCGGGATGTCATACACATCTTACTTAAGGTGTGGATGTCAAAGCACTTCATCTGGCAAGCTTCAGTGCAAATCCAGAAGCTTTGCATACTGTTTTTGTCAGTCTGAGCAGAAGATCCGATTATCTTCAAAATGTCACCACGGCTCTTGGCTATCAGATCTCGTACGGAGGTGGAACGAGGAAACCACATGTGTAGGACTCAACTAGGCAACTGACATTGAGATGTTTTTTGCAGGAATGCTGAGAAGAGGCCGGTGGGGAAGGGTCGTGCCATGAGCTGTGCTGAGCTGGTGCTGGATGTGGAGACAAAGACCCAGAGGGTCATTCTCAAGAAAAAGGCAAGACCCTGATTTGATGCTGGATATTCAAGCACTGGGTCTCCTACATTTCTTCACCATTTTTTATTGGTGCTTCTTGTTTGTGTCTACAGGAACCAGGGAAGCGCTCTCAGCTTTGGAGGATGACTGGAACAGGCATGCTTTGCCATGAAGGCTCCTCCCCACCGCAGAGCAAGCCTGCACAACCCCGCCCACTCAACTCTTCCCTGGTCCTAGACATCGCTGGATTGGCTGCTGTCACTGACAACAGGTGGAAATCATTATGTCCAAAAACACTGTTGTTGAATTCCCCAAGTTGGAACTAATTACACAATTTATAATTGTTTATTTTTTATTATAATGTGTTGCAGGGGGGCTAGTCTGATTTTGGTGGTCTTGGATTCCTGTTTTTCCTTCATACTCTGTCTCTGCCAGTATCCAGGTTAAACCTTTATGAGGGACTACATGATTTGCCATACCGAGATGAAGGAGAAAATGCCTTACAGACTCCAGTCCTGTTAGTCCACTAGTCATGTTAATGGAATTGTAGTGAAATTCATCATAAAATTGTATGCGTAAAGCTTCAAAGGTAGACCAGTGTTTGTTCTGTTGTGTACATTAAAATATGGGAGTGATTTTTCTTTTATTATTTCTTAAATTGTTTTTGTGCATGGAAAGATATAATAAGGTATTTAATGATATGTCTGAAGTTGTAATCTCAAACACAAGAGCAAAACAAGGCGAAATGCTCCGTGACCCCTGGCGCAACATTCTCTGTTTAGAAACCACACAACTTGAGATAATGTCCTGAAAATGACAACAGATGCTTTGTGAGCACTGTGATGCCTAATCAGTGAACTCGGTTATATAAAGCAATCTGCTTTGAGTTTCCACATGTGTAAGTTTGCCCCTGAGGATATTGGTGATTTCAGAATCTGCAGTTGTTGAGTGTCACCTCACAAAGAACGTTACCAAAGTGGTTCTTTCATCTGTACGTCTGAAGACTTCAAAGCCTCCTGCTTTTCTTTAACACTTATGTCACCATAGACCCACAGTAAAATGTGCAGCGTTGTGGTAAAGGCATTTGTTGTTCTTGTAGGAGCTTAGTATGAGTTTCCCTGCCTCTTTTGCTTTACTTTCTCTTTAGTTATGAACCCCTTATGTTGCGGAGACCAGATTCCAGAAGGAGCACAACCCAGACTTGGCACTTCAGCAATGGCATGCTGACCTGTGGTCTTCCCAGGCTGGTGGTGCAGGTCAGTTTTCATTATTCATCCAACCGTGAGTCTGTCCATCAATCCATCCAGCCATGCATTAATTCACTGAACCACCCTTTTATTCAATGATCCATCCAGCCATCTGTCTGTCTGTCCATCCATCATCCAGCCACCACCCATTTATCCATCCATCCATCCATTCATTTATTGATTCATTTATCAGTCATTATTCAGTACACCACTACATCTGTTTTACTGTACGTCTAATCTGTTGTGAATTTAGAATGGTATCAAGGACAAGACTTAAAAAGGCCTGTGCCTTTACAGTAAAAGGTTTTTCCTCCTAGAAAATCTATCCGAGACTTCACCATCTGAATTAGGCTGCTTCGTCTAGGATATTGTTGTTTATTCCTTACTTTTTCCTAAGAATTCTACTTAAAACAAAAATAGTTTTTTTCCCTGTTGACTATTTTTGATATCCTTTGATGTGCTTGAGTTCCCCTACCTGCTACTGCAGTGCTTTCACCTGGTGGTTGTCTGCATTTATGTCACTTACAGCCGTCATGATGTCCTATCATTCATTATTGTCCCAGGTGAAAGGCGGAATTGCAGGGCTGTACGACGGGGCAGAGGTGGTCCTCGGGCCAGACTCAAGTCTCCTGGACATTCCCCCCACGCAGCAATTTGTCAACCAGAAGATGCGGCCCGGGTCAGGTGTGTTGTCCGTACAGGTCCTACCCGATGGGCCCACACGGGTCCTGCAGGTGAGACAGATTTCCTTTTACACCCTTCTAGTTTGTCGGCTTTTTTGTTATATTTGAATCTTGTAGCTGCTCAGAATGTACTGTTTTGCTATTGCTAATACGTTATGGCTTATTTTTAGATTAGTGACTTCAACCAGCGACTCACAACCCGCACCTCCCCGAACACAGAAGAGGAAAAGAGCAAGGAGAACAAGCAGAAGAAGCTTTCAGAGCAGGAGCTGGAGGTATGTCGATATCTCAGCCATGATTATTCACCAAACGTTTGTATGATTGTGATTAAACTGATTTTTCTCTGATTAGATGTGCAAACATATCCTCTGATGTATTGTACATAGAAGAGGTGATGTTCTGTGCATTTTAACTGGTTGCTTGTTGTCTAGGTGGTAGTGAACTTGCAAGAGGGTTTGGGCCTCTCATTGGTCAACAAGGTTCCTGAGGAGCTTGTCTTTGCCACCTTGTCTGGCATTGAAGTTCACTTTACTCGCACAGCTGCTAGCCAGGTGCTGGAGCTCATTGTGCAGACCATCCAGGTAATGTACCCAGGTCCTGCAGCTCAATGTGAAGAGCTTCTAAGTAGTGGGCCCTGATTGTGGACATTACTGTGTAGAAAATCCGCATAATGTACCCACATCCTGGAGCTTGATGTGTAGAAAATCCAGGTGATCTGCCGAAATGTAGAACATTTACGAATTGTACTAATGTACCATTCCTCTCTTTGAGTATGATCTTCCACTTTGAGTATTGCTTTAAAAAACCATCTCTTTGATTATTGCCAGTAGATTTTAGGTTTAATTATGTTCCCTGTGACATATTCTGTACCATGACTTTTCACTTTGTTTTAAAGTCTCTCCCTGAACCAGATTTCCTTAAGATCATTCAAGTTTTATAGGTAGAGTTAAGGTTGTTCACTTATACGGGACACTAAATTGAAAATAGAGAAACCATTTATCCGAAGAGCTTTACAATAATATTATTATTTAAGATTGTAAATATGTATGTTACTATAATAATGTTGCGGATGTCCCTATCTGTAGGTTTATATCA
This sequence comes from Arapaima gigas, assembly GCA_900497675.1. Taxonomy (NCBI): domain Eukaryota; kingdom Metazoa; phylum Chordata; class Actinopteri; order Osteoglossiformes; family Osteoglossidae; genus Arapaima; species Arapaima gigas. The sequence continues at coordinate 245,320 of UFQX01000379.1, read as the reverse complement.
GGCTGTTTCCTCTAATCGCTTCTATTCTTTGGGACCCTGACAGGTGGACAATCAACTGCTGGGCACCACCAACCCAGTGGTTTTGTGTGTCACCCCCAGCTCCAGCGACAGCAGTGGGACAGGAGACGTTGGCCCTGCCCTGCAGGTCAACGCCGTCAAGGTGCCCAGCAGCCTCATACTCACTGAGCTTTTCAAGGTGAGTTGAACGGTACAACAGCAGGACACCATTTATGCAAAGTGGGCCAGGTCTAGGTCCGTAACCCATACCATTTTCCCTAAATGCAGCACCTGATGGTGACGACGCGCCGCTTTACTGTCATCGTTGAGGAGAAACTCCTGCTAAAACTGCTCAGCTTCTTTGGTTATGGACAGGTGGAGACAGGTACTTGTTTATTCCAAAGATGCATAACGGCCCCTTTTACTTGTCTCACATTTTTTTCAAAGACCAAACTTTTGCTTCTGTTGAAATTCATTGTTTATTATTTCTATATTTTATAATAGTTGTTTATAGTTTTTATTAAAGTGATGAGAAGAACACAAAAACAAATAATACAGCATTTGATGTTCTCTTTCAGGCACGTGTTTTCGGAGGACTCCACAGGGTACGCCCTGTAGGGGTTTTTTATTTGACACTTGTGTGAATCTTCTGACCCATGTATGTTTTTTCAGAGGTGGAGAAGCTGGATGAGAACCTGTACGAAAAGGCCAGTGTAGATGGTGGGACGCCCAAGCGGTATTACTTTGAGAATCTAAAGATCAGCTTACCCCAAGTCAAGCTAAGTGTGTTCACCTCCCACAAGCTTCCTCTGGATCTCAAGGTACTTCAGCCTTAAGCCAGGCTTGATTTCTGCCTTTTGTACTCTCCTCACGTGCTGCTGGCTGGCAATGCCCTGCCATACACCATTTACATGTGATTTCACCAGTCCCCTAATGCTCTGGGGTCGCATGCAGTGGTCTTAATATTATTTTGCTGTATACTTGGAGACCATGTTCATCCACTGTTTGCCACAAGAGGATGCAAGGACTCTGTTCTTTTATGCTTCCATTTACCTCTGCTGAGGTCTCTGTAACATGCAAACCTGTTATTTGCTATATTTACACTAATTTATTTGTGTAATTAATAAATATTTGAAATGAATAAAAGGTAAACGTGTGCTTATCATGCTCTCTAGTAAAGAGTGTGTACACTGAGTTTAGAAACGAGTTTGTTTTTTAATATTACATGTTTACTAATGATGGTTTGTAACACAAAGAATATTTTGGAACAAAAAAGAATAATTTGCTACTTAGAAAATGTGCTCCTAGACAAATCGTTAATCTCTAATTTTCTAAAATAAATTTTCCGTGACATTTTCTACTACCTGTAATCCTTCAGATTTCTTTCTTAGCCACCTCTCACAGCTTGCTTACGACAAGCCTGCAGTTAGTATTATCTGTTATGGTGTTTAGGCGCTGAAGGGCACTCTGGGATTCCCGCTCATCCGATTTGAAGACGCCGTCATCAACATGTATCCTTACACGCGGGTTCATCCTTATGAGACCCAGGAAATCATCCTCAATGACATCCTGAAGCACTTCAGAGAGGTACATGGTGGCTGAAGAATGCTTTTGAAAGATGAAGATGGTGAATAATTCCGGTTTGCTTTCTAAAATTGATGTGAATTGATTTTTTTTTTTTAACCCTTCCAGGAGCTAATGAGTCAGGCAGCCCAGATCCTGGGCTCAGTGGACTTCCTGGGGAACCCCATGGGGCTGCTGAATGATGTCACAGAGGGTGTGTCTGAGCTCATCAAGTATGGCAATGTGAGCGGCCTCATCCGCAACGTCACGCACGGAGTCTCCAACTCAGCCGCCAAGGTACATTCCCTCCCTTGGCTTCCTCTCTTTGCTAGGTAGGCAGAATGCCTTTCGCTCACCACAAATGCCTCTAGAGCTGGCTTCAGATGTTCCCTGCTGCTCCAGGGTTGGCCTCATGCTTCATCAGCCTGCAGTCACATGCTTGTAATTGGCGAGATGGCATATTGAGCGCTTGATGGGCCATTGAGAAGGAGATGAACACCTGCCCGTTTGGCTTGCACCCTGGGTTCTCAATGCGTTGAAAAACAGGAAGCCCCGGAGGTGTTTTATTGCCTGTTCAGTTGGAGACGAGGCAGCTCTTGTTTTGTCTGAAGGACTTCTGAGTGACCCTTCAGATCACTGGTGCTGGCAGCTAGGGACATCGCAATAAGCGTGTTGTGTTTTTATGACTTCCTGAGAAGCAGGGCAGCGGCCATGAAACAGTCAGATGTGCCGGCTTGCAGGTGCTGTGTATGACAGGTGGTGTGACTGGAGAGGCAGACACGCTCTGCCTTATGTTAGCAGCATGTTAAGATTTTGTTTCTGCACCATTAGACAATGGTATCCATTCAGCATTCTGTGGCGGTACTCACCGATCGCTGCAAGGCTCCTGTCTGTGGACCTGATGGCTCCTCAGGAGACATCCCGCTTTCCCCCTGCTGACACTTTAGCGTCTCCTCTGTTCTGTCCTTCTCTCCTTTCTCCCTTCAAGCTGGTTTTCTTTTGCTGTCATGAGTTACAAATAGCAGCAATTTTGGGTAGCTAGCAGGACTAATGGCAATCTCTGTCCTGGCTCTTGACCAGTCCTGGGAAAATATACAAACAATACAGCCAACGTTCAGTGCCCCTCCCTCCAATTAATGGCTCCTTCAACTCCTATCTTTTTTTCTAAAATATTTCTAGGATTTGCTGCACTTTGAGATGTCCATAGCCTTTTATTCATATTTTCAGATTAATAAATGATATATGTACAAAATATGACCATAAAAGAGTTTTTGTTTTACGTAATTTAGATCTTTGATCTTTTTTTAGGTGGAATAAAGCACTCTTTGTATTAAAATACACATGGGTCTTGCATGATCCTCCCTTTACTGACCTTGAAGACGTTTGTCTGTTGAGGCTTCTCGATTGCATTTTTTTCTGCTGATCTTTTAAAAGTTTTCTCAGGAAAATAAAATAGCTGCATTCTCTGTCACTCCCATTTTGGGTAAAACCTGTCACTGGAGTAGATTTGTCGTTTTCCATTGCGCTCAAATAAACAGTTTATGAACCGAAACAAAATGTGGTTCCCTGCTCTCACATGCAAACAGCTTTCAGAGTTTGCTAGTAAAACTTCTTGTTCTCAACTGAAGTCCCTTATCACGATTTTGCATTAAAACAGTTTTCTGCAAAATAGTGTTTTTAAAATCAAGGTTCACAATCAAAATCTGTTCCATAAAGGTATTTTTAGGGTAGAAATACACCTAGATTTTTCCTTTTTGATGTCACAAAACATTGTTTTCACCTGTTTTTTTTTTTATGACCTTGGGTATTGTGATGTTTGCTTTGTTGGACTTCGGCTGAAGCTTAGCTGGCTTTCAGCATTTCATCACTTTGATGGGGGTGGTCAATCGGTTTACGAGCTGTTTCTTTCACTATATTCCCCAAAGCCCAGTAACTGATACCTTTCGTACATATGAGATGTCCTCCAACTCGTGTCCTTGATGCTGTTAAGCCATTCATTGTGCATACAAAGGTGTCCTGGATATAGGGTGTCTAAAGCATTGGCTTTATGCTTGTGGACTGGCAGATGGATGTTGTTTGCCTAAGCAAACAGAAGTCCCTGAAAAAAGAGGGTATAGAGGTGTGGCTAACCCATACTGTAAAGCACTGAGGAGCTTCCATAATCGGTCTTGAATGACCCTCTACTTTAATGACTAGATACCACCGGTGTGTCTGCAAAAACACAGTTGTCTTCTCTGATATTAAACACTGTGATTGCAAACTTCCCTCCTCCATCTGTCCGGGTAAGCAGACATACTGGGGCCTTGAACATGGATTGAGGTGATGGTGTTATCAGCGTCAGGGGGGCTGTAAACTTGAAAGCATTCTCCTGCCCCTCTCCTCTCTCGCTGGAAGCTCTGATCTGGTTCGTGTATTGGTTTAGTTTTCCAAAGAGGAGGCGGGGGGAGGAGTAAAAACAACAAGAATATGGAAAGAACAGGACGTGGCCTCGGGATGAACTCACTGGGGACTCGGGCAGCCAGGGGTCATCCCAAGTTCACGCCTCGATCCTGCCGAGGGTGCGGCAGGAGTCTGTTTACACAGTGCGCGGACTCCGGTGGGGGCCTCTCAGGGGCCCCTGGCAACACACACCCACTCCCACTAGACACCTGCCAGGACGTGTGGGAGGGGGCATGTCCTTTAGGACATGGTCAGGTCAGACCTGGGAACAGGGTGCAAAGGCACTTCACTAAGGCAAGTTACCATCCAATATGTTGGACATATGGAAGAAATCCTCCTTAAAATCTGTTATGACAGAATATCCCAATATTTAACAGTAAAACCATAAAAACAGGTTTCTCAGAGCTGCTTAGTGCCCCCCTCACCCCGACATAAAGCTCTCTACCTGCCCACGGGGCTTTCGAAGGCTTTCATTCGGGTTTCATGTAACATGATTGCATGTATAGAATTTCACACACCGGTCTATACATAGTATGAACTGCCTGTTTGTTTGTTATGGTTAATGTACCATGGGAAATCACTACATTGTACTTTTACAATAAAAAAAGAACATTTGTGATATTTCAAATTGCATAAACAGATTTGAGGGAACATCTCTCTTGACACAAATTATTCCGTGGCCATATTTTCTAAGTGATGTTGCAGTTTAAGATTGTGCTTCGGAAGAGTAGTAAATGTACCTTCATGAGCAAAAGAAGAACATTATCTCAAGTTAAAAGAGATTATCTGTCATACTCATATTTATTCAGTTAGGAACAATTAACACATTTTTCTCCTTTCTGTCCATTGTTATACATACGATTTTGTTAAGTCCACTCATCTGTGCAGGTTTGGTCTCTGGTACTTTTTACATGGTGCTCAACACTGGCATCATTAAATTGCTTTGATATTAGAAATACAGGTTCCTTTAGGAAATGCCAGGACTCTGAGATGAGGCTGGATTCAAATGTTGAACTTTGAGACGTATAATTCATCTCAGTTAGACCTTCCCATGTATGTTTACCTCGCTGATTCTTCATCTGTTATAGAGTTTGTGGGGGAGGTGGTGCTTTGGATGAGACTGCCAACATTATGCCTTTTATTGAGACAAATGAGGTACTGTGAGTTTCTGCACATGGGCTCCATTGAGTAGGGAATGGCAGGCTAATTGGGCGTTTCCCAGACAGCCCTGAGGTGGGGGTCTTTGACAAGGAAAAGAGTCCCACACCCCTGCATCTGGACAAGAGTGGAGGACTTCAGGGGGGTAATGAAGTTCATCAGATGATAATTGGTTTGCTGGGATCTTGTTAAAGTCTGTGACCATGGAAATCGAGAAGAGGAGATTTGATACACCAGAACTACTGCATTCAGCACAGCTCTCTTGAGTAAACAGTCTTGTGGCGTTTAATTTCTTACTTCTCACATCATTAGATTTTTTGTGACTGATGGCCTGTAAATGCAGTGGAGCCAAAGTGCTTTGCTCAAACAGACACAGATTGTTCAGAAGCTATGTACATGTGTTTGTGAAATTATAAAATGACAATGTCCTCTGTGACCTTCCTAAGTGCATCTTTCACCTAGTTTGCCGGGACTCTGTCTGACGGGCTGGGGAAGACCATGGACAACCGGCACCAGAGCGAGAGAGAATATATCCGGTACCACGGTGCCACCAGCGGCGAGCATCTGGTGGCAGGGATCCATGGACTGGCCCATGGTATGGACTGGATTGTGGTGGTGTGGGAATTGGCTCACTCCTTTTGTTATAACCTCTGGCTTTGCTAATGCTGTCATTGAGACCCTCTTGATAGATGTTTTATTATTGCCTTGCTGCTCAGCTCACTGTTGTTATTCATTGAAATGTCAGCCTATTTACACTGCCATATATTGACCCTGGCAGTGCAGTTTAAGTACCATTTTCAAAGGTGTAAACAGTAGACCCACTTCTGGGACTTGAACTGGAAACCCTCTGATTATATCCACATCCTTAACCATGATCCTCTCTGCTCTACACACATTGCACGTACTGATGCGTGTATTTGTAAAGCGAATGGTGTGTGCCAGGACATCTGTGTGCTCACTGGGATGTGGCACCGCTTATGTAAGACAGCAGAAATGAGTGTTAATGTAACAGATCTGAGATGTCAGCCTGCTGCTTAAAGTGCCTCTTTTGCTTTGCAGGTATCCTGGGAGGCCTAACCAGCGTCATCACGTCGACGGTGGAGGGAGTGAAGACAGAGGGGGGCGTCAGTGGCTTTTTCTCGGGCCTGGGGAAGGGCCTGGTGGGCACTGTGACGAAACCTGTCGCCGGGGCGCTGGACTTTGCCTCGGAGACTGCCCAGACCGTTCGTGACATGGCCAGCTTGAGCAACCATAGGTTTGAGAGCTTCTGCTGTCCACATGCACTTTTAATGCAGTTTCACTGTGGGCCACAGTAGAATGTGCGGGGGGTGCCTAAATTCTGACTTTTGATTCTGAAAGTCTACAATCTATAACCTGTAAATCTTATTCAGGCTTTGAGAGTAGCTAAATAATATCATCTTATTAATTAAGATGATATTTATTTATCTAATTATTCATTCTTCATTTAAGATGTCATATGTTGAAAATGGGCAGCAACTGGTCTGTAAAACTTTCAGAGAAATGCAGCAGGTAGTCCAGCTGGTTTAAAAAACAAAATGTCCAGATGCTGAGCAGTGCTACTCATAGCATGGTATTCTTTGTTGTGCTGCCAGAGTTTCTCAGTTCTCAGCTCGTCTTTCTCAGTCAGCCTCCTTGTGTGTATAGGTACTTTAAAAAGAAGTCTTTCACGTTATTGCACAGCCCCTGAACAGCTCTCCGCTGAATCCCATTTTTTGGCGTAAGGGAGCGACGTGCTTTGTGCCGCGTTGTGCTGCATTGTGCTGGGTAGGTGGAGGGCTGCGGTTCAGTGTGAGGTCAGCGTACACATGGTGCTCGTTTGGTGGGCGTGTCCTTGTGCTCGGTGATCGAGGACGCTCCTCCGGGGTGCAGTGCCGAGTGCAAGCAGCCTGTTTGTGACACGGACTGGAAACACGTCTCGAAACCCGTTAAATAAGACCCCTTGCAAACAGACCTTGGCCTCGCGGAGGGGTCACAAGGCTCGACGTCATGCTCAGATACGGTGGCTGCATTTTACAAGCCCCACCAGCATTGTAAAGGTGACCCTTGGTGTGGGAGGGGTGTGGGCAGAGCTCCTCTCTAATTGAGATTAAAAAATACGGTAATGGTTGAAAACGGCACACAGCACGGCCATGTAACCGTCCTCCACTGCATCATGAGTGGGGAGGGAGGAGGAGAGGAAGACCATTTTGAGCTAAACAAACTCTTATCGACATTTAAGAACTGTGAGTCATATTACGCGAAGAGTGTGGTATGTAAAGGAGGGAGTACAGAGTTCATGTTGGAGTCTAATCACACTCACACACACAACACATACATGTACTTTCATTTAACTTTCTTCTGGCAGAATCGATTGTTATTCTCGTACCCACAGAACTTGAAAACACATTATTATGTTATTCATTACTTTATCTGATGCTTTCCTCCAAAGCAAATTAACGTTCCAGGTTTTTAAAGCAAATTATATAGTTATTTACCCATTTGTTCACCTGGGTTATTTTTACTTTGTCAGATTAGGGCAAATATGTTGGTGAATGATACTACAGCAAGAGAGGGATTGGAACTCATGTAATTTAATTCAAAAGCAGTGGCTTTAACTGCGACATCACCTGCAGATCCCATGCGAACATTGACCTGAAATTTTAATTCTAACTTTTAAAAATCTCTATGAATCTCATGCAGGAAAATATGACCTCTGTAACATCACTTAGAAGCAGGGTGTCTTAAAAATGTTAGGGAAACATGAATTATAACCGTCCCACCCGTCAGGTTCGCGTAGGAGAGCAAACACACACATACACGGCTGAGCTGCCTCCTTCATTATTTGAACAATGTTCTCTTGTCAACATCTTATCAGCAGAAACAGGCACAAGCGCCAGGGCTGGGGAGAAAACGCTGAGTTTTTCATTCATTATTCTGGCATCGACAACGGCACAATGTACACACACGTGTTCACCATAATCAGGTTTCCCCACTTCTCGGATATTCATTTTTCTGCTTTTGGATAACCTTTTAGAAATTATCTGCTGAAAGGAAAAATGATGTACCCGCTGCTGTAATATCTCACGGTGCTTTTGGAGTCCAGAATCACGGGAATCGATTTACACACCCATGTCACTTTTGGCCTGAATAGGGGCGGCACACTTTGACTAACTTACCTTGAAAATAACATTTACTGTCTGTTGTTATGTTGTCCTGCTCCAACAGGCCATATTGTTTCTTTCCTCTAAGTTCACACACACGCCTCCATCTGCGCTCACAAACAGGAAACAAACAAGTAAATGAAAAACAGACGTTAGGCGAGTGGGGGTGCTTTGCTGTCCTGCCTCTGACCCGGCCTCCACCCCCACAACATCCCCGCGGCACACTCACCTAACCACCCCACCCAACTCGGTGCGGTCGACGGCCGTCCACAACCCTCTCAGTTACAGTCCCCAAACAAAGGGGACAAGTGCAGAGGGCTGCGTCCATGTTTATCCCCTGTGGGCCATCAGTTCAGCTGAAATTGCATCATCCCCTCCCCTGAGCACCACCCCTTTCCATTCCATTTAGGCTTTCACCAAAGTGTTCAACATCCCTAATGGAAAGCAACAGCTCAGTTACAAAATCACCAGGGGGCAGCCAGGCAAGCATGTAGATGGATATTATGTGGAGCTGCTGTTGTGTTGATGTTGTACATGTGGACTGGGTTGATTGGAACTACCCTGAGATTGAACCTGGTTTGGGTAGATGACTCCAGAATGACTTTGCAGCAAAATGGGGCTACTGAGGATTGTAAGCCATGTTGTGTGGCTTTGGACTTGACTCCATAACCAGATGAGAAATTGTTGAAATACAAAGGGCAAAAACCTTGCCAAGAAGCCTGTGTATTTAGGTGAAAATGTATTCAAGCAGGATCACGTATCTTGGCCCCCTTTAGAACCTAGAATGGCAAGGAGAATGTGGCTTGATACAAGTGAAGAGGGGGGCTGGCCTGTTTGCCAGTTGGCATGGTTTGAGTGGGTCCCAAAGCTGGGGGGGGGCCTGCAAAAGAGCTAAACAGTCCCCTGTTGTAGCCTCTGCTGCAGGCCTGGCCTAGCTCCAGGCCACATACTGCCCTCAAGTTGAACTCTATTGTTCTGTTCGGGATGCTGTGCGAGGGGTTGGGATGTGTTGTTTGAGAAAAGGTGTGGAGACTCCTTACTGTTCATGTCAGGTAATGATTTATTTCTGTCGTAGCTATAATAGTTGCATGTTCTCCCTTTACATAGTGCTAAAACTGAATGCAAAAAAATGCTCTATTTGATAGACTTGGAGGTTTGATGAAGTGATTCTCTCATTGACTCGATGTTGATAATGCTTTGCGTTAGTTGGATTCCTACCAGTAAATGTGATTTGTGTTTTCTTAATCACTTGCTTATAAAATACTCGAGGTTTGTTATATTAACCACTGTTCATTTTTACTGTATTAATTTAAGGCAAGTACCTGTAATAAACAGCACAACAGCATGAGACTTTCATCCAAATGTGGGAGTTCTGACATGGCACTGCCCTCCACCAGCCTACATGTCACATGACATCAAAGCCTCGGTGCTGCCTTTGTTTTGCCGACACCCACGACGTTGCCCAACAGCAATCGATAACCCACAGCTGTGTGTTTTCCCAGATTTAAATCAAGGATTCCACAAAGCCCTGGATTTTTCTAACACTTTGGTCATGTTACATACTTGTAAAGAAATCAATATTGAAAATGTCAGTAGGAGAATTCCCAAAGCATAGCAAGCTTTCAAAAATCCTTCAGCATACTTTGTGTACCTGCCTAACTTCACACCCTCTTAGGCTCAGGTAGCTGGAAAAAAACAGAGACTAAATACCGGGACACTGTTCCCAACTCTGAAACTGAGCCTTATTTATTATTTTGCATTTATGTTATGCTCCGTTTCCCATTAAAGTTAAGTTGCCATTCAACGAGACAGATGTTATTGAACGTGACATCTGAAAATGGCAGCTTGCCTGTATCACAGATGCCAGTATAAGTTTAGCCAGATAAATTTTTGCAGCATGCATCTGGCCATGTTTGTGATTAAATTAGTAAAGAGAAAGAAGGAATCGACCCCTTTCCTGGCAGAGATGCTGAGGGACAGGCAGTGTTTTCCACAAAGCTTTGTTTCTCTTTAGTCCCACGCAGATCTAGCAAATGTCCACACAAGTGAAAAGTTCTGGTGGGAGTTTGGGTAGACTGAAACAAACAATACAAAACTAGATTCTGTTTAAGGCAAATAAAGCAAAAATACTGTGACTGGCTTCAAAAGAGAGCATGTGGTGCGATCAAAGTTGTACGATTTCAGTGTGACATTTTCTAAACTTGCTTCCTTCGTGAGCAATTACCTCGGTTTTATTGGCCACTTTTGCGGTTATAACGCTGAAGTCGTCCACCTGCTTGTAATCAGCAGTAGGAAGTGTTGCAAAGGCTCCATGTCCGAGGCCAGAGGTGCCTTCAACAGACAGCAGAAATGCTTCCCATATGAAAGAAACATCTCGCGGCCTGCCAGCGCAACGTTCTGCTGATGCTGCCGGATGCAAGCTGTCTTGATTGAGGAGCTGTGTGAAATTTGCCTTGAATAATATTGTTCGTAATGCTTTCCAGTTGTGATGTATTATTGTTCGATGGTTTGCGTTGGTCTCCTGCCTGTGTGTTTTCTTTATATGTTCATGTGGTCTCCTCGTTGTGTTTGTCGGGTTTGAAAATGCATCTACCCTTTCATACTCTATCTTCAGGGTCTGTAAGAGCATTATGTGTTTGTAATTGTGTAGTCTTGTGTAGGTTTGGGTGTACGTGTGTATCGTTGTGTTTCCAAGTCGACGGTCATCAGTAAGCACATATATAGAGTACCTCCAAAAAGTTCTGTCTTCCACGTTTGTCCTTAGGGTTGAAACACGGCTCTGTTGTCATTGAGACTGACTGTGGTTGCTGGTCTTCCCCTTCTTTTTTCTGTTCAACTTTTCCAATCATTACCATCTAATTGAGAGAATCTAATGTTCTCATGGTGCGTCTAAAGTATCATAACATCATTTGTCATTCCAATCAGAGTTCTGGTGTGACAAAGATTGCTTTGTTTTCCTGGCCATCCACGGTGCGTAGAAGTCTCCTCCAGCACAACTGTTCAACGGAATCCAAGTTTTTCCAGTTGTTCTTCTTCAAAGTCTAGTTTTCACGTCCTTTTTACTGTTACAGAAGATATCATTGCTTAAACAGTTCTGATATCGCTGCTCTTGTGAATGTATTGGCACGTTTGAGGGTGTTAATAGTGATGGTCGTGAAAGTTGGTGATGAGAACAGCCATGGTGGTTATAAGAATAATGTTGGCTTTGGTGTTAAATGTGATAATACTTTTGATGGCGATGTTGACGGTGCTGGTCGTGGTTATGAGAAATGATGATTGTGGTGCTGATGATACTGCTGACAATAATATTGATGGTGTTGATAGGCGTTTTAGTGATGAGAATGACGATAATGTAGATAGTACTGGTGTTGATTATGACTGTAATGGCGTCATGAAAATGACTATGATGATGGTTTTGTGGACGATTGTGTTCTTGAAAATGATGATCATTGTGTAAATAGTGGTAGTGTTGACGATGACGGTAGTAGCAATGACAATAAAGATGATCATTGCAGTGTTGATAATGGTGACCATGCTGCTGCTGATGATGATGATGGCTGTGTTATTGATAAAGATGATGGTGACAACCATGATGGCCACACTGACACTGTCCCATTCTCCCACTAGGCTCAGTGTCCAACGGGTGAGGAAGCCACGCTGCTGTAAAGGGCCCCAGGGGCTGCTGCCATGCTTCTCCTCCACTCAGGCTGATGGACAGGAGCAGCTCTTCCGCCTCACAGACAACATCCAGTCTGAGTTGTGAGTTTTCAGCACTCGAGCTGTGCTGCCTGAGTACAATCCTGTTCACCAGCAGAAGTCGCAGTCTTCACTCTTTTTTCTGTTTCATAATTCGAAAGATCAATCTCTCAGATATAAATCATTTTAATTAGAATAGGATAGGAGCTTATTGATCCCCACCGGGAATTTTGCCATATTGCAGCTGAACACATAGGACACATAATAATAACAAAAACAAATAAATAAATTACCAATAATAGTAATAAATGCAGTCTAATTGTTGACAGGTCCGTGTATGGCATTAATGGAGGCAGATGGCTGTTGGCAAGAAGGACACAAAAGTGCATGTTACTGCACCAAAGTTGACTAACCTTGTGGCTCAAAGAGCTCATGATGGTCAGTTAATTTAGGGGATGGTGAGGAAATGTCTGTGATAAACTGTAGCTTGCTCCTCATCCTGGCCTTTGCCACAGCCTCCACGGAATCAGGGCTCTGATCCGCGACAGGATCTCCTTTCTTGATGAGTTTTTTGAGTTTGTCTCTGTCACCAGAAGTGGTGTTTCCAAAACCCCCACCACATATCACATTCCCATAGGATGTTCCTGCCCATGTTAAAGGACCCTTAGCCTTCTGAAAACCTGCAGCCTGCTGTGTCCTTCTACAGCACGTCTGCATTGAGACCAGTCCAGTTTGTTGTTGGACAACCTCCGCAGCTGCCCCCTCCAGTAGTTGACACAGCAAAGATCCACCACCAGCTTCTTTGTTTAGTTATGACAATTCAGTTTTACCTGTTACCTTTTTATTATGCATTTATTATTAATCATCATTTAATTCAGGCCTTATCTAAGGGGACTTATCAGCTTTACTATTTTTTGCCCATTTATCCAGCAGAGTATTTTTACTGTAACAGTTCAGGGTCAGTATCTTGATCAAGGCTACTGCAGCAGGAGCAGGATTCAAACCGGTAACTTCCTTTTGGCAAGACAACACGTGATTGTTTTGCACCCTTCCATATACTGTGTTCCTTACTGTATTTAAAAACAAATCCAAGCATTTTAGATTTGTGTATCCCATTTTATTTTACTTTCGACCCCTCTGAATGGTGTTTAAGTCATCCTTTGTAATGTAGGAGCTGCTGATAACTTTTGACAGTGCTCAAATGAAGAGGTAGTTTTCTACTGGATGTAAGATTGATCCTATCCTATAGCGGAGTCTGTCAATCTCTACCCAGAGTAATATTAACGCTAAAACCTTCATTGTATTACTAAATGACACAATGATACGTTACATTATATAAAGCCCAGCAGGGGTCGGGCAGGCTGCCTTAGTCTGTCAGTATTCAGGCAGTAATTTTAAACTATAATTCAGTCCTTCAAGTTATCCACTTTGAGACCTACGAGCCAGTCAGCTGGAGGTTCACTTGCATGGGGCTCTTTTGTTACCTCCCTGGGTAATTAAACCAGAGAATGAGCCCCCGCCCACCTTTGAGGCTGACCTCCCNGCATGAAGGAGTAAAAAACGACATCTTCATAAAGTACAGTATAAACGCACTCATTTAATTTTCCCACTGTGATCAATGACGCCGCCAGATGTTCTAACCTCTGCACTTTGATCTTCGGTCTGGGGGGGGGGGGGGGGGGGGGGGGGCATGAATCTGCCTGGATTCTCTATGTTACCCTCCAAATTCAGACCGTTTCTCTGCACACACCGCACATCTGTTGTGATTTTGTGTAGGGTAGAGTTGTGGCTCTCATTATCTTGCCCAACCTTTTGGCGAGAGACAGTTTACAGTCCTCTCTACCCATGAATCCTTTCCCTCCTCCACCCTTCAACACCATAGGTGGATGTATGTTTGTGGCTCTGTGTAAACATCACTGAACTCATTGGCAGAGAGATGAAAAGTGCTGAAATTTGTTTTAATTCATTTATCCGACACATTTCCCCAAAGTGAGTTAAGTGTTAGGGCTGTACACTCAGCTACTTTTCATTTTTACCTATTTATACGTTACTGCAGCACGATGAGGGCTTCAAACCTGCCGAATGTAAGTTGGTGACGTTGAAAAAATCCATCCATTTTTGTGGTATTCTTTGGGAACAAAATGATGAAATGGATAACGGAGTCATTTGTACTTCTGCTAACTGTGGTTTCATTTGAACCCGTTTTTTTTTTTTTGTTCTTTCTACATTGTGTTTGCTTTACTTTGTCTCAGATGGTGCTCAAGGAAAGTACTGTGATATTTCCCCTCCAGAAGCCAACTTTCAGAAACATCTCCAAAAAAAAAAATCACAATTACTTATCATCTAAATTGCCCAGAATAACATGTTGTATCAAAACAGTTGGTGCTTTCCAAAGATACAAAAATGTTTATTTTAGACTGGCACCTTAATTGTCTTCACTATGCTGGACAGAATAGTGGTCTTACAGACAATATATGGTTTGTGCACATTTGCTGAGGCAGAATAAATGCTATACCTTTTTAATGACTACGGCCACTCTGCCCTGCAGCTTCATTGCCGTGGAACAGATGGACACCTACTGCGTGCTCATCTCCTCCAGGGTGGTGTACTTCCTGAAGCCTGGGTATTATGTCGACCGCGATGCCATCTTCCTGGAGGTTAAGTATGACGACCTCTACCACTGCCTTGTCTCAAGGGATCATGGGAAAGTGTATGTGCAGCTTACTAAGAAAGCGGACAACACCAGCAGTGGGGTGGCCATCCCAGGCACCTCCCACCAGAAACCCATGGTAAGAAGGCGAAGAAACTGGTGCATAGTTAATTGTGTGAAGAACTACAGTACAGTCAAATGTTTGAGTGCATGCGCTGTAGTTTGTCTTGTACAATTGACAACAGTTGCATTCCGGTCAGTAGTTTGAGTTGTCCTTCACTTTTCTTCATAGCCGAATAGTTGTCGCACAACTTTGACTTGTGTTTTAGTTTAAGACTGACCAACTAGCTGGAGTGGCGTTCCTCTGAAATGTGCTATGATAGCCGTGCAGATTGAGATTGTAGTGGATTTGGTAAAGATCACCAAAGTTTTTGAAAGTAAACCCATACCGTGATGCTGCTCCCACCATGTTGGACAGTGGGAAGTCATGAGGCCCCTTGTGTTCACTATCTCTCTCTCTCTCTCCACATCTTACAAGCACTTTGCAACTAGACCCAAATATTCCACATTTTGACTCACGAGGTCATAAAACCAGGCTTCCACTCCTCAGTTTGTGTGTTTTTTGCTCAGTCAACTGTGATTTCAAGCAAATGCAGTCAACCTTTTGACTTGTACTTTATCTCAAATTAGTCTATGAATATGAGTCAATGAACCGAGTCTTGGGACTCAAGGTCCTGTTAATATGTGCTTTGTTTGTCAAAGGCTTGTTTTCTGAAAGCTGATGAAATTTCACTGTCTGCAGCCTGACCTTTGATCTGATGTAATTTTGTACCACAGGTTCACGTGAAGAGTGAGAGCCTCGCTGTCAAAATCACGCAAGAGATCAACTACGCCAAGAGCCTTTACTACGAGCAGCAGCTCATGCTGCCACCCAGTGAAAATGAAGATTACCTGCTGCTGGAATCCTGAAAGGCCATCAGGTGGACAGTCCAGCGGTGTCCTCAGCAGGTTAATGGGAGCTACTGAAGGGTGTCCCATCGTGCAGTTTATTACATTAGTAAACACCCCCATCTTTGTTGGGAAGACTTCATGAAGAATACAAATCAGGATGCTAAAGGAATCCTAGAAAGCACAGTTATAAGAATAAGAAAATATGCAACAAGTATTATTTTATCAGAAGAGAATGCAGGAGGACTTATAAAGATGTTTTATTTTGCAAAAATTTGTTTATAAGATTATATGTGTGTTTGCACATACATATATAGTGTCTTGTATAAAGTGCAACACTACCAGTCGTGTTGTGTACATACTGCTGATACTTGACGGAGTTTACGTTTGAAGTGAAATGAGTTTGGGAATGTGGTGTATAGCTGCCATTATGGGTGTTTATTTTCTTGATGTATATAAAAGGGGTTGAGCCACTGACTCAGTTGCACTGATGTTCACAGGGTGATGGTTGCAGTTGCACTCACTAGGAAGCAGCGTGGCCAAGTTGGAACTGTGGCCCATTTTATTCCTATTTGCGCAGATTTGTGTGCAGTTTGCTTGTTTTGAGCAGATTTTTTTTTTTTTTTTGCATAAATGAATCTTCCTGTCATGTTTGCTTGACGTGGTTTTTCCTACAGTGGTGCAGCACACTGTCGCTCCACTGGGCTCTACTGCTGGGGTCCGTCTAGACAAGTTGGCATCCGCTGAATAAAACAGTGCAGATCTGCAATGGTCAAAGACTGACATGCCCTGCCTTTTGGTGGTCAGGGTGCATTTCCGAATGTCCACAATTGTTGTACGGTCCCTGTTTTTAAGCATGAAAATGCAAACTGGTCCCCAGTGATTTAAATCAAGTTAATGTGGAGGGTAGCAGTTTCTGTTTTGTCAGCATAAGAGATGTTTTTTTCTCCACTGAAGTGGTTGATTTACAGCCATGTCCCCGGTTTGTAGGACGGTGTGAGCAAATGGCAGTCTTCCTCATCTCTCACCATGGTCCAGGCAGACTGCAGCACCTGCTTTTGCTGCATCTTGAAGGTCTCTTTTATGGCTTCCGAACAGAATTGACACGAGGCTTACGGTTCGTAGTGGTGACGCAGTACGCCTCTCACTTGCACCCCAGCTGCTCCATATGCGCTATGTTTAAAGAAACAGTCCGCAGTATTTGTTTGGGAAGCGCTGTCTTGTATCCAGGGTATATCGTTTGCTGTGCTCACAGTGGGTTGAAACTGAAGAATGCAAATATTTAAATTCAGCTGTTTGTGAAATGCATATGTCGAGGCTTTTGACGTTTTAATGCTGGACAAAATGTGCGATTGAAAAAGGAAGGTTTTTTTTTTTTTTTTTTTTTTTTTTTTTAAATTCAGCCTCGGTGAATTTCCATGGTTCTCCACTTTACTAATGACTTATTAAGGCTGAGTAGGTGCGATCTTTGAGTTGTGTATTTATTTTAAGACACTCTTTGGATGCAAGGCTAACTTATATAAACCGATCTAATAAACCACATCAGTCTTATTTGTAATTAATTTTTTAAAAAAGCATACCCAAAAGTGAGGAGGTGAAAAGCTTATGGAAAAAAAAGGTGTGGACTGTTGAATCAGGTTATCTGTTTTTCTCATTAGAACTGCTATTCAAAATGAGTTTACAATAGGAAGCTCTGTGACCAAACATCTGTTTAGTTCTCATTAGAAATAAGTCCAGGGGGGCAGTTAAATATCAGTATGCTTAAACCACTAGAAATCTCTAACCAATGTGATGTTCTGCACTGTTTCTTGGTTACATTATAGATGTATATATTTCGAAAAATCCCGTACACTTTTGACTAGTCCAAAGATTTTTAAATGTACTAAAAGTACTAACATCAGTGCTTGAAAAATACTTTTATAACATTGGAAATTTGGGCTTCGTGGTAATAACAACATAATAATAAGTTGTTTTGTGTGTGTGTGTGTGTGTGTGTGTGTGTGTGGACTGTTTAGGTGCCAGCTATGCTCCACGTTCCCTGTTCCTCATGTACCTTTGTCTTGTCCTGCTTCCATCTGTCGTGGCTTCTGAAATAAGCTTTAATAACACTAAATGTTATCCCATGTTGGAAATGTGCTGCTGCGATTTATTTCCCATCATTTCACCAAAGACGGGAAGCCAGTTGCCGTGTGTGTGTGTGTGTGTGTGTGTGTGTGTGTGTGTGTGTGTGGCTGGATGATCCGTCTACAGCAGACCAGTATAATGCGTGGTTTGCTGTAGTGTTACTTCATCCTACATCCTGTCATCTGTTGCTTGGTTTGAACTTCACAAGTGAGGTTGGACTTCTTAACAACTCCATCTTTCTCTCCATCTTTAGTTGCCCGTAGTCAGGACTGACGGGGTTGTGCTGAACTCGGCTCAGGGTGCAGCAAGATGGGCAACAGGCGTTATAGTTAATATAAGGAACTCAACAACCTGAACGCAATTCATCCAGAGCTGTAGAAATATGTTGTATGAATGTGGTTAGGAAAGCGAGATAGTCCGCAGTAGCTTCCTTTAAAAATTCAAGTGAATCTACCATCCTGACGACAAAGGAGCTGCAATAGCGTGCTCTGCAGTAGCGGATGAGAAGCGCACTAATGCATCATGTTGCGTTCTAGTTAGGGTTGTTCTCGGAACACGCGAAAGCTTTAAAAAACACTTTATGCAACGATGACCGCGTCACAAGCTTCTGCAGAGTCTCACCACTGACCCACTTTATGGCCAAGTTTATTGTGTGTCTCAACCTTATGATTTACACGGAGGTTAAAATAACTTTTCTAAGATTTCAAAGTGTACAGATTATAACAGTTCATAATAAAATGAAAGTGATTTAACTGCAAGATGGTGGCTGGCAATTTGTGTCCTCTGTTTCTGACAGGATTTACTCTGTGAATGTGTGTGTTTGTGTGTGTGTGTATGTGTCATCTTGCCATATGGGCCCCCCAGACTCCTGGGCTCGATGCTTCTTGATGCAAGGGCTTCATGTGGCCTGGGAGGTCTATTGTATGACTTTTGGAGGGAAAGAAGACACCCCTTTATGCGTCAGTCCCAGGATCTGCACGTTTGTTATTAGCATAGCTGTGTATTGTTGATATGCTCCCTTGGAGCCGTTGTGAAGTTCCGTGGGTCGTGTCTGACACCAGTCCCAGTAGAAGTGGTTTCCATCTGTACACTTCCCCCAGAGCCTATCCTTCTTCCTGACTGGCAGGATGATGAAAGCATGGGGGTCTCCTTCTGCCCGGGGGGGCCGGCTCAGCGCCCGTTTGTCTTCCAGCCCACTGCACACTCTCTGCCTAGTGATGGATGAGTCTGGTGGAATGGATGATCTCTGCGCACAGCCCTGGCCGCTAAGAAAACACCACACGGCGGTGATGCAAAACTCCCAATTTTCCTTTTCCCGTCCAAAAAATTTTTAAAAATTGTAGCAAAACGTAGGTAACTGACAGCGACGTTCTGTAGCAGTAAGTGGCGCGCCAGGCCCGCCGAGCCCCCCAGCTTCTCCTGCTAACGGTCTTTGCGAATTCATTGCAACGCTTTCTTGCACGGTCACCTCTCGCCCGTGGGGTCACTTTCAGCAGCGGTGTTGAACAAGCAGCTTTGTGCGCCGTCAGACTCTCCTCTGTACGGAGGCCCCCCTTAAGCTTCCCTGATCCGACAGCCAGGAAATCTGGCGTCAAAGGATTCCCAGGAATTGGGAGCGCAATCGCTAAAAATCCCGACCCGGTTTTGCATTCCCCTCTGCCAGTGACTTTCAGGAGGACGCGGTGAATTACACCGCTTTGTGTGTTGCAAATCTAACGGGTGGCTGTCTGATGGGCCTGAACCCCTTTCATAAGGTATCCAGAACCTGACAGATACATTCCTGTGGTGGCATTGAGTTTAATTCTGTACCGGTCCAGCCTGTCAGAACCCAGTAACTAAGTTTGTATTTGTCCCCTGCCAGTACGACTGCAAGTATCATTATTCATTTTTCACATTTCTTCCTTCAACTTATAATGTTAGTTTTGTACCCCATGCTAGTTAGTGATTTACCCATTTACACATCTGTACTTTGTACTGTCACTTCAGGGTAAGTTCCTTGTTAAGTGGTACTACAGTGAGAACTGCGGTTCAGATATTTGCATATCAGTAAGTACATCTGCATATAAAACTAAAACACTTCTCAAAATGATCTAATATGTTTCATAAGTGAGGACCCAGGGCAGACTTCGAGCAGAGCCAGAGGTGGACGTGCATTTATAATTCCTTGGGTAGGCTTTCATGTTCTCGGTAGCTGCTATGTTGTTTTGAAACAAACAGATCCAGGGTGGCGATTTCTGCCTCCATAAAAATGAAGTGATCTTCTGGGGGCCACAAAACATAAATCCGTGTCTGTAGACCCAGGAAGCCAGTTCCCCATCCCTGAAGGAAGACCTTAATGGCTGTACTGGAGCAGTTCTTTGGAAGGAAAAGGCGCATCGCTTGAGGCCTTGTTTATTCATTTTAGATTCCGTGCTAAATGCTGGCATGTAGAAACTTCACAGGCTAAACATTCTTAGCACTTGTATCTCAATTCGCAGTTACTGAGCATCCAGCGTAGCCAGGAGAGGTTTGTAGAGACGATTGGACGTTTACATTTTGTTCATTTAGCTGCCGTTTTTCTCCAAAGGTTATTAGAATGCTGGTCTGCTGGTCTGTGATTTCTCCCATTTACACAGCTGGGTATTTTTACTCAACCTGGGGGGTAAGTACCGTGCTCAGGTTTTATAAATCTCAGCACGTGTCAATTTTCACAGTCACGTCTGTGCATATGAC
Organism: Arapaima gigas; assembly: GCA_900497675.1. Taxonomy (NCBI): domain Eukaryota; kingdom Metazoa; phylum Chordata; class Actinopteri; order Osteoglossiformes; family Osteoglossidae; genus Arapaima; species Arapaima gigas. The sequence goes on along the minus strand of UFQX01000379.1, from coordinate 224,872 downwards.
GGTGCCGTCAGACGGGAGACGGTTGCCACACATCGAGGACCGGGTTCGAATTAGAGTGCGATGTCCGTCCGGTTGGTCGCGCAGCTTTATAGTTTCCGCAGGCAGTTTCCTGAGCCGCTCCGCAGTAGCAGCAGGCAGGCAGTGCAGGCATTGTCGGGTGTCAGGTGAGAAACCACACGAAAATCACACGAGGCACTTACTGCACCAGAAAGCGTCTGCGTGACCCCGTGCAAGTTGACTTACAAAGGAAAATTCTGGAATGTCTTCAGTCCTACATTCCTGTGTTTCTCATGCAAGATCATCCTCAGGGGCTTAAGCAACAAGCAGCGACAAAGAGAGAAAACCTGTTTGATTCATTTAATACCCCCAGACGACGTAATAAATTCAAACACAGTCGTCTTATGTAGACAGCGTTTTCTGGGGTCTAAATCATATCTTGCTTTTCTGTGACATGAAGTAAAAGGCAGATGGTGATTCCAGATACTGTGAATATTTCTCAGGAGGCTTTTTTTTGTTTGTTTGTTTGCTTCCACTTTCCAGTTTCAGATTTTTATATCAATAACATAACATAACCATGTGTTTTTGTAACTCCATGGTGATGGAGCACAATCGTAATGCTGGAGGTGAGGCCAAATCGGTGCTGTTGCACGACCCCCTCCTCCCACCACACACACACACACACACACACACACACACACACACACACACACACACACACACACACACACACACACACACAGAGAGGACAGTGTCTAATCCTCACTCCTTAACTCCTGTATCTCACCTCTTTTTCCACGTGTGTCCAGGCCCAGGGATCAGGAGGAGTTAAGTGCAGTGCAGGCCGCCCGTCTCGCAGACCCACTCCAGTGCACGCTCTGTTTGGCTGACCCTGCTCTGAACTCATCCCCAGAGATACGAGCCGCACGCTTCCCCATCCCGGCCAGTCCTTGATGCGTTTTCCCGTCTGCGGAGACTCTTCAGACGAGCCTGCGTTCCCCCAGAGAGGTCATGATTTGCTGCACTCTCTCACACAAGTTTTAACAACGTATGTAATGGCTGTCTGAACATCTGACCTCGGCAAGCATCCCTCCACAGGTCACGTACCGTTCACAGAGGGATGCTTTGCAAAAGAATTTTGTAATCGCGCAGGGCGGTATTTTTGGTTTGCTTAAATTCACATAAATGTTTATGAGCCTTGTCTCTCAGCCAGAGCGCAGGCGTTCACCCCCATGCGCCACCGCCGCCTTGCTCGTGTGGAAAACGCAGTGCAGAGTTACCATCCGGCCGGGACCCTGCGGCTGAACCGGGTCCTTGTTCGATTTCGTTTGGCTTGGCTAGTGCTTCCCCCGTGAATATTATCCCAAAAGAGGCTGCTGTGACAAGACAGCATCCAAAGCAGTGAGTCTCCAACTGGTACCTTATGGACACGTAAGTGTCCGCAGGGATCCGTTCCGATGACTTTGTCGCAGGTTGCAAATCCCACTATAGTTTATTATACAGGGCGATTAAGGAATTTAAATCTTTCCTAAAGGTATCCCTCTTTATCACTTCAGTTCAGTTTCCCATAATCTAACATAATGATCATCATGCTACGTGTTTATATGATACTTTGCTACTGACTACTTTATAAAAGCGTTCATATCTTTTTGAATCGGCCAGTATAAACCGTAAGGATACATAACAATCAACAGGCACGAATGCCGGGTTGTATAACAGGGATTTGTTATGTTTTATCACTAATATCACACATCCGTATTAAAACTATACACGGGATAAAATAACTATCTCCGTCATTACATTTTCCTTCGCACCACAGGAACACTTTTTCACTTGCTTGCCGCTGCAAACAAAACGTCTCTCAACGGAATCGCAAATGAAAAGTTCTGTCAGTTAAGTCATTTACTTAATAACGTGCAATATTGCACATAAACGTGGTTAAAAATGTGCATTTGGTTTCCCAAACGGAAACCAAATGTCCGGACTCAGTATAATAAGGTTAATGGGACGGCTTTCGTAAAACTGGACTGCGTGCATCATAAGTCGAGGACTACCGGGTAAAACTGGACTGCGTGTAGTGATCTAAAAAGGGGTTGTAGATAAAATTTACTCACGTGTTCTCACATCCCAGTACACAGGTGAAATATTTTCCATTTGCATGTGGAGGCTGGTGGCGCGGTGAGCAATGGTTTGTGCGGATGATCTGTTTTGCCTGTAAGTACAGTTCTGCACCTGAGCATTGACTTGCGTGCAGAATCAAAACTGACCCTTTTAGGTGCAGCTTTAGGGGGGAACACAGGTACCAGTGGTGGGTCTTCTGTGTGCATCCTGGTAAGTAGTTGAGTATTATGAACTTGGATGATTTTTCAACACATTTTCATATGAGATTACAAGGTGCTTAAGCCTTTGACTTTGAACAGCTAGTGTAAAATACCACGATACCACGTACCCCGGTTAAGTTGTGCGATACACGAGCTGTTTGGTCTCTGCAACGTTCGCATCAGTCTGTGTGGTTGCTGCATTGTGTATTTCCCTTATTTCTAGCCAGAAATGACTTCAGCCCAGTGTGTGAGGAAGGAAAGATATATAGTAGGTGGCTGGAAAAGACCGAACCCCATCAACGCAGAGTCAAACACACACGTGTCCACTAACAAGGCGTGTAGCAAGTGTGTCAGCTGTGGGGGGATGGGGGACTGAACATGACATCTATTTAATAACTAACCCTCTCTCCCCAACATCTCAGAAATCACAGCACGCTGCCATGGCGACTCCAGGGCCAAACGCTCCACAAATGAACGTCTTGCAGTAATTTAGGAAATGAAAAGAACAGGATCATTCCTACTTTAGGGCCCCTTTGTCAAACAATGATTTTGTAACTGGAACAAAGAAAGTGAGCACAGCTGCCAGTAATCTCTGTATAACTCAGCGGTTATGGAGCTGCGCAGCTTCAGATGTCTGTTCCAAATTGGCAGGCGACGGCGGCGGGGGGGGGGGGGCAANGTAATCTCTGTATAACTCAGCGGTTATGGAGCTGCGCAGCTTCAGATGTCTGTTCCAAATTGGCAGGCGACGGCGGGGGGGGGGGGGGGGCAACTATTCCATCCCCTGGATTTTGCCCTCTCATTTGCTTTCCACCTTCGTAGGGTCGACACACCCACCGCTGAGTGTGACTGGAAGGACGGAAAAGGGGGCCGACTGCTTTGCCAAAGAGGAGGTCAAGCCATCTTTGTTTATTGTTAGCACGCCACCCCCCCCCACCAAAACCCTACTTTTTAATAAAAAAAAAAAAATTCTCCCCTCAGCTGGCAGAGTGTTTATGACAGCACTACAAAGCGCACAATAAGCGATGCTGCGATGACCCGTGGAAGTCCCTGCAAACCCCGACCCCCCCCCCCCCCACACACACACACACGGTCCTTTCCAGTCCTCACCAACATGCACAAAACACCCCCCCCATATCTGCCAAATGAATCAAACAGATTAAAATAAAGTACTGAGTAAGAATCTCGATAAGAAAATTAAGAAACCCAAATGCGAGTCCTTTCAGAAGAACACATCCCGAATGGCACCGGGTTCCAGAACGTCGACATTCCCGCTCAAACCTCACATTTAGTTCGGGTTTGTTGACAGGCCCACAGCCAGGAAGCAGAGAGCTGTTGGCAAAATGGCAACTGAGCACTTCAAATATGGAAGTTCTGGAGATACCCGCTGTTTGGGCTCCAAACTCCAAATTGTCCAGAGGTCAACCTCAGGCGACCTGAAGCTCTGCTTTCAGTGGTGTCCCAGGGCACCCTTCTTATCTTGTGTTTTTCTCGTTTCTTGCGCCAAGATCCACTTTGGGCAGGTCAGCCATCCCGCTATGTCCTCCCCTTGAAAGTGTTCATGCAGGTGTAGCTCCCCGAGAACCGGTGGATTTCTTCAAAAGCAGCCTGGGGCAGGAAGCTTGAGGAACATCACAAACGGTGTCATTTCAAAATCAGAACGAGACCCAAGCAGTATGGATTTCACTGCAGTGCATTTGGGGAGAACCGACAGGAACAGGAGACGTGCGGGGGGTCTGTTTTTAACGCCCTTTCGTTATAACTGGGAACAAAAGCATTAAGGGTAACATTTGAGGCCCACCTCTTTAGGATGACAAGCGCGCGCATCGTCCAGGGCAGGTACACAAAGGCCATGTTGCTCTGGACCGCCTCCACCGTCCGCTGGGCCACCGTCTCAGGCTTCAGGGGTGGGAAGAGCCTTGGGAACCTGGGAGGAAAAGTCAGGAACAGCCAAGCAGCCATGAAATGACTCCCAGTCCAGCCCTTCTTCTCAGCATCCTTAACCTCCAGACAGCATGACCACGTCTCCACACATTTCTCTAACAAAGGATCCAGTATGACGCTTAACCGCAGCATCACTGTGTACCATCCAGCTGGATGGTGTGAACAAAGTTACCGTTGTGTTGCTCGACGTGATTTTTTTTTTTTTTTTTGAATTAAATAGACTGTCGATTTGCACAGCTGGATGTTTTACTGGAGCTGTTTGTCCCTCTTGCCCGCTCACCTGACTCTCATGCCCTGGAACATCTCTGTGCTGGTGTGGAAGGGCAACACGGTGGTGCAGCCCACACCCGGGCAGTCCAGCAGCCCCAGGGTCAAGCTCTCCATGAAGGCGAAGGATGCTGCCTTAGAGGTGCAGTAGTCGATGGTCCCAGGGATGGAGGAGAGCGCCAGGATGGAGCTGATGCACACCACGTGACCGTTGCACAGCTCCAGCATCCGGGGCAGGAAGGCTTTCGTGGTCTGGAGGAGGATGGTTGCAGGTGAAGGAGCAAAGACCTGGTAAGTTCTCCAGCCCGACCCTTTTACCTTTACCTCATATAATTTGAAACAACAAAAGAATGCATTACAGCAGCTGGCGGCGGCGATGGGGGGGGTCAGAAGAGGGGCCGCATTCTCACAATCCCACCATTGTACACTTGTAGCACAGCTGAGGTTTCCATTTCCCGCGGACACACATCGCCACAGCAAAGAAACCGCATTCTAATTGCTCAGCAAAGCAATACGGTGAGATCCCACAAAGACGAAAATCAAAACCGGGTCACGTGCCGCTGTTCCCTGTGATGTACCGCGGTACTCCGGTTTTAACCCCGCCGAGCTGGAATTTCCCTGGCTCTCGCCGCCGTCTGCGCGCAAAGCGCGGATTCCGCCGGCGTCGCCGCCGCCGCTGCCGGCAGCGTCCTTTCCTCTGAGGGTCAGCGGGGCCTCGGAGCAGCGCCCAGCCGTTACTCGTGGGTTTGCTGAAGAGCTAGTTTCACGCGCGGGTTCTCGCCCGGCACAAACACGTCTGGCCAGAACGCCCCGTGTGATAAATAAATTTATGTCAAAGGATGTTGCTGGTGTTTTGTTCACAATCTCACAATCTCACAACTCTTCACAATTTTTTTTTTTTAGCCCGGCCCCCCTGCGATTCCAGGATAGGCCCCTGACTGGCATCTCCCTCAGGAGGACTCAATGAAAGTGAGTGAGTGAATTATTTGTCCAAAGTTACTTGCAGGGTGAGTTTTATGCCCTCTGACGCCGCGGGGATTTCTTACTTTCCGTTGCGTGTGTCAGTGCGGGGCCTTCGATCAAGTGGGACATATTGGGATTAGTGTCGAAGCGCGTGGCATCGTAAGCAGGGGTTCGGCGAAACGTCCTACGTCGAAAGGAAAAATGACGTCACCTGTTTCCGTCCAGTGTTCACGTTTCAGCACAAAAAAAAATGGCTGACAAAGTGCGGCGATTAAATCGCCACCGTTGTTCCCCCCTCCCCGTCCGATTCGCTGCTGATCTCGCTCGGTGTCGCACGTGAGCCAAACGACTTTTTCCGTATGTGAATTTCATCCTTTGCAAGAAGTCCCATCACTTCACGCTGCTGCTACAGCAGGACGTCGTCGGTTGTTTCCTCGCCGTAATACGGGCGCGCAGCTGCCGCAGCAGGCATCATTTGTCACCCAGGTGCGAGTCAACAGGTGGATCTGATCCCACGCAATTCAGTACTGTTGGGCTTTTTCCTCCTAAATTCTATTTCCAGCCGTTGCTCCAGCGGAGGGTGCCGGTGGTCCAGGGTCTACCCCGGAGTCACAGTACACCCCTGGTGCGTCATCATTCCTTGGCAGATTTCCTGCTAATGCCAATATGCGCATAACTTTCCACATGGCCCTCATACCACAGAAGGATGGTGTACAAACCAGAGTCAAATCCAATCTGTTGGACTGAGAACAAACCACAGACACGAGATGAGATACTTACCCAAAAATGCGCCAGAGTGTTAATGTGCTGCGATTTCAGCAGGGCATCGTCGTCGCTGTCGGTTAAACTCCTGCCGTGAACCACAGCCGCATTGTTTACCAGAATAGTAACGTCCCCCACCTACGGTTCAAACAAACAAAAAAAAAAAAAGGCGCCTTTTTCACAATAAACCTCAGCAGCTCCGTGGTGTTCGGAGGTTTTGCAGTTCATCTAAATGTCGTTTCCCTTTTGAACTCTTATTTTGTTTCCTTCAGGAGAGGGTTTGCATCGCCCCCGCTGACAGACACCCATATTATTTGTCCTTATCTTATCCAGACCTTTCAGGAGTGTAATCCATCTCGAGATGAGAGGCTCAAGGAATGTAGACATGTAAGACATTCTTCTGGAGATGTGTTTTACACCCAAACCAAACAGCAGTAGCTGGACTGACGGTCCCACTGGCCCGGGTGCTAACTTGTCATGATCTACAGTCTTCCCGTCATCGGTCCTACGCAAGATGTAAGCGCCGCGCTCGTGCTGGCGCATTTGCCGTCATCCACCATCAAACCACAGACTGGCAGCTCACATCCTGCTCAACCGCAGCCTTTACAAAATCATAAGCGCTGCATAAACCTGACATGCCTCAGGGTTTGAAAAGGCGTCGGTCCCTCTCCTGAACCCGCTGTGGCGTTACAGCGATCGCGTTGAGCTTAAGAAGTGCAATTCCAAGTAGGCCTCAGTCATTCTTCAGCAGTGTTTAGCCCATCTGACGGAAGGCACTCCTACCTTCTCCCTTAACACTTTGGCCTGCTTGTACACCTCCTCCCGGTTGCCCACGTCGCACACAAAGTAGTGGCACTCGGTGCCCATCTGCAGGATCTCCTGGCAGGTCTCCTGTAGACACCTCTCTGTCCGACCCCACAGAATCACCTGGCGGGAGCAGAGGTCGCAAGGGGGTGATCAGCAGGGGGGGGCAACAAACCAACACACCCTCCTGGACATGTCTTATTTATACTGAAGAGTATACACACACACACGTTCATCGCAGCAGCGCATCTCTGAAACACAGACGCTAAGAAAATGATCATTCCACCAGCGCTCTTCGCACACGTCACACCGTTATGGACGGAGAAGCTGGTCCGGCTTAGGAAAAGTCAGATTTATGCCCGCGCGGCCTTATCCTTGTCCGCATAGTTATCGTATTTGAACGGAAAGGGTGGGAAGCGGTAGACCTCCCAAACAGTCGCGTACGGTGCCTTTTCATCCCAGCCGACACCTTCCCTGCTCAAGTCGGCCTTCCGAACCTCACGGGCCGCTGACTTTCACACCTCTGTGTTTTATATCACCTTCTTTTACATATCTATTGCGATGCAGATTTACTTTTGTTCCTGTTAAGCGCACTGCGGACTGGAGGTACTTCATTTCCTCCTCCCTTGTACACCTGCTGCATAAAGTGCTACGGCGATAAACGCTTCCCGGCTGAAATCTACCGACAATTTACGTTCCCCTTCTCTTATTTGTGCAGCTCAAACACAACAGAAAAAGTCCTTTAACTAAGAAGAGTTTATAAAAAAAAATCATTAACTGTTTTCCTGTTCGGCACATTCGGCTCAGCTGAAGAACCGCGGCGGTTTCTAGCGCGTTCGCTTTAACACGGATTGAATGCAGTTCATCAAAATTGGAGTCACGGCTGAGTAAGTGCAAGCTCCGCTGGGGGTAAAAGCGCCTCCTGGGGGTGTGTGAAGGCCAAAGCTCCCCACTGCTGCTGTCGAAAGGAAAATTTTGCTGGGCAACAGATCCACCGTCTTCTAGAGGGGAGGAGATGAATGGTCCCCTGTATTATGTCCAAAGAAACTTAAAATACAGGTGCTACGTAACCAGGTGTGGTAAAAAGTACAGAGGACTCAGAATCCGTTCGTCCACACAGACCGACCCGCACCCACCCACACACACATACACACAGCTCAGCCTGCAGTTTGCTGAGTGGGGCAGGACTGGCAGTGGGTGGATGAAGGAGCTAGCAAGATTGAGGCTTGGTGTGTGTGTGTGTGTGTGTGTGTGTGTGTGTGTGTGTGTGTGTGTGTGTGTGTGTGTGTGTGTGTGGGGTGGTGGGGGGCATCACCCTCTGACAGCCACTCATTTACCCATCAATTAAGACTCCCAGCGCGCACGTGTCCGCACACGCACATCTTCATGAAGATCTGAACATCTATATCAATTTTAATAGCTTTTCCATAACGCGTTTCGGCCGGGATGTTTTCCTAGGGCTATCAGATGATTGATCTAAACATAATCCTTTAATACAAACCAGCTCGCGCAGGGTTCCAAACAAAGCCCCGGGACCCCTGCCGGGCGCCTCTTCTTCGCTTCCCACACGAGGACGGTTTCACGTGGAGCCAAAGGCACCAGTTGCTGCCTTTACCGCGACGTGTCCGAACGAAGCCGAAAGCGGTGCGAGGTTTTGTTCAGGAGAACCTTCTGGACCGGTGGGACACGGTTACGTTGTCACATCCCGGGCACACGTGGGGTCTTAATCAGATGGCGTCCCAGTGGGCACAGGGCCAAGCTGGAGGAGCCCAAAACGAAGCTCATGGCCTCCACACACACACACACACACACACACACACACACACGCCAGCAGAGAGTCAACTCTTCACCAGACCCTGTGTGTGTCTGTTTCTCTTTAGGAGGAACGGAGGAAGTGGTGGGGGGGGTTACAATGACATCATCGCCCTCCTCGCCCCGACTCGCGGCCTGACCCGTCTGTGAACCCATTCTGGTAAGGGATCTGCAAGGTGGCGGCCAGCTGGCCACACCCCCATGGCTAGGGGCCATTTCTACACTGGGGGGGGGGGGGCTTGATGCGCTAACCTTCACGTTGTCACTTCTGCGCTCGGAACGCAGATCGGTTATTCCACAAACGCCAACCCAGCTTCACGTGGTGCAACTTAGATGCTCAAACTGATGTCATTCGCAGCCTCCGAGGAAGGAGGAAAAAATAGTCTGAAATAATAATAATGGATAAAGTCGCACGCCAGGGGCGTCCGGTTGTCTCATCGCTCAGCTTGTACTTTTGCACAGCGATGCTTCTTTTTTACCCACCAATACGGCCGGCTTTGTTTTTCCACTGGAGCAATTCTAGGTTAAGTACACGGGTGGGAGTGGGACTTCATGCCCTACTGGTACACTAATAGAGTTTATTCACACAGTTAAAAAAAAGAAAAGCGTGAATTAAATTTCAAGTTATGCACACATTCCAACAGAATGAGCAAAATCGCAGCTAAAATAATAAAATACCTCAATTGTCAGTGAGAAACAGACCTTCTATCCAGCGAGTCCTTTGGTATTTAGACACACTGCTGGAAAAGTCACGAGTCCTTTAATCTTTTAAAATCTTTTTAATATTTTTAAAAATTAAACACGTGTAATTCAGGCAGCTACTGCACCGAATATCGAGTGAATATCACATCGAGTGTGAATTTCACTTTGCTCTGGCCACCCCCCGGGGAGGAGAGAGGAGGAAAGCAGAGAGACGGGAAGCCGTGGCGGGACAAAGCAGCTCGGCGGGTCAAACCCGGGTCCCATTGTTGAGCGCTGGCACAAGGTGCGAGGACACAGGAAACACCTGCCTGCGTGTGGCGTAGAATGACCCCCCCCGCCCACTGCAGAGGTGGGAAAATAAGTACCAGAGAAGGGAGGAGGGGGACGGTGGGTGTGGGTTTCCTCCCACAGTCCAAAGATGTGTGTTTCAGGTGTTTCAGCACAGGAAGAGCAGGCAGTTCCTTCTCGCAGTTGGGAAATTTGAATCATTTCATAACTACAGTACAGCTTTCCCTCCACATAAACAGTGTCCTTCTAAACGCGACACTGGACACAGTGCCCTTTGTCCCTCGCGAGCTTTGTTCAGTCCCCAGATTTGGGGGAATTGGCATTTTTGGGTGGGACCGGAACGCGTTATAAACCCCCGCGTGAGAAATAATGGAAGCTGTCAATTTGCGCGTTTTCAAAAATCGACTGTAAATCGAGGGCTGACTGTACGTTGACAAAAGTTCTGGAGAACAAAAATGTCCCCTTTCGTGTGTATTAATATATTTGGGTTTTTTTTCCTGCACACAACTGAGATCCAGCACTTGTTCAACTACAGAACACCTTTATTTCCAAAGTTAACGTCACGCCGTCCGACTGTCCTCCTCCGGTTCCGAGCGGGGGGTCCGTGTTTTAAAGGCCATACGTCAGTCCCACCTTTAGTGAGGTAGCGTTTTAAAAGCTGGGGTGAAAAAACTTAATTTTATCTTTGCTTTTAAAACTAAAAAAAGCAGCTGCTGTAGAGCAGGGGCAAGTCCCCTGCTGTCAGCTGGACTTTGGTTCCAAGCAGGTTTGCCAATGAAGAAAAACTGCGAATTACGAACCATCTTTAACACAGATGTTCCTCTGTGAAATACGGTTTCCTCCTTCCGGGTTGTTCTACTAAGCTGTTAACATTTTAATAACTGCACCTCAAGGTGGGGGAACCCTGGGTACGTCTTCCCACAATTCCATCCACACAGATGACGCAGAGAAGAACGGAGGCATTTAACCAGCAGTCGGAAAAAAAAGGGCCAACATCTCCTGCGCTGCAAGGCTGGCCTGATGTGTGTGGTGCCGGGAGCTTTTCCGGTCTGACATTTCGAGTGTGTGAACCGGCGGCCCGACAGGGAACTCGCTCCGCTTTGTCGCACTCGCCGGCCCGCGACACGGCCTTAATGAGCGTCGATGCGCCGCGTCCCCCGGCACCGCTGCCCTCCGGGTGACCCGCGCTCTTACGCAATAGGAGCCAACAACCCGCCGTACCACCACGTAACCCAGCAGCGGGGGCCTCTGGAGGAAAGAGCAGGAAAACACATCATTACACCTCGCGCCTCTCGGCGAAACGGTGCGGAGGATGAGTCCCCCCGGAGACTCGCTCAGACAGACCCCAGTACTGAACAAAACACCGACGTGGGGTCACTGCACTTTGGACGCGTCGGGAGAAGATCGGATCCCCTCGATAACGTGGTGGTTTATTGAGCTTCGGCAGCCTCTTTCCCACCTATAACTACCGTCTGTTTTTATATATAGAACATAGCCGCTGGCACTCGGACCCCCAGAGGTTTATTTCTCTCTCGCCTTTTTGATTGGGAGTTTTTTTTTTGTCTTTTCCTCCTCAGTCGCCCGCAGGTTTACTTTATTGCTTTTCTGCTCAGTCTGGTTCCCCTGGTTCAATCGTTCACCTGCAGGCTTGTTTTTCTTATACCTCTTATAACGCTTCTGTTGTTTTAATATTTTCAAATAAATTGAACTCAAAAGAACGATTGGGACAGTCGCAGGAAAAAGACCAGCATCTTGGTCGCATCTTGGTTGGGGTTGAAAGAAACACCCCGGCGGACACAAACGGAACCTTCTGGAAGGCTCCATCTACGGAGTCGCCTAGAGTTGGCATTAACTAGAAGACACTATTTTTGCTGCTCTGCATTGCAGTGATTTATTATTAAACTTGCAGAAGCAGAACGAAGGTTCCGCTTTAACCCAAGCAGTGACCTCAGAATCCCTGCAGGTAGGTAGTGGGGTTGCGGTCCGAAGGCTCTTGGCTGGGATGTACAAGTGAACTTGTAGTGTGGGACTAAAACGGGCAAAAACAAAATACTTATCCAGTTGCCCATCTGCTGGTCCAGGTGCATTACAGCCCCTCCTTTCCACTGCCCCCCCCCCCCCCCCCCCC
>UFQX01000379.1:151549-212849 GCA_900497675.1 Arapaima gigas | reverse complement strand
CCCCCCCCCCCCCCCCCCATTTTGTGAAACAAAGTGCGACAGAGTGAAGACTAACCTCAGCTGAAGGGAGGCAGGACTGTGGGAATTTATCTCCCCGCAGTGGATTTAAACCCCAGCACTCAGGGCAGCACAACAGTCCACATTCTTCCCCAGAACAGCACGTGCCGCTATTTACACGCATGTAACCGCAGTGCATTATGGGAGGACTCCCTGGCTGATACATTACAGTATAAGAAACACAAACAAATGAAAATCCAACCCAAGTGGTTCAGTGAGCTACTTTTTTCCTCTGTGTGACAGAGGGAGCATCCGCCCCGCCGCTGGTTCTTGGTTCAAATCCCATTCCCACTGGTACATAACCCAGAATTACTACAGTATAAACACTGTTCTGTATAAATGGGTAAATGATTGGTCCTCTAATATTGTGACTCACTTAAATAAGGGCTTAAAATAACTTATTTTTAACATACTATCTGCTCATGAAATCAGCTTAGAATAATACAATAATTGAGACTTTACCTCCCTGGGGAGGTATGAGAGAGGGTCAAAAAATAGTTTTATTCCCTTCTCAGAACTGGAAAAAAAGTGTTTTTTGATGACCCCTCATCTGTGACACTGCAGAAAAACGGAGATTTCGACTGTTTCCTCAAGTTATAAACAGGGGATCGAGAGACACCCCGGCTCCTCGATCTACTTTCAAAGACGTTCTCGCGTAAGGATCCGGATGAAGCTGCAACGAAGCAGAGCGCAGCCCCTCCGCCGCCATCGTCCTCGACCCCATGTCCTGCCGCGCGACAGAACCGACCGCAGCGGGCGTTTATCGCCACGGGCGGAAAACGTAGGGACGCGGCGATTTTTCCCGCGAACAAACCGCGTCTTTCGAGTCAAGGAGCAACACAGACCTTCAGGTTATGGAAGTACCCCCTGCAACTGTAGCTGGAATAACTAATATTTCAGAAGAGCGGCAGGTTATTTATTATACACGTTACAGTCTAGTTGACCCCAGTCCAGGACAGACAGCGTCCTGGTCACATTCCCAGACGCTGTGGATCATCGTTTTACTGGAAAAACCGCAATTCAGCGCAAACTCCAAAATCTGCACGGCTTGTGGGTGATCTTCACGTGGACCCATGCGAATCATCCACATGTTTCTGCCTTTTATTTGTGGAGATTTTTAAAAAAAGAAAAGCCACTACTTCCCGGGGCGTCTTTTAGGTATCAATTAACATCTAAATGCCCCACAAAGTAAAGTCTTATGAAGCGGGAACAAAGGTTCTGTACAAATAAAGTATTCGTGTGTGTCTGGAATTTTTATTAGAACATCCGTCATAATCCTGCTGCTGTCAGGACCGCCAAGTACTTTCTGCTGATTTCCAGCAGCCCCCCGTTCAGCTGGGGGGGGGTCCATTCCTTGGTCACCGAGGTCAAAAAGGCCTCAGACTGACGGAGGAGGACTGGAGGTTGAAGTTGTGGAGCCGAAGGGGGGGTTAGAAAGGAAGGGGGCGGAGCTCCGAGTCAGACTCTCACCTGCGCACCTTTTAACTGAAGGCGGGTCTCCGGCCGCGTCTCAAGGTTAGGGCCCTTTTAGGCGCGAAGGTAGTTGCCCAAACTCACTACTGTGGCGTCACCATGGCAACTGCTGACTGTTCACACCTAGGCTCTTAATATTGTTCTCTATTCATTTATCATCATATTTATTCAACTGTCTATTCATCTCTTCAGCTTGTTTGTTGCACTGAAGTCCAGGAGAAACACCTGTATACAGCAGAACGACAACGCCGTGCACCTCAACGCTCCGGGTTCGAAACTTTCCTTTCACGCGCTGAGCTTTACCACGTGACGCCTCGGAAATACACGTTTCAACCAAATAATCTATAAACCCGTCACATGACGTCAAACTTACAGACCAAACTAACTTTAACTTTTAACTCTTAACTTTAACACGGTAAAGTGCAGGCACGAGGTCGGATAAACGCCTCACGGGGGATGCGATCTGATCACCTGCGAACGCGACAAACGCGCCCCCCCGCCAGGGCTCAAAACCCCGCGGTGCCCTTTGACCTGCAGCTCGCTTCCACCGTGGGTTAAAGTCCAACCTTCGGCACCACGCCGGCGATAAACCGAGTCGCCGCGACCTTAACTATTTCCTCACCAGCCTGACAGGGGGTCGCACTCGCGGCGTCACTGGAAAACTCCACAGGTACAAACAGACAGACAGGTCTACGCGGCACGCGCAGACGTAAATGCACCGTCCCGTCGGCAGGTTGCGCGTGCGCTGCGGAGCCCACGCGCGGCACCTGTACCTTCCTGGCCCCCCGCCGGGCGAACTCGCGCGCCAGGTGGCGGCCGATGCCGCGTCCCCCTCCAGTGATGAGGACCACGTCCGCGCGCAGGTCCCTCCGCGCGCGAGGCAGCAGCAGGTCCGCACACGCCCTCAGGGTGCAGAGCGCCACGCGCAGGGGCAGGAGCAGCAGGGAGCGCACGTGCCTCGCGTCCATGGTTCTCCCGGGAAATGAATCGTAGGAAAAACTAAAAGCTAAAAAAAAAATAAAAATAAAAACGCGAGCCGATCTTCTGCCTCCTGCGGCGGTGACAGCGCGCACGAGCCGAGCGCGTGCACCTCGCGGACGGCGGCTTTAAGGAGTTACGGGTCGACAAACATCCCCCCTCGGCCGCCGCCCCCAGAATAAATGACAGAGGAGATGCGCGCTCCCGCAAACTTTGAGCCGCGAGGGACTCGTGCGCAGGTCCGCGTGTCCCGGGTTCGAGAAGCGCAGCGGCGGAGTTCGGAGTGAGGGTTCAAGGTGCGGAGGGTGTTGAATTCTGGAAGAGTCCGCGTCCGCAAGGGCTGACTAACACGCGCGCGCGCGCGGGCTGCTGAGGGGGGGCGCCGATGTGTTGACAGGTGTTCAGGGTCACAGCAGTAAAAGTACCACCTTATAGGGGTTTTCTGAAGTTTATTTAGATCAACATCGTCACGATCTGACTTCGTGCGTCCAGCCGGATATCTGCCGACGTCTTTGTCCCCCATTTACCACAGTAGTTGAGTTTTGCAGTGATTTTACCGCCTCAGTTGAGGGTCGTTGTTCCGGGCAGCAGTGGGGTTTGAACTAACCACCTGCGGGACTGAAGGAAACGACTCAAGCTGCTACGCCACCTGCTGGTGTGTTTTGCTTGCACCACAGTGAGCCGTTTGTATTTACTTTACGGTTTAGGGGTGAAATTAAAGTTGTGCTCGCGGCTGGGTTTCGGTAAGTTTACTTGAATAACATGTTAGAAACCATCAACAGCCTGGAGTTGCCCCTCAAGTGAGGTTGGGTTCCAGTCCCTCCAGGGCGAAGGCTGGCGGCGAGATGCTGAGAATGAAGGTGACAAGGACTTGAACCCCAGATTGTCGCTGACTGCTTGGATAGAAACTGTGGACAGAAGATGAACCCAAAGGCTCCTGCTTTACGGTGGTTGGTGTTGGTAGGGGCAGGACCCCCATGGGTGATGGAGAGATAGATGTTGGGTTGGTGGATTAGTAGACAGATAGAGAGATGTCGTGGACAGTGGAATAACAGTAATAAATACCCTGTTTACTGATAATAGTGTAAATGTGCAGCTACCGGCACTCGGACCCCCCCCCCCATACATTCATTCTTCTCCTTGGACTTGAAGAGGCTGAGATAAGAGGATAAATAGTGTAGTATCAGGTATTTTCTGAGAGACTCATCCCTCCTCAGTCATTGCAAGTTCACACTGGATCAGATATCCGACTATTGCAGCCCCCCCATATTCAGTAACTAACTTTAGTTAGTTGTTACTGTGATCCACCTGATTATTTAGGTGGCTGTTCTTCCCACATCGGTGTAGGGTGCATACCTTCTGCAAGAGTGCTACAGCAGGACCAGGGACGTGAACCGACAACCTTCCGTTGGCAAGGTGATGCCATTACCCGCCACATCACCTTCCCTGTGGAGCACATGGCTGTTTTCCACACCTGGCAGGAATGTGACAGCTGCACAGGGAGGGCCCTGCGAGTTGTCCGCTGTAGGTATGAACCCACGATCAACCGGAGACAGGACGAGTTTGCCGAGATGGGTCTGACACAGAGGACCTAGACGAGGGCGTAGCAGCCGGGCTTCTCCGTGAAGAACCGGCACTTCCTCTCCATCTCACGCTTATCACGTCTCGGCGAGACCCGTCCTGGATTTTAGGATTTTAGCCTTTTTTGTCTTTCCGGGAGGAAACGTATTGAACGGAAGCGGGACCAGAACCCGCGCGGTTGCTCTGCTGGAGCCGGGCAGCAGAAACAAACACACGCATTAGCATTCCGGCTTGTTGTTCGGCGAGAGACCTGCTTTAATACGCCGCGTTCGGATTCACCTGTGTTTTCCACAAAATATTACGGATATTAAAAATCTCATTTGCGGCGCGGAGGGCCGTGATCTGCGTGGGGATAACGGACGGCTCCGGCTTCTCTTTTTATTGTGTTAATTTCTGATAGAAACGCCGATTATAAGTTTGCTGAACGAATGGGATTGTTTTTAATGAACCGCGCTGCTGTCGGCTGTCGGATGGCCTGCTTTGCGCGAGCGCCGCGCCGCCGCCTGCAGACCGACTGCGGCACCAAACGTTTTCACTCCGCTCCGCGTTCACCTGCGCAGACAAGTTCCACGTGTATTTCAAAGTGAACAGCATCACGATGCGTGCGTGTGTATAAACACACGTTCGTGTTTGATCGATGACCCCGCACGCACGAAACGCGAGTGACCGGTTCGCCTGGAACACATGCGTTTGGACTGTGGAGGGATCTCCCACATAAAGACGAGGGAAACGCAGAGGCTCCTCGCAGGCTAGAGTGGGAATTGAACCTACATCCCATCACACAGCCCAGGAGCTGAGGCACCAGCGCCACCTGCTGTGACCCTGCACAGCTGCCTGTAATAAACACGCACGTAGTCAGTGATTTCTGTACGTTTCCGTTAATATGTACATGTAACCAAACGGGACATAGAACTTTTGGAAAGATATAACCGGTGCTGATGCATGTGGCCTTGTCCTTTAATGTGGCGTCGACGTTTTTGAATTTTTTTCAAGCGATTCTGCAACAGAGGAATTTTTGCCCTGTAAAACAACACATTCCCACCTTCGTGTTTCACAACAAATCAAAACATGGATCCAGAGGTATTCGGAACAAAGATTTTATTTGTAACCTAACAGATTGTCTCTTTCGTGGCAAACAAACCCCCGTGTTAGTATTTAACACATTTTATCTTGGTTTTGTATAAACTAGCGTGTGGAAAATGACTTGTAGTCACATGTATTTGTTCAAAATAAAGAGATGCAAGTTTTTTGTGGAAAAGTGTAAAAATATTAGGTTCACTGTCCTTTGAATGATCACTGTTTGATTTAACAATTTCGACAGTTGTTGATAGGAGCAAGGAAAAAAAAACATGAAAACAATGGCCCAGTCCAGACAAACCAAAAGCCAGTTTCCGCCACCACCGTGAGCTGCCCAGACACAACCTGCCTTCCGGAAGCTTCCAACAAACCAACTGCCAAACCCACTGGACACCCTGGGCCCGCCGAGCCTCACGATTCCTGCTGGAGAACCACCTGAATAAGGTAAAAGTTAGTTTACCTGGTGAGACGCCGTGCTGTGGAACACGCGTGTGGACTCAGATCCCACTTCCGCCCCGTTATGAAACCTGCCTTGGAATAAAAACCCGCAGGACGTACGGATGCTTCCGGCAAACAGAAACGTGCCCCCTGTGAGCAAAGCAGCGTGAGGCAGACAGTCGCGACACAGGCCCGGTAAAGTGCGTTTGCTCAAATCCCCCGTATTCCTCCCTCCCCCCCGTCCTAAAACAGTTTCTTTTGTATTAAATTATATATTTATATATCCTATTTACAACAATATATACAACGGCTTTTGTTGAAAATGCAAATTTTGATTATTAAACCCGGAGTCGTGTAAATAAAATAAAGACAAGCTAAGGATAGTGTTCTTCAAAGCGATGCTTTGTGCCTACAGCTATCGTCAGCGCGTACAAAGAGACAAAAATAGTCGAGAATGAGGGACGGGAGATTAATGTTGTGGGCCAGCCCACGCGGCGCCAATCCGATTCTTCAGACATCTGTGAAAGACACACGGCATCGTAGCGTGGAGATTTTTACAAAAAGCGTATCTGGAGTAGGATGCGACTGAGGGGGGTACGGGGATGGGGTGTCTGAAGGTGTGCAGCCCACTTTGACGTTCTCCGGTGGGGGTCTTGCGGCCTGGTCCCACGGTCTGGCGGAACTTAAAGGGTCAGGTGGGTTTCTGGGAAAAGGCGAAGTGTGGTCCGTGGCCCCCCGATGCTCAGGTGACCTCCAGGGTCATCGTGAGGAGCAGCATCGCCAGCCTAAGGGGCAGCAATCCGTGGGGGGGGGGCGCATCTGCGGGAGAGCAACCATTGTTTGAGAGTCAGGTAACGTTCTGTAAAGGTACAACAGCAGGTGCCCTTCACGATGAACCTTCCTGTTAGAAATCGACACCCTTAACCGAGCTAAATAATATCAGCGGCGCCTCGCAAAATTTGTGATTTTCTTAGCATGTTGTATCCTCGCATAAGTATATGAAGGACCTCGATCAGTGTTTGTTATATTTTACACTTCCGTCGCTGCTTGTGTTGAATAAGTAGGCCTGAAACTTGCCCCGTGTGGTAAAATAATTATTTCGAACGTATAAATCCCAGTCAGACACTTTTCTACAGCCATTGTGCGTCCAAACAAAATGTGTAACCAGACCGGAGAGTTTCGCTTCGCCTTTTATCGACATTTTCCAGCAAGGTCGTATTTTTCTGCAGCAGAGACCATCGTCGTCGTAAAAAAAAATAAATTAATTAAAAAAAAATAATTTAAAAAAAAAAACAGCCCTGGATTTGTAACAGTCAATGAAAATCAAATATTACATTTTAAATCATTCGACTACTTCAAAAAGTGTTGTTTTAAAATCCAGCCCGGCTTTCCTCCTGTCGAAGGCAGCGTACTGCTGACACCTCCTGCGTGCACCTAGAACCCCTGTTTCCACTGTAACTTCTGCAGCAGGTTCAGCCGTTAACGGAGCAACTTTACCAGACCAGTTTACTTTAAGTACCACGATCACGGGTACGAACGTTAGGAGCCGTTCAAGGGCCGTCAACCGGCAACCTTCAACGCTTTCATATTAATATTAGCACCACTCTGCCTATTACTGCGAAGTTATTCCACATTTGAAGCTGCAGAAATATTTTAAGCAACGTGTTTGAAAACCGACGAGGGGATCCTTTTGTAATATACTGCCGTACATTCCGTGAACTTCATTAACCTTGGAGAGCTATAATTTCCAGAGCAGGAGTACTTACTGTTTCGATTCTGCGCGCCTTTCATCATGCTTGGGTTTTCTGTCGGAAAACAAGGTAATGGATTTAGCCCCCGTTTATGTAGGCCACAGTGCAGGTAATACAAGAGATTCCACATATATCTCCACCTAAAACTAACACTTATATAACAAATGCAAAATTTGGGACGCTTTAGACTTGCATTTAGTTATATTGTTCTGAGACAACTGGCGGCATAGTGGACGTCGCTCTTCGTCCATGCTCGCCTTGGTCTGGGTTCGTTCGCTCTTCTGCTACCCTTCAAGGCAAGGAAACACTCGTCCCGTGCAACGAACCCCGTCCCGTGACACTCGACACCCCAAGTCCATTCTTTGCCCCCGGGCACCCAAACCCCTTCCTTATGACTGCATTAGCTCAAACCCTGCTTAAGACCTCAGCAAGTCCCCTCCTGAACCCCACCCCGACCACCTCCCGATTTCCTCTGCCTAAACCGCACCACAAGATCCTCTCCTTAGGTCTGTTTAAATCACACCCGAGCCTTCTGCCTGGATATTGTGGACCGAGGACCTCTCGAGGCCATGCCAGAAGTTGTCTTCCGAGACCCCGCTGTCCGAGCCCCTCCCTGTGCCGCGCCCTGAACCCCTCTCTGAAACACACCCGAGGGCCCTATCCTGGATCATACTGACAAAGTCCCTTTCCAAACCGCACCCCGATATTCCTTCCCTTGACCTCCTTGACAAGTCCTCTCCCTAAACTCGAACCTTTTGCTTAGAGCTTTACCAAGATCATATCCGAACCATCCCCCCAAGTCCTGTTCCCTGACCTCACTGACTAAGACCCTCCAAAATCCACACCCTGAGCCCCTTCCCTTGACTCCACTGAATAACTCCTCCCCTAAACGATGTCCCTCCCGGGCGACAACCACACGTGCAACGTCCCACATTACCCACGTCGAAAATCCCGTCCCAGATCCGCTCCCCCGCGGCCGCCGTCTCGACTTACGGAGCAGAACGAGCCTGGCGTACGAATCGGCGGACCCCAAGGGGTTCTCCGCCGTGCAGCGATACGTGGAGCCGTTGAGCTCGGCCGGCACCCGCTCCAGCACTAGCTCCTTCCCTTCACGCTCCGCACTGCCGTCCAGCAGGTGACCCCCGACCCGGCTCCAGGTCACCATGGGCTCGGGGAAGACCTCGTTCTGCAGGAGAACAGGTAGAGACCGTGGGACGTGCTGCAGAGGCTGTAGGACATCCACCCAGACAGCTGGCTTGCGAGCAATAAATCAAAGGAAAATAACAAACTACAGCTGCGCTACAACTGCAGGGAAACCGCCCCCTTGTTTAAACTGTCCGGCTACTCTGTTGTCACAACGTGTCCCCAAAGGGTGCGGCTGAAGGAGAAGAGTGTCGAAACCCGAGATTGCCGTGATGGATTTGCACACACCAGCGAATGACTGATGGAAGGTGCAAATAAATGATGCAATTGGCTGAAACTGGCACTCCCTCTACCAGACCTGCACTTGGTTTCCACAGTCCTCCATTTGAAACGGTGCCTCTTCAGCTAGATGTGTACTTGTGTTTACAAAACCCGTGTTTCGGTGCTGGAAAAACAATCCCTGGCGTGAACTCGGCCCCTGCGCTCCTCGCCGGCCGCATTACGCATTCCAAGGACGAGGTCGACTGCCAATCTCTCGGCTGACACTAGCGAACACACGCGTTTCCAAATAAACTACAAAAACAAAAACACTGCCAGGTTACACAGAAGATTTGCCCACCTACCCCAGGTGATCCTACCTGGAAACCCAGGACGGTGAAGCGAACTGTGTCTCCTACCTTCGCCCTGGCTGGAGTCATTAAGAGCTTGGGGCCCTTGGGAGCCGCTTGGAGGAAAACAAGAGCGAAACGTGAAGAGTCATTCGGTGAACCTCGCTTCCTTTGGCAGAAAACGCGCCGCTTGTGCATCTCGAGCATCACCAGCGACTCGCTCTCCTCCTTATGCAAACGGGCCAAACGTAAAACTGCGCGCGTCAGCGGAAAAACAGGAATAAATAAGAATCATGGGGGGTTCCGCTCGCCGCCGAGGTGGAGAACCGATGGCGGCGGAGTCGAGCGCGGTCACGGGCGCGGAGCCGTTCTTTCCAATAAAGGCGAGTAGCGAAGCGTTGCGATAAGCTGGGCTGACAGTCAAAGGGGAGAGGAGGAACACGGCGCTGGCTGCAGGTGCGCGTCATGCGGCAAGAAGCAAATCCCTTGGTTTTTAAAGCCGGGATCGAGACTCCCCGGTGGTTTAATTTGGTTTTTGGGTGCGAGTGCCGATGCGCAGACTGCGAGCGTGTCCTCGCTTTGAGGGGGGTACCAAGGGATTCCTCACCCAACTTTATTTCTCTTTCGCCCGAAGATGGGAGAAGTAAGGCGCTTACACAGCTGGATTATGCCGCTCTCGTTTCGGGTTTGCTAATTTTCTCCTGCCGAAAAACCGCCTCAACTAAATCAATCCGGTGTCAATCAGTCTTACGCACGTCCGTTACGCGCTCCGGCTCCGTGCCTGTTTGTTACGGCGGGGACGTGTCTCACGCGTGACGGCAGGAGCGGAGGTCGGTACTCACCCAGCTTGACCGTGGCCTGCATGGGCACAGACAGGGCCGGGTGCTTGACCTCGCAGCTGAACTGGGCGTGGTTGTCCAGCTGAGGGTTGAGCCTCCAGGTGAGCGTGGCGTGAACCTCCGTGGTGCCGTTGCCGAAGGGGATGTGAACGTGCTGGTAGTAGTACACCGGGTGGCTGCTGGGGGACCAGTGGGAGGAGCCTCGGCGGACGGCCATGGCGGGGCCGATCTCCGGGGCGGGGCTGACCGCCGTCCCAGAGGCGTGACCACGCCAGGGGTTCCCCGCGTACAGCGGGGCCGGATCTGGAAGGGGTCGAGGCTCGAGATACTCAGAGTCAGGACTGAGGGCGCGGCCGCTGAGCGATCTGGAGCTCCTGAGTGCTGCGGGGGCCTTGGTCTCCCCACCGGTGGTGGGCTGGATGTAGGGGACCACGTTGATTGGCTCACCGTCACGTTTGAAGAACACCTCCGAGACACAGACCGCAAATCATTCGCAATCCAGGTTACCCGCCTGAATAGTCTCATCGTACTAAAGTACACGAAAGTTGTCCAGAGGTCCAGCTTAAAGAAGGAAAGATGCGGCACGTTCATATCAAACTCAGACGGTCTTCATTTTTTCAACGGGCCTCTTTTATGAGGGAGTTTTGGAAGAGCAACATACAAAAAAGCTGAAACACAGCTCATCCCATCGTCCCACCTCCTAACCCCCCCTCCCCCCTGTGCCATAGGGGAAATAACCACCACGCTGCATAGGGACACATTAAACGTTGTGATATATAATGTCGGGCTGCTTGGGTTTATTCAGCAGTAAATACTGTAAATCAGACTAAATCCAGTCACCCACATGCACAGGACCAACTCTGTAAGCACTATGTCCACAGACAGGTGGTGATTATGTGTCATCGGTCAGTGTCCACTGGGCCATTCTCCTCCAGCGCATCCCGTGTGTGTGTGTGTGTGTGTGTGTGTGTGTGTGTGTGTGTGTGTTTGGCTGAGGTTTCTCAGCTTGACGGTGGCAGAAAATAACCGGTCTGCACCGGGGCTGAGCTTTCTGACAGCCAAATCCTCGGTCTCTCAGCTTAGAACCACAAAGCCAAGTCTAAGACACCAGATTCACGGTGGGTTTTAAATTATATGCGGTTATATACAGTCAGGCGCGAGGAAGGCCCCGCATCACACCTGAGCAGCACGCTGGAAGGCACCGATTTCACACTGCACTCTCCCCTTGGTGCAGCGAAACGTTCCCAACTGAGGAAGTCTTAAAAAGTCAATAAAAATCAGTATTTCTGTTTTCCTCCAAAGCAACATTTACACACTAAGCTGTTTTTTGCCCATTTATACACCTGGGTATTTTTACTGTGTCAGTTCAGGGTAAAAACTGAACATTTATTTATTTGTTAGGTACAACAGCAGGAGATAGGATCTGTAGCCACTACACCACCTGCTGGCCAATTCTTTAATTTAACCAAAGGCAGAAAATTAAAAAATATAAATTTAATTAAAATTTTAATCTAATTTTTTAAGTTCTAAGTTTTCTATCTTTGTGAGGACATTTTCCTCCTTGTAGTCCCAAGGTTATTGCAGTATGGTGCCTCGCTCTCTCTCTCTCACACACAGACACACACACACACACACACCGTTCTGCTTTTTTCCTTGTTGACCTGTGACTTACTGTCGGCGCAGGTTTGCCACCAGACACGATGCACTTGAGTGTGAAGTTCTGGGCCTGGTAGCGACTGAACGATGATGGAGTGTCCGCCTCCACCACAGAGATGAACATCGGAGGGGCTGTGAAGGAGGAGGAGGAGGAGGAGGAGGAGGAGGAGGACCGTTCAGCAGGATTACCCACAAGCCACTGCAGTAAAGTCTACAGTCACAGCAACAGCAGCCACACGGGACGTTTCAGTTATTTCAATAAAGTCCCGTATAATGTTGTTAGCAAATAATTATGCGCACAAAATTAAAAAAACTCAATCAAAATAAGTTGATTACATTTCTAAATAAATGTAGTCAATTGCTTAGCTAGTGCTTTCATAGAAGAAAAAAAACATGCGCGTTATAGAGCTGGATTATTACTCAATGAGGTTTCAAGGGTCAAAGGTACGAACAGCAGGACGCCTCTTGGGACTGGAACCAGCAAACATCAGGTGATGCATAATTTTGACAAAATTAGAGGTAGTAATACCTGGGTTACAGCTATACATGCGTTCTTGAGCGACGGAGCTTAATGAAACAGGGCTATAAGAGGTCAGTAATACAATATATTGCATAAATGGAGCCTGAAAACTGCAACACAATACAAAATACATTAGTTGTACCCTTAATAACAGCGAGTTCAACACAGAAAACAGTCTATTTCATGCACCACAAATGAAAAACAGCAGTTTGACTACCGGCGGCACGGCAGCTTGCGGCTCCGTGTCTCGATTCATACTCTGTGGACACGAAATCCTCGCCATTAAACGCAGTGACACCACACTGGCTTAATAGTCCTTAAACCCGGTTCTGTGTGAAACACCGAGCTGCACAGATTTCAGCTTTAACTTCATTTCCCGCCGCCAGCAGCTGGGTGTCTGTCCTGCTCGGAGCCTCTCAAAATGCATCTGTATTAAGGACTTGACGCATCTAAACCCTTAAAACTAAGAACGAAAAGCTTCTTTGAAAATAACCGTCAAGTAATAAGTAATGTAACTATAGATCAAGAGAAATAGTTGAATAACACACATAAACTGAGTTAGCAATACAGGCACAAACTAATAATAATAATAATAATAATAATAATAATAATAATAATAATAATAATAGTAACAATAATAATAATAGTAATAATAATAAAAAGTGGAACTGTGGTGCCGTAGTTAGAGCCGCTGCTCTACAGCTTCTGCGCTGTGGATTTGATTGTGGGTTTGAATCCATTGTTGGTATGGATTTTCTCTAGGTGCTCTGGTTGCCGCCCACATCTCAGAGGGGAATTTGTATCGCTAAGTTTCCCTGTGTGTGTGTCACTGAGTGTGTGAACTCCTCAAGTCCACCCTGAACCGCCTCATATCTGCTCACTAGCCAGACCTGTCATGCAACGTCTCATGGTGTCTCCTGCCTCAAGCTTCATGCTTCCAGGGATGGATTCTGGACATCCATGATGCTGCACTGGATAAGCAGTTACTTACAATAGATGCAGGACACAATGACAAAAATGACAATAAGAATGTGAAATACTAAAGAAATCCTTCATGGATCTGCTCTGTGTCCCAGCAAATACGAAAAGTTTGGGTAGAAAGAAATGCCACACACAGTCGACATCAGCTGCTCCTCAAAACGCATCCTTTTGCTTCAGAAAAACAACTGGTTTATATTGCATTTCAACCTACAGCAGTGAGGTGCCACCCGGCGGTGGGGTGTGTCCCTGGACAGCCCTGCGTGACGCTGCTGTCACACTCCACGTGTAGCTGACCTACCCAATACTGTGAGGAAAATGCTTCCTGAAGCCAGGACCACCTTCTCCCTCGTGGCCCGGTCGTAGACGCCCACGTGACACTCGTATGGCCGGTTGTCTGCAATGCGCACCTCTGGCAGCCTAGGAAAATACAACACAGTTTTTGCACACTAGGCAGTCCAGCAATGCATCCTGGGTAGAGGGATCACAGTTCACACTTGGTGGTGCTACAGCAGATACCAGCAGCCATTATCATGCAGATACCTTTGTATGAAGCATCTTATACTAAGTCAGCACACTGAGCCACTTCAAATACAGCAGACAACCAGTGCAACTGACCAAGACCTGAGCGGCGGTGTGTGAAACCTGGAAGACATCAGCCCACATCACATGGTTAGAGTGGCATCGGAGACCACTGTTAGCTGCCAGTGGTGCCATGGTGGGGTAGAACTGAATAGGCAGTGACACATTCCGTGCCTGCCGAGGATGGTGGCTTTTCGGGGACACAGCGTGGTGGGAAATCCATCGTGCTGCAGGATGTCATGCGAGGCAAAGTTGGCAAGATGACAAAGACTGTGACACTGTTGTCCTTGGTCCTACAAGTGCAACCAAGCCTGTCAACTGGCACAAATACGAACTGGACGAAGACCCCAAAATAAGAGCTTCATCAGTGAGGACTTCGTTGTATGGATGCAGATGGTGGCCTTGCTCCGTGTACCACATCATCCAGAAGAAGAGCAACATGATTTTGCCATTTATACAACAGGTGATGTATTACTGTGTTATTGCAGGACGCTGTGGGAGCAAGAATCAAAGCCCCTATTTAAATCCATGTATTAATGTTCAATGACGCGTGATAAATGATGTATAAGTGAGCAGGTTATACTCCTGAAACTCTGCCGTTCATCCCATCCACTCTGGAGGCCGTTTTCAGGTGCCCCCCGCCCACAACACTGGGTCCTGATGCACCATACAGATGACATTCTGTGCTTCTCAATGACATCCCGTGTTTGCAAGTTGCTTTACGCTCTAAGTTGCCTTGGAGGAAAGGACGAGCAAAGCAAACAAATTTAAACGTTCCGTGTGAAATCCGAGAACTAAGAGAACCTCAAGACAAAAACGAGACATTTTCCATCACCTAATAGCTATAATAATACATCTGATACATTTAAAAACTTTAGAACTTCTGGAGACTCCACACGTGTCGCGGCTGACTTTGGCGGACGACAGACAGCAAATGGCCGCACGCGTCTAGACCTCCAAATGTGTTTCGTCAGAGTCTGAAAGAGCACTTTGTCCTTGCGCATCAAATCCTTTTCGAAATTCTGCACGGTTCATTCGAGTAATGAAGTAACTCATTAGAAAAAGGTACGTGCACATCAGGGCCGTTCAGCCTTTTCTACCCGAGGACCATAATCATTATTCCGACCTGTTTTGAGAGCCACGCATCTGAGAATCCCAGTAAAAAGCATACGAATCTGAAAGGTCTCGTTTGAAAAATTATTTATTTTATTCTGTGTTATTTAGGTGAGGCATCTGCTCAAACGTGTGTGGCTAACTGTGCCTGTATCATCGAGAATCAAGTGACTTACAGAGCAGGTACGCAAGGGAGAAGAAGGTTCGTGGGGTTCGTGGTGCACAGAAGAGGGGTAAAGAAAATGTGGAGAAATATAAAAATAAGTATAAATAAATAGAAAGATTTAAAATAGAAAGGATATGCATGTATATGCACATTAATATGTCATTTAAAAGAATTTATAGTAGGTGTCTTTTTTTTTTTTTGGACAGTTTTTGCCCCAAACGTTCATAAAGTTTTTAAAAAACCTAAAGTATTAACAGATAAAAAAGTCATACAGCATTTAAAAAAAACACTAAACAGAACACACTTTAAAAAACACCACACATTATCTGCATGAAAAATAATTCATTATGTAAAACTATCATTTATGGGGGGAATAGCATGCAGGTACTTCAGGTAAAAGCTGTACTGTATAGGTAAAGTATTTATAGTAAACAGCCTATGGGCACAGTATTTATGATGGTGTCCCACCCAGAAAGTACAGTCTTCTCGCCTGGTGCCCAGTGATTCTCGGGACCCCCCAGCCCTGACCAGGCCAAGTGGCTAACAGTAATGGATTTATGGAAGGTGCCACTATGTGTGTCGTGTTACACTATAATTGTAACGTCCTCGCGAGCCGCAGGCTGGACCTCCCCCGGCTTAACAAGACCCGGATTCCTGCCTCTCTTGTCAGGAGCGGGGAAAACGGGTCCATTTTTCTCCCTGGGCGCCCGCTCACGCGGGGAGATCGATGCGCGCACTCCAGCAACAGTGTGAACATCGGTCTGCGGCGGTTCGGGATCAATAAACCTGCTGGACGCCCTTTTAGAGTTTAAGTCCCATTCCTGCCACTTTCTCTCGAGGACGCGGCACCGTGCCACCGCCGCGCGGGAACTTCGGCCCATTTGCGGGGGGGTTTGGCGGTGACCTCAATGGATCGCTGCGGACCGTTATATTAATTGGACAAGCCGTGCGACTCGAAGACAATTGTCTGGCAGGGATCGGCCATTCGGTGCCGTTGCCCCGTTTTCTGGCCCATTGGGGCGAAAGTCGCGGCGCGGACCAAGCTTGAGCGCATCAATTACACGTTGGCTGCCGCAGTCAGAACAAAGCAGCAGCAGAACCTTGGTGACAGGAGAGCTGAACAACATTTCCGCAGGCGACAGGCTTACGCGTCGCATCCCTCTCCTTCCGCACCCTCCAAGGAGGGCTAACGCGCCGCGCTGGAACTTAGCCTTACTTGTTAACCGCAAAACAAGCACCATCAAAGCCCGGTTTTTACTTCTGGGGATCGTTCGGGAAATATTAATTAAAAGTATCTGTCAAATAGCGTTACTCTGTGATTTAGAAAGGAATAAACAACTGGTGTTTACTGCCGCAACACAGCAAAACAATCGATGAGATCCTGGGTGGGCTTCTGAGGCAGTAAGAAACCTTATTGCTTCGCTTACATTATTCCTGCAACTAAGAGCATTTTTGATTTTAACCAAAATTGCAAGTGGATACTTCATTGAAGCAATTCAAAGTTAGCTGCTGGTATAACAGGAGCCCCTAGGACTACTGTAGGAGTCCCTATCGGGACTGGAACCAACCACCTACCAATTGCTTAGCAGGGCTGTTAAAGCTTTATGCTACATGCTGTCCATCACTGACTGTTTAAAGTCTTGAAATGTTAGAGTTGGATATGAAGGTGCAGTGATTTATCCGTTTACACCGCTGGGAGATCTAACTGTATCAGGGTAAGTACCTCACTTAAAGGTACAGCTGGAATTTGTAACCGTCTACGTGTGTAATTTCATCAGGCCGTCACCCACACCACAGTCAAAGTCACATTCAAGTTCCGCGATTATTTAGATAACATTAATCATACGACAGAAATACCCGTTTCATGTGGTAAAACCAATTAATTGAGACATAAATATCTGCCCTTAATAAAAGTCTCCAATGCCTTTACTTTTCCCTCCTGATTCTGGCCTGTGAGGATCATCGCTGAAATAAAAGTTCACTGGATAAAAAATATATTGTTCCATAAACTGTATTATAGGGGCGGCACGGTGGTGCCAACTCACAGTGCCTGGGCTGTTTGGCTCAGTCTCTGTGGAGTTTGCATGTTCTCCCCGTGTCTATGTGGGTTTCTGTACGCAGTCCAAAGATGTGTGTCTAAGGTCGACTGGTCTCTCTAAATTGCCTGTACTGTGTGTGTGTGTGTGTGTGTGTGTGTGTGTGTGTGTGTGTGTTGGGGCTGGACTGGTGCCCTGACCAGGATTAAGCAATTAACCACAATGAATGGATACATTGTTTTATGTGCTCTATTTACTCCTTTTAAAATACAATTAATTCACTGTAAAACTGTATGAAAAATTCAAATGAACTAATTCCTGAAAAGATAAAGCTTCATTAAAAAAAAAGCTATTCGTCCCTTTGAGCTATAGGCACCTCAGGAAAAGTTGTGGTTAAATCCGGGGCCTCAATTGCAAAGCTTAGGTTAAAAGACTAGAGGTAACATTTAATACAATACAATTCATATTATATTAATGATGCAATATAACACAGTTCTAATATATTGCATTTAATATGTTACATGCATGGCATTTTCTCCCCAGGTAATATGTGGTATTTGCTGTCTTAACATTTCTTTAATTTCCCAATACACAGCGGACAGAAACTAACTGGAATCAATACCGTCATTTTGCATAATTAATACAAAAGCAAACGCTTAATACCACATAACCGATGGAATCTATCAGTCCTTGAGTTTGCGTTGAAAAAACCCATCATCGGCTGTGGCGTTTGTACACAGTCTAACCTTTTGCAAAATCACAATTTGCGGAAAATAATTGCAATTTATAGTTTTCTTTCCCTGGCAACCCGCAGGATTCTGAAGCTGCCGTCGTCTACGGTCGCTTGGCACGCTCACGGGGCGTCGCCATACGTTCGGGTAAACGGAGATAACCCGGCAACGGCACCGGTACTCGGTCACGGCGATGAACCCGCAGGTGTGAAGCCGACGCGCGCGGGGACCAGCCGAAAGCACCAGCGGCGGCCCGAGCGTTTAGTCGGGCGGTAATTGGCTTAGCGTGTTAACAATCTCCGTCAACTGCAGCCGGGAAGGAATAAAACCCTCGCCTGGACTCGAGAGGCTGGTGGCGTAAAACCAAATAAATGCAGCTTTAAGTAATATTCATACATTTAATTAGAGCTAAATTAGCAAGTTCCCAAGTGCATTATACAAGCAGAAACAGGGATAAAGTACTGTCAAGAATTAAAGAAGATTCAAAAGGAGACTTCAGAGCACGATGCCGACCAACGCTGATCCTGCGGCCCAGCTTCAAAGTTCAGACCGGCGACACCGGTGCTTCTGTGGCACGTTCACCCGAAACGTGAAACAAGTTCAGTGTCGGGCTTTATTTAAAATCTAGCATTTAACTCATTAGTGAAAAACAGTTCGGGAAGCAGGAGGAGGTTTATACCAGGCAAGTTATGAATGCCGGTTAAATAAAAGCAGCTCTATAGACATTTACAGGACTGACTCTTCTCTCCAGAGCGACATACACAGGTTCTCCTGTTTACACAGCCGGGCGCTTTCTACTGCAGCCGTTCAGGGTAGGAACCTCCCTCGAGGAGAGGCCGCATTTGAACCCGGACGCCTTCGTCGTAAGGCAGCGGGTCTAACCCTGCTGGCGTAGGAAGCCTTGAGGTCAGAGTTTCCACACATGTTTTAACAAGGTCAGAATGAACTGCTGAGAACTGCGCCAAGATGGCAAGAAATGATTACGCTGAAATATGCACAGAAAAAAAATAACCCAACCATCATTAGACAAAAGCTCACAAATGCATTTACAAGACATTTAAGCAGCACCAAAAAGCAGCAGTCTGTGGTCCATGAAGCTGATTTTGTAGATGTTTACATTTAATTGAGATTCTGCTGAACGGGGGAATGAAGACAGGAGCAGCACATAAAACAAATGTGACTGATTATGTGCACGGGGATCTGGATGAGAAGCGGAGATGTGAAAAGTCTCATTAGATAAACCACCTCCCTTCTAGCCATCTTCTCCACATTTCCCTACACTTCCAGCACCACCGACCTTCTGGAGTGAAGAAAACCAAGGCGTGCCTGAGTGAACCCAAAGCAATCACCCCCTGGGTTTGAACCGATTTTTACTTGATGTGTGGTGTCACATATACAGTCAGCTGAGCTGGAGAACCATTGGAGGTCTCCTGAACAGCAGCAGTGATGGAGAAACGGGCTATGGGAGTCCTGAACGTCATCGTTTTTATCTGCAGAGGAGGAAGTTTTTGATGTACGCATGAGGTGCTCAGTGAGGTAGCTGATCGATGGCTTGTTGGCATCTACCCTAAGCCAACAAACATCCTGGAGGAGTTGGCT
This sequence comes from Arapaima gigas, assembly GCA_900497675.1. Lineage (NCBI taxonomy): Eukaryota > Metazoa > Chordata > Actinopteri > Osteoglossiformes > Osteoglossidae > Arapaima > Arapaima gigas. The sequence goes on along the minus strand of UFQX01000379.1, from coordinate 193,523 downwards.
AGTGTGCTGACTGCTCTTGTCAGAGCCTAGATGTTCTAGAGTGTTCCAGTGAGTGATGAGAATGGGTAAACAGCTCTACTCACTTCGGGAAGTAGTGCACTATGGCTTCGAGGGAATGAGTTCATTAGGTTCACGCCAAGCACATCTCTTGGTTCTGACAGGGCAGGAGATTGGAGAAAAGATGGGTGGTACACTTGAGGCCATGTACTTTCAACAAAAAACACACTCCTTCACATACCTCCATGTGTTCTGTCACACAGGGGGTTGCAGAGGTACCTTCAAAACGTGTACTTGTCAATGTGTTCTCTGAAGGGACTGTCACAGTAAAGTGCTGAAGCTCTGGTCTTAAAGTTTTGTGCTCAAGTCCCTCATCCCTGCTGGGTACTCAGCTATTACATCCTGTCTGAGTGGCAGAATGTACGCAATCGGGGGTAGCAAAATATGTTGTGAAGATTATTATTTGGAAACAGAACTGCAGCAGAGGCTCGGTGTGGAGAAGGTTTTGCGGTTCTCAAAAGTCCAGGTCTGGTTCCTGTCATCTCGGACGCCTTCTAAGCACACTTCCTCCTAAGTGGTATCAAAGTTTGTCAACCCACACATCAGCAAGACCCTCTGAAACCCCTTACACACACAATGCGCCCTGAGAACTTCCAAGGAGGTTGAAGGCACTTTCTAAAAACACTTTTAACTTGTGGTTTCGGGAACATTTTTCATGCACATATTTGAGGCTGGGAAAATGGTTGTCATAGCTCTGAACCAAGCAACAGTGACTTAGCTTTCCTAAAACTTTTCTGGCAAAACTTTTGAGGCATTCTTTCAAAGGGCACGACCTTAATCTGAACACTGTCGACGCAGTCTTATCTGCTAATATCTTAATTGAAGGTCCAGTGAGCTGGAAACCCCTTAAATGGGCTCCAAGATGTGGTAGATAAGGAGCACAAGCTATTGAATGGGGGATATTTCTCACAACACCTTCATGACTCATCAGCCTTGGCCACTAAGACCACTGGGAAAGCCGATACAGAGGTAGATGGTTCAATCCATCTTGTGACATATGCTGGACGTACCTCAACGACTTGGTCCTCTCTAGGGATTAATTCTAAAAGCCTTATATGTCACTGGACTTTGGTCAGTGAGGCAGAAAAAGTAGCAGGTGATGGTTGAATTTCCCATTCTGGTGGAACAAATGGCAAGAAATGACTAACAGTCCTGAGTTCCTTGTCCATATGTGGACCCCACATGTGAGTTGAAACTAGAGGCAAGCGAGTTACGAAGCTTCTGAAAAAGCTGTTCTCTTCGGTGAGGTGATCAACTCAGTCAAATCTGATTCCAGCTTTGGCCCTAAAGTGAGTCTCATCTTCATCAGGACAGAGGTGGTGATGCCATCCAGATGGACAGCGACTCAAGCCATCCCATTCAACTCAGTGGGTCCTCTGAACTAATGTGAAGCCCTCAGCTGGAGCTGCTTCCATCAGCTTGGTCAGTGGGGTGGTTGACTCAGTTGCCATATGCTGCATCGCAGCAGGGAGTTGGTGCCTCCAACATCGAGGAGAGCTGGCCTCCTTTGTTCCTTTCACTCCTACCTTGGCCACCATCTGGAAAGGGCGAATGACGATGAATAGAGGTTGAGCGGGTGGGGGGTGTCCTTCTTTCTGTCCCTGAACTTAATCCAATGTGGCGCAACAGTAACATCATCTGATATTGTCCTTTTCAATAAAATAACCCACCGGCACAATGTCAGCCACTGACTTGACGGCGCCACTCATAATTACAGCGAGCTGCAGGTTTGCAGCCCCAACATCCTCACCAGTAGGGTATCATTTTTTCCACCGCATCTGAACTTGTCATTTTCGCAATGAGAAATTTTCCAGAGATGATAAGATAGGACTAAGAACAGGAGACGTTTTACACTAATTTACAATAAATGACTCTCCTTCATATTGCAACAAATTGTTTCTTAATGTCCCAACTTGAATTTTTGAATTTTGATGAACCAGCGAGAAGGCGAGAGCTTTTTTCCTGCAGGTGATGCCTGTTCTGTGCTCAACCTCCATGCATTCGCCCGTGTTTAAATATTTACTTGTTGGTCGGTGCTGAAGTCGTATAGGGCTATGCGTCTTCTCAAAAAAAAACCTAAATGAGATACAGATACATCATTGCTCCATGTGCTCCTTATCCATCAGTTGATGCAGGTGTCTTGTCAATCATTTCCTTCTGGGCTTTTCAATCTCTTGTGCAGTGAAGAAGTTTCTTTGATCCATGCAGTCTGTTGCCCAAATATTGTACCGGCCTTCTACCCTTTCCTCGCTTCACTTCAATCTTGCTTGCGAGACCAGAGGCAGAATTGAGTCATTTTCCGACGTCCTCATAATGAGGAAGCAGCACTAGCTTTTTATGTCTGACACCTTCTTGGTTGCTTTTTCACAAACCTATTCTTTTAACTACCTCCTTATTTTTATCTCATTCGGTCCAAGGTCCTTTAACACCCTCGTATAGCACATTTCAATTAGGATATTCTTCTTTTGTCATCGTTCCTTATTGACCTTTATTCACAACCACACGAGAAGACTACCCAAACATAACACTTCAGTATTCTTAGTCTTTTTGGGACGTCTAATTTGTTACAGTAATTTTAAGTATATTGCATAAATAGATCTTGAAAACAGCATGTGCAGCGTCATACAAATTAGTTACCCCGGATAAACACGGAAAAGTCTGTTTCATCCCCCCATCCGTTATTGTTAACTGCTTAATCCTGGTCAGGGTTACTGTGGTCTGGAGCCTATCTGACAGTCAGAAGGCACTAGATTATGAAAACACCCCTGGATGGAGAGCCAGTCCATCGCAGTAATGTCTCCTTCAGGAGTAACAAAGATTTACCTCCAAAAAAATTGTTTATAATTCTTGAAATTTGCAAAAAAAAAAAAAAAAAAGGGCTAAAATAAATGAGTGCTACAGCAAAGCAACACTATGGGAGGTGGCGCCAGTGCAGATGTATCTGAATTTGCACTATATATTAATATACATATTTTTACTAACGCCGTTCAAGTACCTTTTTATACGACCACAAGCGACACACGTGCTTAACCCGAGCCTCCGTCTGCCCTGCGCTCAGCAGCTGTCAGCAACATCCACTTGTTCATAACCTACAGATGAGCCTCCTGTTTGCTGTCAGCAGAGGCCGTTTGTGTGAGACGGCGACAACCCGGGGAAAACTGTGATATCGCCGCTGCCGAAATAAGAGCAGCGGCTCTTCCGCACACGCTGACACCCCGCGTGCTTTGTGTGAAAAGCTGTTAGTCTGTGTCCAACACATAGCTGGCAACGCCTGGGCCTGTCCTCACCGGATGGTTGACTGATAAACAAGGTCTTCGCGCCTCCTGTAGTCCTCCATGTGAGAGTAATTGGTATTGAACATGGCGTCATACGTGAAGATCTTCTGCTTCATGTTACCCCCATCGGTGACCTGCGAGATGAGAAAAGGGGAACAAAAAAAATGCAATGACTCAACCCCGGGTTCTTTCGTACAAACCTTAAAGTGCTTGGGAAGTGCTCACACCTCGAGTGTAAAATATTAAAATTCTTCATTGTAAATATATCTATCTTCCTTCAAGCACAGAGCAGCAGCCGTGCAGTCGTGCCTGGGGTCTAAGATTTGAGCCCGAGCTGAGTTATTGCCCAAAAACGGCACAGCTCCCAGCGACTGATCACGCCCCGCCATCGCTTTATGTGGCTGACTGCGGCACCGGCGCCACCTAGTGCCACCTCAGGCACCAATGAAAATCCCGAACGACATGGATCCGTCGACGCGTCTGCACGTGCGTGAGTTTATTTGGCTGTGGACTGTGCAGAGGAGGGAAAGTTTTTTTTTTTTTTTTTTTTTTAACATTACTATGCTCATGTTGTCACCTGCCGTTGAATTGGTAGGGAAGGGGATTTACCTTAACTGTCTATAATCCCTGCTAGAATGGAAGCCCCAGGAACATCCTGGAATCACCACATTCTGCAAAAATTATGGTGCAGACCATGAATGAAAGGATTTTGGACTTCACACTAAATCCAAAAGCTATATACTTTTGAAAAGAATGTGGACAGGACGATTTAAGCTGTGGATTAATTCTTACTGTGGCTGTATGGCTACAGAATTGTAATATATAGAATAAAAGATAGCCTATAGTGCAGACAATGACTGGGTTGCGGAAGCATTTTATTATTTTCGCCCACTTTTGTTCTCTTCCTAATATCTCACAAGGGAGTAAGGAGATCTACTCTTAGGCTTTCTGTCGACAAACGCCAGCCGGCTCATACAAATCAGACATTTGGTTAAATTAGTTTTTTTTTTAAGTTAGTTCCCGATACGGAAGTGTGAGACGGTTCACTTTTATGTGTACATAATGGCTTGTGACAAAGTTGCCGATAAGAATTGTTGTGACTCCATTAAAAGCAGTTAAAATTAATGGGGTTGGAATCGAACAACTTCTAATTTTCAGCACAGTTGAAGGCACCTCAGTTTCAAAGTCATAAAAAACACCACCTAAAATCACAATATTACAGTTCTCTCTCTTATGCAAAGACTATGAAAGATAATTTCATTTGGAAGCACTGAAGAACTTGGCAAATTAACAGTCGAGACTTTTTAATGTATAAAAACTTCATATAACTTTTCACTAAAACTCAAATTTGGGTCAGCAAAGCTTGACAATGTTAATTAAGCAAGTAATTATATTAACAAACAACTAAGTGTTAAACAGGAATAAAAACCACAGATTTAATGATTCTGGAGACCTACAAAAAAAATTCAAGGATAAACATGGGCTTTCATCTTCACTAGAACGTAGTTTGTAAAGCTGAAATCTGTATAGTTTTGGACATACAGGAAACCAAGGGCGAATATTAAGTGCTCTAATTTCATTATATAAAATATGCAACATTTTTAATAATCCATACAGTCATCAGCTACACTCTCTACTTAATTTTTTAATAGCGTTGGAACAAATTTTAAACCAGCGTGCCAGGGGTCAGAACAGATACAGTATAATAAAGGGAACTGTAAAAATGAATATTGTTCACAACTCCTACATGACCGTTTGAATGCATAAAATAGTCCAACTGGAAGACAATGAGGGATCCAAAGAAGCGTAAGATGGTGCAGGACTCAAGAAGGGGGTTTAACAGGGGACGGGTTCGAATCCCTGCTCCTGCTGTCGTGCCCTTGATCGAGGTACTCGCCTTGAGTCGATACAGAAAATTTACCCAGCTGTGTAAGTGAGTAAATTAATGTAAGAAGCATAGTGTGCAAACCTAAAACCGCAGGATGCCTGGGAGAAACATGTCAGATAAATAATAATAAAAACCTTCTTTTCAGCAAGGGGCACAAAATTTATGAGCAGTGCCCTTATTATCACAGTACCCTTCGAGGGGCAAATGGTAATCAATGTAATAACTTCAAGACATTTATTATGACGGGGATTAAAACTTACAAACAAATGGACATGAAAGGCATATAACACCCGGGATCAGTTACTTGCCTCTGTTTATGTAAAAGCACAGACTTTTTGAACAGCATGTATAAATAATCTATTTCAGAGTTGCCTGCATTAAACAAGCCTTTTCAGAATGTATACAGTATTATTTGAACATTTTTATTTGCTTTCCAGCCATGAATTCAGAGTTCATTACAGAAACTCGGTTGTTGCTGTAATTATGTTTTGTTTGAGGAGTGAAATCGATGTTTGCTGTCCTTCCAAATGCCCTGTTAAGTACTGTGTAAAAAAATTATGGTTTGTGGCGCTTATTTACTGAACTGAAAGGAAGAACTTGTCAATTTACATTATTGATGGACTATGTAAAAAGAATTGCCTATTTTTTGTTAAGCGTTTCGACTTGGTCAAGGGGATTGAAACGGTGAACTCGGATTTTTGTTTTTGTACTAATTCAGGGATTTAAATAAAGATCCACGGCGGAAAAAAAAAGTTGTGTACAATGATAATAATAATAACAGTTTAGATCATGAGTGGGCAATTTCACCCCCTCGAGGATGCGGTCCTGTAGGATTTAATGTTATCCTTCGTTTAACTGCCGATTTACACCTGAAACACCAGTTGAGATAATTTAATGTCCAAATAACAACTTCAATCTCACCACTGAGGGCAAAGATTAACCGGAAAGCCGCACCCTGTGGCCACCGAGGGCCGGATTTACCCCTTCCTGGGAGGATCGAACAAAACCAGATCCTCGTGCCGCACAGACAGCACAGCACAGACACAAAACACACACGTGAACGTGCCTGTTGTCGGCACTGTACTCACCCGAAACCAGACGATCTCCCGCAACCTACCATCGGTCTTGAAGTTGCACTTGAGTGTCACGGTGTCGCCCACAACGACAGGGGGGATGGGCTCGATGGTGACAGTCAGATAGCCTGCCAGGGCACAAGGAAGGTCACGTCACCTTGATTGTCATTTGACATAACAGCAGAGCCCCCTCTCTGGCGGACGACCTCAACCCACGTGACTTCTGCTCTGCATCCCGGAATCCTAATACAACTGTTGCCTTTTCAAAGTCAAAATATCCCAAGGTTGAACGCTCTTGTAACGCTAACAAAGTTCCTCCCAATTACCACAACATAATGGATCTTCCCCCTTTTAACAACAGCTTTCCCTGAAAATGTGAGTGTTAAAGTAATCCCTTGAAAGGAATGCATTAAAAGGATATTACTGGTGCCGGGTTTGTCAATTATACTGAGCAATTAAGCACTGAATAGAACTGCGACGGCGTGCTGTTTGTTCGGGGGTTCATCGCGAGGGTAAATGTGCCGGCAGACGACACGCCAACCAAAGTTAACAATCAACAAGATGATAATACAATTGCGCCGCAAGACATGACATTTCGCAAAATACCGGTACATTTTTACTTACTGGCAAATCACGATTAATGCTCCCTCATTCGCACATTATCCATAACAGCTATGCAGTTTCGAGCCGTGGAGGTCCTGAGCTTATTGTCGAAGCCCAGGGTGCTAACACATAGGCAGTATATACCTCAGACAGGATGCTGGGCATTACTGGTTCAGATATGGGGGGGACTTTCTTCATCACAGTGTTAGCAGAGTTACCCAGGGCTGCCCAGGTCAAAACGGCATAGCAGTGGGAAGGTAAAAAGTAATAACACATTCTATAACCGTCAAACTGTTTTACCATTAAAGTGGTTGTATTTAGCACATAGGTATTGAGAGAGAATGTACATGTGCGTGCGTGCATGGGTGTGCACGTATGACGTATGACAAACTGATAGTAATAACAAAATACACATCACCTAATGCTCCTATCTACAAGCAAGAGACTGAATTATAAATGTTCAAAACAGTAGCCTTCTTGAACTTGACTACATAAAAACCTCACTTAAGGTGAGAAGTACCTGTGCGGTAAATTTCAAATCTGTGCCATGAAAAACAAAGACATGCATAAAGCGCAAACAGACAGACAGAGAGTGAGCTTTACAGATGTAGACAACATACCTGAAACGTAAAAAAAACAGAAAAACTGGCCAGCGTCCGCATCCACGCTAGTTCAAATTCCGCAGTTGGATGACCCCCTGCCTTCCAAGAGTCCATTTAAACAGTATCATCCCACCCCACCCTCATCAGTCAGGCGGGACCGATAACTCCAGAGGTGGGAGCAGCGGACGCTATCAGTCTTTCGCATGTTGCAATTGCAAAATTTTATGCAAAAAGAGCTAATTAATTTCACATCTTGCCCCACTGTTATAGTGTCGTCTCAGGGGAGATGGGTCTCGGGAGGGTAAACGATTTTGTTAAGCGTGAAACTTGGAAGCCGACAACGCCCTGCTGCAGCACACAGGCAATGGGGGTCTTGTCAGAGGGCAGCGTGTTGTTGTCGCTGATGGCACATCTGCTTGAGGCAGGTAAAATCTGGAACGGCGGCTCTGGCACGGCGGTAGATTTCACCGGTTGTTACCTGCGTGGCGAGATAATCGTCCCTGTTGCCTGGAGATAATGTAGGTTATGCTTGTCGATGACGCGGACCGGAGACCGGTCAGACCAAACCAGATAGGCTGGCAAAGAGCCACGCGACAAAACCAATGAAGCAAACACAAAGGCTATTTTCTGCATATGTGCCCAAACAGGGAGTTAAGCCCTGACCTTCTTGCTACGGTCAGGACAATACGGGCCACCGGCGAGGAGTCCGCTTCCACGCTCAATTTAAAGCCGTGTTCAGGCATCAGAAGCGCCGGTGATGTGGTGGCTCCCCTGCCGTGTCAGGCATACGATCCCAGAGGACGTGGCAGGGGTGCGAGAACTGGGCAGGGTCACTCAGCCGAAAGCAATTAAAGAGCCAGAATCCAGACTGCCCTTTAATGAACTCTAGGGGATGTCGAAACCCACACGTACGACAAAACGGAGCCGTCACGTCACGCGACCCCCACGGCACATCTGTACTACAGAGGCACAAGCAAGGTGTTCATCATCCTCAATCACTGACCGATCACCTGATCACTTGATATCCTCAGGTGAAAACCTCAAACCATTGTCACGTCCACTGGTGCGTCTGTTTTGTTTTATTTTTCTATTTTTCACTCTCCCCGGTTGTGAATCGATCATCATTAACCCAGGAAGTCGTATGTGGTTGGATGGAGAACTGGGAGAGGCGGGATTATCCTGGAAATAGAATCACTTCCTGGGTGAAGCTGAGGAGGACTATTCTTCACTGCAAACTTTGCCCTTTACCCCTTGCCCTTTTTGCTATACTTTGTTGCTCTTTGTTCTGGTGGTTGTTAGCGTACTGTTTCTTTTGGAGTTTTTGTATTTGCATTATCACTGTTAAATATATCCACTTATTTGTTCCACACTACTTGTCCCGTCAATTCATTTAAAAATACCGCGGTACGGTTTATGGTACACCTCTCGATACCCCTGGATATCCTCGGGGGTCGTAACAACTATTAACAGTTTAGCATCACCCCAAAATTTGAAGTACTTTACTTCCAGCTGGCGGTCTGCCCCACCTTAAGCTGCTTCTGTTGCTCTGCATGTCTGAAAATGGTTACTGAAAATGAGCAAATGGTTGGGTGAGAGTTGTATGTAATCTTATTAAAACGTATTACAACAATAGAGTGAAATTGCCCGAGTCTAAACTACCCTAGTTGCCAGCCTGGCAGAGGGCAATGAAGTATGCAGAAGGACTGGGGGAGCCGGGGAGAGACAGAGAGGGAGAGAGGCAGGGAGGGAGATGGATAGAATGAGGAGTTGGGTGGCAGATGGTAGTCTTGAAGGAAGGAAAATAAATCTGTTTTTCCAGAGCAATAACTGATGGTGTGTGTGGTCCTAACCACCTGTATCAGTCACGCTCATGGTTAGATTTCTATTAAAACTCGACGGCGCCGTCTAGAGTCTGCCCAAGCGAGCCGGGCCACGTGTCAACTCAGTGGCGCAGATCAAAAATATCCTACATGTCCGACTGGGGACATGCTTTATAGTCGGCCAATGTAAACAACTGACTTTTTCACCATGAGATCAGCCTGCGGCGCCAAGGACAGACCCTTTCAACTGCACCATTCAGCAGTTCAGCACATAGAGTTCTGGAGGTAGGGAAAACCTCAGTCAAAAAAGGAGCCGGGGAGCCAAACTCAAAAGTGCTTTGAAAACACAAAGCGTGCGACTCGACTGCACAAGCAGCACACACTCTGAAGTGGTTTCCACAACAACACGAACCGCCCAAGTGTTCTCACATTGGACGGTGACGGCAGTTTACTCAGCGAGATGCTAATATCTGATCGTGTAAACCCTTTATGCAATGAAACACACCGAAGCTTCGGGCCGGCTTGCCAACTGCACACCCTGCGGGAGAAAAAATGCAGTTTTGTTCCAAGGAAATCAAATGTTTTTCTTGGATGAAGGCAAAACCCTGTTTTTTTTTTTTTTTTTAACCGAATTACTGCTGAGTTTTGATCCTGTTCGTATTGGAGGGAAAAAAAAATCACTGGTTTGATGTGCGCATCATTGAGAGGTAATGTGGGATTATCGCTGCAGCCTTTTGGGAATTAAAAAAAAAAGTTAATAAAACAGAATGCATTTCTGTCAGCTGCAGAAGCCTGCTGCTGTTGATATAATACTACTTATTTAGATGGAACTTTTTGGTAAGAATGTCTAACAGATTTGTATCAGCCAGATTTGGTGGAAGAGACATACAGTATCAAGCAGGAGTCCTTGATAGGGTTGATATGTTGAGATGTTATTATAAAAAATGTTCTATATTAAGCGTAAAGGACATTTATTTGCATTAAAGTCAGAACACGCAGATGGAACAGGACTGAGACATAATATCAGCATTGCAGGAGACTCATTCAAACACTTTTCAGAGTGTTATTCTGGCAATGACACCTGACCATAACCAGTGCCTTTTCTCTTTTATTCTTTGCAATAGAATGTAATGCTTTTTCTATTTGTCTTCTCAAGTAGCTCCGACTTTGAAAATGAAAAAAAAGCTTTTTGGTTCATATGACACCAAAGGGCATAATGTCTGTTTCTCTGCCTCTCAGACATCTTTGTGATTCATTTAAAATGTCAATAATATTAAAAGAAGCCCGTTTCACTATTTGAAGCCTACAAGTTGAAGGTTCGGTCCTCGACTAACAAAATATAAGAACACAAGTACAAGCTTTGCGGAAGAGACCCTTTAACCAACACTCTGCAAACTCTCCCACTGAACTTCAGTCATACTGCCCAGAACATAAATCAAAGCCATTTCGACTGTGCACCATATTCAACGACACAACGTCTGCACCCCTTCAGTTATCCAACCCCCATCGAGAGCTTGTGCTCCAACTCGATGCTGACATCTAAATGAGCAAATCCTCGCCATCCCAGAGCATCTTCTAGCGTTGATCCTGAAGGAGAGGATCCAGCAGACACTAAATGAAAGACCCCCTGCAGCAAACAAACGTAATCCGTTAAAACAACAAAGGAATTAACACCAAATATTGCTCCTCGAAAAGCTAGAGCCAACATTGTGTAATTTATGCGCGACCATGTGCGAGGTGTTACCTCTTCACACTCAAGTTTAAACAAGGGTTGTTTTTTTTTTTCTATCTTGCATTCATCATTTGTATGCATTAGCCTTGTCGCTTTTTAAACATCACACCAGGGACCTTGCAGATGCAAAACATCCAGGAAGACTTTTTTTTTAAGGCATGCAAGAAACAAAATCGATTTCCTCCGTGAGCCCGAAAATATGTAATCACGAAATACATTTTCAGGAGCAACATTTTGCTAAACACTTTTTTTTTTCTTTCCCCTTTTGCACGAGAAACATCATTCTGCATGCTAAGCTCCTTGCTTAAAATAAATAAATAAATACAGCAGAAGTACACTTTAAGTCTTAATTTTCAAGATCTGAAAGTAGCTAAAAGCCAGCGGGTCTGTGGGATAACATCCTATTTTTATTGACAGCAGTGTCAATTAGCAGCTTTCGCTGGGGGCCCATCGAGAGCCGCGATCACGTCTTTCCTGCACAATACAGATGCGCGCAGGTTCAGAATCAGCTGACAGGCGTTCATTCAGTCGTGGCCCGTGCTTTTCAGTGAATGGTATTGATTGTTCAGGCTGTGTGGGCCTGGTGCACGGAGAAGGCTAAATCAGATACATTAGTATTGCTCTCACTATCTTACCTAATGAAAAAAAGAGGTCTCAGAAGGACAAAAAATTGGACTGCGGCACCAGCTGACGTGTTCCGGATTCATCCGTTTCCCCAGATGCAGGTAAACATCAGCCAGCATGTTAAGATGGATTGTGTTTGAGAACTCGCAGCGTGTGGGTTTGTCTAAGCGTTGACGGCCTGTGTGTTTTAAATGTCTTTCTTGAGCGCTTGGGAGAAATTGCTGATGAAGGGACATAAACATGAAATGCAGGTTGGAAAAGTGAATCCGTCGTGTTAGGCTGATGCCTCCGAATGATCGGTGGCTGGAAAAGTTGTCTGAGAATGCAAAGTGCGACACACTGGGGAGTGTGGGGCTCCAGGTGTATGGCTGGGCGTGGGGCGTCTATATGAACACAAACACATCTTTCTTCTTAAATTAACCGAATGCAAAAGGAAAGCCTTTGCCGCACTCGAGGAGGGAGCACAGAAAATGCATTTAAAATTATTTTTAACGGTAAAATGAAAACAATAACAATCAAACGCATCCCACTATTCAAAAAACACAAACTGTACCCTATGACGACAAATCTGGGTAGGGCGTCTTTACAGATAGGGAGGATGACACGGAATCCTTAAATAGTCTCTCGGCTATTAAGGCAAAACAAGCACCAGGCGTGGCTGTCCATCTCAAGAACAGGCCACTCCACCAAGCCAGACAACGGTTTCTCCAGGGTGTCACGGACACGAGACTCCGACTAAAGAGGCGAACGACCTTAGGAGCCCGTTCTTTTAGAGGTATTTTTTCAAGTAAACGCTGTCATCAGATCCATGTGTCGAGGGCCCTTCAGTTCAGGGGTTAAAACGGTAACTCGTTCCTTAATGAATGGATCCATCACAACTCTCCCCACTTCCACAGCAACCGACCCACATGTATTCGCCGACAGACGCAGCCACGCGTTCTAGAATTTGTGCTCTTCCAGTGCAAGTTCTTGAGAAGTTCTTTTTTTTTTCTCGCCAGTTTAAATTGAGACTGTATCTACCAGCACATTAAGCATTAATGTGTTCCTCCGTGTCACATGCGGAAGACAGCGAGGTTAAAAATACCTCACTTTATTCTTAAGAAGAATACGGAGTGGAAGGATTTAGATGCAGATCAGTCACTGTCATTATCCCACATAATTGCCGAACACCGTGGCCCTTCATACTGAAAGGTATTGTTGGCAGCCTATTAGACTCAAAGCACAAAGGATGTAATTATAATAGGCATAAGTTCGGGGGGGATCACGAGTCAACGTCAGAGACCCTTTTCATTCCGCCAATCCTGCAACCATAGGCATCAGCTTAAAGGGTTACGTGCCCCCGGACAGCAAACATTTACTGCTAATTGACACACTCGAGATGCAGGAGACGGCACGAGTTCAGTGGAAGGTAAAGCGCGGGGGCACCGTAGGCCGAGGCGAGCAGGAGGTGCTCCGCCGGCTTCTGCTCTTACAAGGCATTTTAATCACGGCAAGCAGGCAAAATAAGCGCTCGTTCTCGGAATAACAAGGCCGCGCCAGATGGGCGATGCAGAGGCGTCGCTAACTAGTAAGCTGGAGAGCGGATCCGAGATGGAGCTGGCGGCGGAGCATACAGCCCTTCCAGGAGTCCTCTTCCATCTCCTTTCTTTTCTAAAATGCCCAATATTGGCAAATGACGAATTTATGACTTTTCATTCCCACCCACAGATACATTTTGCCTTTTGTTCCTGAAACAAAAATATATCTTCATCTTAATACAGTGAATATGAAAGAATCGCACATGTAATGTAGAATGAAACTGCTGTATACCAGGCCAAAAGCAGAAACACCTTAGTATACCGCTATATTAGCCTAGTATAGAGTGGCCACTTCATTAGGTACACATAGATTGCCCTCACGTTGGAACAGAAATGAAGATTTGTCAGGCCAGGTGATGTTTTTTCCACTCTTCAGTCGTGCACTTTTGGTGACTGCATGTTCTCTGTAGCATCATCGACTTATTCGCAGCTCCCAGGAGACGGACCATGGCGTGGCCTTCTGCTGATGTAGCTTCAAGTTTCGACAAGTTGCGTATTAAGAGCTGCTTTTCTGCATACCGCTGTTGTACTGAGCTGTTATTTTTTACACTTGTGGATGTCCTGCTAGTTTTAACAAGTCTGACCATTCTCCCCTGACCTCTCTCATTAATAAGGTGTTTTTGCCCACAGAAGTGCTGCTGAGTGGATGGTTTTTTGTTTATTGCACAGTTTTCTGTAAAATCTAGGCACTGCTGTGTGAAAATCCCAGGAGTTTGGCTGTTTGTGAGATGCTGGAACCACCACCCCTGGCAGCAACAGTTACACCGTGTTCAAAATTATACCACGCTTTCTGTCCATTTTAACGCTCAGTCCAACAGTAATTTCCTCTCTTGACGCTGTTTGCATACTTTTTAAATACTGGGCAATTGTACCTAATAAAGTGGCCCACAAGTGTATGCTTCAGTGAAGTGGTAATATATTTCACAATACATCATCATATGGAACATTAAAGTAGCAATCCTACACAGTCTATTACCCGCTTATTGTTATTTATTACTATCTAAATGTCATTGTAGGACAACAGTGTTTTCCAAAACTGTAAATAGTCAAATATAATTACCTTACAAATGGCAATAAACTGAAAAGCCACGGTTAAAAGGCACAAAAGCAGAGACCAGGTGTTAACCTCCTGCAGGTGACCAAAAGAGGCTGCAGGCTGAGCGATGAAGCGTAAATAGGTTGCTTTTTAATTTGGCAGGGGATTAGAACAAAGTTAGCCATTTAAACCGTAAGCATTACTACAGTGCACTGTGCACACAAATAGTACCTTAAAATAACATGAAATAAACATTTCGGTACAGGGTTTCCTCCAGAAACAAGATTAGTTCTGGTGGATACGAGATATTGTCCTCTACTGATTCAGCCGTTGACCAGTGAAAAAGGTACAATGCTCAGTAGAGACTTTACAGGCTTTACTTCATTTATTTGGGTCTTTTTTGTTTAAGATTAACTGTAAGTGTTGTGCTGTAAGTTTTTTTTTTTTTTACTTTTACAGTCTGGTGGTTCAAAACGGACTCGGGTCTCTAAACTGTTTAACTGACACCTTGGTGGAGATGGAGTCCAAGGCATTCAGTTTGGACACACAGGTGGAACCTGAAATCCAGCATGACAAATGCAACTCAGGTGTGTAATCTGGGTAGTAATGATTCTTTTTATACTACATTAGCATTTTCCAGCAGGCTGACCGTGGCGCTCCGGACAGCACAGGGACTGGTCACCACCACCACCACCACCACCGGCCACCACTACTGTCGCTTTGCACTATAATGTTTACATTTATTTGCTATAAATACCATCTACTTATCTACTTACTTATTTACCTACACTTTTCAAATCTGTTAATGTCTGTTTGTCTGAGCTGTACTGTTGTCATGCCGTCTTCTTAATATATTGTGCACCGGGGCTCGGGAGAAAGTATATTTCTCATTCTCGCACACATCTGCATAAGGCACAATAACAACAAAGAGAGCACTGAACGTTGATCTACGTGGGGTGTTTACCTTATCACAGTGTGCTCTTTTGAGCGGTGGTGCCACAAACATCCAATACAGCACATTGTAATATTACAAGACTGGGAATTCATTGCTAGTCACCCCTAGGCTTTCTGTAATAATCTGTAGTACACCGTAAATATCATACTGTAGAATCTAGAACCCTGGCAATAATAGTGCTCTCTTTCATAAAACTATTTCCACAATAAAGTTAGGCCCTACAAAAAAGTCTGCTCTGACTGAGGTGTCACGTATAAAACACAGTATTTACACCCAGCAGCAACCGCTGTAAGCGACTGAATATCGGACACAACAATCACATTATATTAATATCAAGGAAGCACCGAGCGGTGAAACAAAGTGACCCTCGGTTCCCCTTTCGGTAGTTAAACGTTTGAAAAACATTCTGCTGAGCAGGAATGCTTACACAAATAAGGTACATCGGTTAACCTCTGGTGCGGCGGACGTTTAACGCAACACATTAGTCGCTCTCCTCAAATTTGGCTGAAAGCAGAGAATTGTTAAAGTGTGGCTCAGCCCACTTTGCAGGGCTGCAAAGCATGTTAAAAGGTTATGGTGTGAAGAGCACTGTTTTTTTTTTTCTTTTGTTCGGCAATATGCAACAAACGAAAACGGATGCCTGCAGAAACTGAAAATGACTGCGGTCACAGTTTCTTCACATCACCCCACATTAGCAAAAATGTAAAGGAGCTCAAATGCTGAACAATCTAATATGCAGCTGCACCCTTTTGTGGTTTTCATAAGACTATTCTAAAACATGCTTAAAGTGTACCGTCCATGTAGGGGAAAAAAAAAGCCCCACTAGGATTTGCACAAAATGTAATACCCAGCAATTTCTGAGTGAGAAATAGGACTGTGTATAGAAAGACTCATAAAAAGATAAGTGCAAATTAACTGTGCGAATGGACAACTGAGCTGAAATTCAAGGCTCCTTGCAAAACCACTAAGAGATTATTGGACGCAAACGATTTGAAAACATATCGCCGGGGTCGCATTAATGAAATAGTTATTTTTTCATTTAAAACATGATGGATGCCTTGCCCTGAGAGTTCTGCATCCTTGTGCAAGAGCCACATTTTTGCCTGATTTTTTTGTTTGGTTTTAATTTATTTTTGGACCACGCAGGGGGGACGGAACAGGTTCGTTTAAAAAAAAGAAAAAGAAAAAAATCGGGTAACAGCACGAGCACTAAGAACGTTAAAATGTCATGAAGCCCAGCTGCGGTCTGATTTACTACGGTAAACAGAAAGGAGGCCCTTCCAGCTAGGTTTGCTGGGAAAACACGGGGATGCGGTTACCCTCTGCGTTGTTTGTGTGCGCGGCAGCAACCCGGGCCGGGATCAAAAATTAATCTCTCACTGTCTTGGCTCTCACGCTCAGGTCACGTGGATCAATAAAGGCCAGGAGGTGTTGCCGGACCCCTTCCCAGGTACATTTTACGGCGGCGTCCGTCACTAAGCGCCGGGCAGAGGCCAGCTGTGGGACGTCACCCCGCACCCCCCGAAATTCCCCCACAATTTTCTCCTAAGGAGAGACAGTAATCCCGGGTCAGATTATATATTTAAGGCCTGCGAGGCGAACCAGGCCAGTCGATTGCTTTTGGACAGGGAGCCAGGGAGCGGGATAAAAATGAACCTCCCGTGCAGATTCCCCACAGCTGCAACAGGAATTAAAACGCAGCCGGCTGTTGCCTGCTTACCTCGCATAGCCGCTGCTAGAAGGCTTCCTTTGAGGGCTTTCCAAGATGTGTCTCATCACTTGGGTCGAAATTAATACGTTTATGAGGGAAGAACATTACTCAAATGGACGGAGCGTGTTCATTTCCGGTCCAGGCTTTTGATTTGGTTTATGCAGTGCTGGCGACGCTTGAAGTCAGCGGCAAATGAAGTGCTTATGTGTGTAAATGCCAGGTGAAATTATCTGAAGTGTAAACAAAAATGCGCAGCCAGGTCCATAAAAACACGTCCCGCTCTTAGTGGAGTCCATGTTTTCACTAGATTGCCCGGAACCTTCCTCCAGAGCTCGTTTTACAGCAGGTAGTAGAGCGGTTTAGGACTTGAAAGGTGTTTGTGGCGCGAAGGTTGCTGGATTGACTGCCAAAAGGGACCGGTGATGTTCCCCACCAACCAGAACTCTGCTGTTCACAAAAAAGCCCTACAAACCGACCTGTTCTCATGCTCTGCATAAATGCTAGATGCTCTGCATAAATCTTACGGTTCTTTATCGTGCTGCTTGTAATCACATAAATTATTTAATCTCTGACTTGCCTGCCTTTGTCTGCCTCAATACACCATGTGAAATAAAGCTCACATTAACTGATCTTGTACTTTCTGCGTTTCTTGCATGTTCACAGCCTCCTATTTTCCTGCACTTACGTTACCTGTGAGCTCTTAAACGGTAAGTGACATCGAAGAAAAATGAATAAAAGCAAATGTAAACGCGAGGTTCTTACCCTCAACAGCTTGGGTAAAATGTTCAGCTGCATAAGTGGCTATAAAAGTGGTAAAGCCTCTGATTTTTGTCAGAAATAAATCTGGACTATCCGTCTGCTAAATGAATAAATGTAAATGTGGATGTTGAGTATTAGGTATTAAAGTACTTTGAATTACAGTAGAGTATTACAATACAATGCTACCTAAAAAACAGTTTGCAGATGCAACCAGGGGATGTTGTCTGTTTCGCTGTCCAGTATGGTGTCAGGAGTGTTATGATATAGCAGTGCTTTTGGGAGTACAGTACGGCGCTGTGGAATAATCACACGATGCCGGTCTGGAGACGAACTGCAGCACTAGGATATGGGCAAAAACCGACAAGATCAAACTAAAAATCACACTATTAGAACTGTAAACTGTTAAAATATTCATACATAGACCCACATAAATACATAATCTGTTGTACTATCCCCCTCACACTCGGTCACATACTCATATTTATTATTTTGCTTATGAATTTTAAGTTCCAGTTGCAAATGGCTGACGTTTACAGAGGGATGCGAGAGGAGACCAACCTGGTTTTATAAAGACTTTCCGAGATTGCATGTAAGGTGACAGTGTCACCTGGGGACGCTTGTCTGGGGATTGTGCCCCTGTGTGGTACGGATTATCGAGGACCTGCAGTCGGAACGTGCGATCGGGCAGGTTTCCTTGCACACTGAGCCGCACAGCAGCATCCAAATACAAGCCTCTTCTGGAGCTCCATGCGTTTGTCTTTGCGCGGCAGAAAGCACCTTCGGGAAAACAGACGCGTTTCCAACACCCAGGCCACACACACACACACACACACACACACACACACACACACCGAGAGGCACCTCAGTGTCCTGTTTTTCATTCTTAAGCTGCTCACTTAATGCGTTTATCAAAAGCAGCTCGAGATTTCCTATCCATTCACTCAGCGGCAAGTGCTACTGACACTCAACAGTACTATAGCAGTGTCCCACCTGGGGTTTGAACCCACAGCTGTGAGGTTAAGACAGCACCGATGCTACCTTTTCTTCTAAAGTGCGAAATGTGTGAAGGATGCTAAAATGTGGATGGTTTCCAGTATTTGTATTACATGCATTTCTCTTAGATTTCTTTACTTAATCCTGAACTTCTGTATTATGACAGAATTATTATGCTCCTAAGTCATATTATTTGGAGTAATGTCAAGTCAGTATCACATTAAATTCTTAGATCAAATACCCGCAAAAATCTACGGGCAAATCCTTGTACGCCGGATCAGCGTAGGGAAATGTATTCACCAAAAGCCACAGTAATTTTTATATTACAGAGGAAATAATACAATAAATGCTGACAGTGGAAGATGAATTTCCCTCTTCTATTAGCAAACCACGTCATTCACAATGGCAGAAAAATACAGCAATATATCTATTTTGCTTTCTTGTTGTGCACGGCGACAGTTGCAGATTCCGCATCCATTTGCATTTACCTCACTTCTCATATTACTGCTTAGTGTGGGATTGAGTCAGAGCCGCTATTTTTTTCTCGGCAATATATTCATAATGTAAAGAAAGGACATACACAACTAAGAGTACTGAAAAACATATAGCTTTGCCCCGTTCATACACAAAAATAAAGCGACACTGCCAAATAAATTATCATAAATGAATAGCATTAGAACGGTTCACTTTAAGGGTCGAGGCAAATCGACATACAGCGAATTAAAGGATACGGCCCGACATCTGGACCTTTGGGCACGATACGATTCGCTAGCTCAGAGTTCAGTTCTGCGTGTCGAAAGCCATGCGTGGAAATGGATTGCTCTAATCTTAGCCATCGCCCACTGACACGAAGACATCAGATACCCAGGCCGACCGCGCAGTAACAAGGCCTTCCACAGTAACACTTGAGGGCTTCTAAATGTTTCTCCAGAACACAGTTTGCCTAATGCAACCATTACGTCCATGATGTATTTAGGCCATAAATTACTTCAATGGCAAAAAGGCATAATTAAGCAGCAAATCTGCAGGAGATTACAATGCCATTAACCACAAGAGATGCCATAATTCATATCATGCCTTGCAGCAACTGGATGGGCAACACCAAGGAGATACTGGAGATATAAGGTCCACGTGTAAATGCATAAATAACCAACGAGTCCGTTTTCGTGCTCAAATCTTTTACGTCTATTCTCTCCCATCGCAAGAGGGGCTTCTAATCCCTGACCTCTCGTCGACCGTTTGGCCTTCCGACTTTTTTTTAAAAACAAAATGTATATTTGTTTTGATGAAAAATTGAGCTCTGCTTTAATGGGCTATTTGCGAGCTGCCAGAGTCAGGTCCAGAAATAAAATAATGGCTCATCAAGTCATCCAAACGGATGCGATCCGAGCTTAAATTTGCGAGTTCTGACTATTACAATAAAGCGTAGCGGAGCGAGAGGAAAGAGATGGGTTGAAAAAAGGACGGATGCAAAGTGTAACTTTCCCCTTCATTCCGAGAAGATTAAACTTATTTATCACACTGTCTAAAAGCCCATCAGTCTGGGCTGCACAGGTACGTGCACAAACCCAGTTCCCTTCCTTTATTTATAACTCGTGCTTCTGACAGGCACTGTTGCTAAGTAGTACCATTTAAATGATCTGCGGTTCATATTTATAACTTTCTTGTGCCTCGCACCCCTGAAAGAGTAATACATCTAACATGATTATTCATTTAACTTTTGTCTCCCCTCCCTTCTCACGGGGGCTTTAAGCCATCACAGGTGTTCTCCCTGATAGGGAAGCTAGACTACATATCCTGCAATTTTGCGCATTTTAATTAGTTTTTTTTTACAGTATTTATGAAAAAAACATCCGTTTAATCATATAAAAACCAGAAAGAAACCCACCTAACTTGTTTTAGTACCCGTCCACGTTCATCGAATTCCCGCAGTTCTAATGTGAAAGATCCACGAAAGCAGTGAATTTTGACCCTTTGACGCCACCAACAGCACTACCTTCAAAGCTGAAAACCTCATACTTTTTTATTCTAATTCTAATAGGAGTGCTGTTCTGTTCACTCGGAATGGAAATATAGACACAAATGTGCAATCTGGTGTCCTGCAAGGCTCACTTTTTGGGGCCTGCATACACTTCTGCTACATGTATTTATTTGGAAGTTGTCGTTTTCAAAGCAAGAAACAGAGATTTATGCATTTATACAACCAAGCAACTTGTACTGTATTAAGTCAGGGTGAGTACCTTATTCAGTGTATGATAGCAATGGGTTTGGACTTGGACATGCAACCTCCAAATTGATAGGAAGCAGCACTAACCACTGCCCTAAAAACCATTTTCACATACCATTTTCTTTCACATTTAGCATCCAGAGGAGTTTATAGAATCTGTTTATTTGACTTTGCCGATTTTGCTGAGTTGATCTGCAGGTAATTGACTGTACATTACTGCAAGCGGACGTATATTTAGACCTCAATATGTACAGGTTTAAACCTCAAAATAAATCCGTGTGGCATAATCGAAACACTATATATGTGACTTAGTGAGAACACGGGTAACGTTCTTATCCACCACAAATACAGCCAAGTACAAGCGCAACCTTTTTTTTGATAAAAAAAAAATGGAGCGGTTCGATTCATAAATTACCTTGTCTGTACCTCCAAGCACCCGTGACTTCAAGCCATGCGAGTTCCACCAAGAACAAAACCTCGGCTCGTCACGTAAAATGGAGGAAATGGATGGTATTACTGTTGCTCTAACCTGCACACCTGTGAAACATTACCGCAATTTTAATGTTCACATAATAACTGTCAGGTAAATGAATAAATGTTAGTCGATAAGCCTCAAAATGATTTTGCTTTGTGCAGGTCCTCTATGGCCTTTACTGTGAACGTGAAACATTTCTCCCTTTATGGCCCTCCAGTCTGCAGTTTGCACGTTTTATTACACAGCTTCTGACAAGGAAGGGGGCCAAAAAAGGTTTTTCATGCCCCGTGACACTGCCGTCAGGGAAGACGTGCAGGATGCGTACAGCATAACACGTGGCGCGTTGTTCTTCAATAGGAGAGCTGCTGGGAACATCGCCGCGTGACACAGCCGAGCACATTAATTCAGAACAATTCATATTAATTACACGACTAACAGGCCACCCAGTTAAAGCTCTTCAATTAAACACCGGATCAGTCAGAAAGCGCTGCGCTTTTATAGAACTACATAGTCACAGCTGAACTGTGCTTTTCGGGGTTTGCTTTAAGAAAAACCGTTTCATAAAATAACCATTGCAGTTATCATTATTTATTCACTTAGCTGTTGCTTTTTGCCAAAGCGACTTACAATGTTAGGGCTGCAGAATAAGTTACTTACAATTACTTATCGGGTCGTTTTTACTGTATCAGTTCAGGATAAGTGGCCCCCTCAAGGGTACAACAGAAGGAACTGGGGTTCAAATCTGGGTCTTTGGATTGCAACATGACACTTCTTAACACCGCACTGCCTACTGTGGCCAATTTAAATAAACAAGTCACAAGAAATCACAGGCACAATGACTACATGTGACAACATGAGGAATCCTGAGGGTGGCAACAAGCCGCACAGCTCTGGCCTTTTCGACCAAACATGGTTTCGAATTTGAATCAGTCGTTGTGGAGTTTGTATGTTTATCCTGTGGTTGTGGGAGTTTCCTCAAACAGTCCAAAGATATACTTTACGTGAACTGGCCCCCAGAGGAGGAGTGACTAGGAGTGTGGTACCCTTCAGGTGGTACCATGCTTCATGCCTTATGCTTCTAGGATAGGCACTGGACTACTCCAACCTTGCGTAGAACAACTGGAAAACTGATAATAATGAAATGCAGCTGTTTGCTCAAATAACAAACATACCCAATTCAAATTAGGCGCCAAAGCTTCATCTGCTGACAGACAGAGATCAGAAATAGTGAGAACCGCCTTGGGTTTTTTAAAAGAGAAGGTGGAAAGCAGCAAAGAGAAGGTGAACAAACTGTAGATGGGCTCCTAAATCTACCTGTTTTCAGCTGCCAGCGAAGTTCCGCCTCTCTGCCATCCTCAGCCCCCATGTAATGCCTCTGGTCCCCAGGTAAATAACATTTCATTTTATTTATATTCAGCATTAGTGAATTTTGTGTGATGTGTGGGGTTAAGAACAGGATAGGGGAGCTACAGGTGAGTGGTCTCTGGTCTTGCTCCAGGGAGGGAGCTTAACTGGGCATTCTTATTTACACCGTGTCATAAATACACCTGCCAGGGAGGTTAAAATGCTCAAGTGTGTGCATGAGCCACCCTGCAGTCTTCCCCGCTTCCCGTCCACATTCTCCCGAACAGGAGAGACATCCTTTCCTCTGTTCTGCTCTGATCCCGTCTGAAAAACCCCACTCTTGCCTCCAGGTTACTGGCGTCTACTTTACGTTTATTCATTCAGCAAACAGCTTTTTCCAAAAAAGCCCTGTTCAACTGAAGCAAACCAAAGTGCGTTTCCCCACAAATGAAGAGATAGCGATGCAGACGGGTGGTTCGCACAGCTCAGTCACTTAGTCCAATAAAACCGGTTTAGTTCACACAACACGAGTACCTGCATGGAGAACCAATGATCGATCTGTGTCACAATTGACTTTTTGACTAATGAACAATTTGAGCAATGAGCCAACTCTCACTTCCAATTAAGCTGGTAAGTTGGGACCAAATGCAATGAATAGTGACTTCTTTATATTGACGTCGGGTAAAGAGAAATAAGCGGCTCCATTCCCCCCAGTGAGGGACACCACTGGCTGACTTCCTCTCGTGCCACGGCGTTGTATGTAATCTCAGACATCTAAGTCACAGAAAAATACATCTTTGTGTAGGAATTGCATATAAATTTAATGAAATGTGTAAGGTCAGCTTAAATACCAGGAAGGAAATGAAGTCATTTTGGGAAGATGTAATACGGTCAATGTAGATAACAATATCACGAGGAGATGAAATTAGATGTGCAATGTTGATAAAACTGCGACAAGGGGACCGGCTTGATTAAAAATGATCTGGAACTTGTCGATGGTTATGCGGCGGACCAGGTCCGTGGAAAATGAAACGACTTACCGGTAAATAAAAGCCCACAAAACATAAATGAAAGAGGGATAGGATAATGTCCCAAGGCGGTTGTCATTTCTGTGCTTTCTGCTTTGGTAGGTAAACAACTGAAAAACAAATGGTGCTATGAGATCATCCCCGGACATTATTTTGGACACCTTGCGGCGTTTCTTAGCAACCTGGTGGCGGTCCAGTGCGTGCCACGTGGGAGGGGGCTCTGCCTCGCTGCCATTGGGCTGCCATTGTCTCCTGGGTCATATGGATCATTCTAACAACAGGACTCCCATTCATCTGCGGCGCCATCGCGGCTGCAATTAAAAACTAATCACACAGATAAATCTGCAGCTGCCATAAATTACAGCAGTCTTTCTCACACAGCACAATTGCATTTAATTGTATGACATATTAATAATCCATAAGCAGTTACATGAGACCCCCTTCCACTTCCATATATTCCGTAGCAAATGGGTCACCTGTTTCAGGCTTATAGATAAAACAACAGATAATCGATAAGAATGTTGGGCAGCATATATATATATATTATGTTTTACTTCATGCAGGTATCTGGCAGATGCAAGGATGTCACTGCATGGGTTATACGCCGAAGAACAACTTCTTCAGGATCTCCTCCCAAGGTTCCCTCAGTTTGCCGGTGGAATGCGAAGCGAGTGTGTCGGCGGACATCACAAGATGGTAAAATGTTTGCAAATCCCGCTTTACATAGCTGTGATTTCCACTTCATTCCTCAAAATCGATGTGTCTGTAAATCCTGGTAAAAATTCCAAGATCTCGTGCAGAACTTTGGGGTGCCCTTCTCTGGAGTTTTAAGGCCTATCGATCGTGCTCCTCTGACTGGCGCAAGGGAGGGATCTTACCCCACCACCCACCACGGGCCCCACGCTGCCCCCGACCGGCATGACTGACACCACACAGCAGTCATATTTCAGCCTGATGAGAGGTGTAAACAACCCAGCGGGATTCCCGGCAGACTCCCATGAGCCTCTGCTCTTCTCCTCCGCTGCTCTTTCTTTGTGCCACGCTTCCCAGAGATGAGCTCCAGGCACAACAAGTCTCTGCAGAGAGAGAGATGCCCCTGGAGATATTTGCTCATAATCTCAGCAGAACCATGTGGTGGCATGAAATATATATATAAAAAAAATGAAAGCCCGGCTGCTGCTCCAACCCAAAAAGCACAGTAAGCTCTTCTGGCTGCTTTTACTCTGAGGACTGCTGGGTAAATCACCAGCTTTAGGCTTTTTATATAATTCAGGTAAATTCCAAGGTCATAATTTTATTACATCATTGCACCTCATCACTTCCAAGCATTCAGAATCCCCTTTTACTTCACGTTTAATATACTTCACGTGCTCAAATACTGGCCTGTCAATACTGCAACGGCAGCATTTCCTCGGCATTCTGCACATTTGCCCGTATCGAATGAAAATTTAATACAAGTTCCACATTATTCTTCTATGTTTGTTATAATGACTTGCTAATTCAAGATTAATAGTGCTAGAATCTCAGTGTTTTGCCTTAAGTTTTGGAAGAAAGTAAATTACTTACCACGCCAGTGACATTGCTAATTGCAACGGTTTAAAGATATGACATTTTGCTTTTACCCGTGTCCCGTTTTCCGCGCACACGGTGACAATCTGAAGAAAGGGTATAGTAAACGTGTCATTTCAATGTGACATTTTGAGTCAACCCATTTTTTCCTGTACAATGGCTGACTTCTATATTTAAATGACGCTCAGTGACACTTTTTCTTAGATCTATTTCAGGGAGTTTAACTCTTCTCCAGCAAGTTACTTGCGAAAGGTTAAATGAGCTTCAAAAAACAAGCACAAAGGCGTAATGAAATAAAGGTTTAACAAAAACGAGCGCTTCGGATCATCGACTCTTTTTCGTTCCACGTCTCTTGCCAGATCATCGGGGCGGAGATCCGTCGGACAGATTTATTCACTCTTTTTCCCTCGTCACTTTGTCGACTTTTTATTCGCTCCGTTTTAGTTGGTCTTAAATTATGGATGGAGGTTTACAATCAAGCTAGCTTCACAGAAAACACGGATGCAGATCCTCAACCCAGACGATCTCTTTGCAGACGCGCGTTTAATATCAAGCACACGCCAGTTCTCCTCAGCAAACAGTTACTAGCTCTAAAAAATGTGGATTAAAGATAGAAGGAAATCAGTGTAAGTCTGAGGACATGGTCTTATGCGTATCGTCTACTTGAGGACTCGTCTATTTCTACAGCCCGCGTGCACAGCAAAACACCTTTTTCCACCCACACTGCTACACCCAGCTCATTTAAGCATTAAGCTAACAGCCCCAACATATCTGCTGCATTATGCAAGGAGAAAAATGAGCTTCTCCAGAGGTTAAGTGAACGTGGAATTGAGGATCCTGCCAGAATTGTGTGGGGAAGTGTAAGGATGGGAAGGAGACAGCGAGGGCTCTTTGTTACGTGATCCGAGCACCTCGCCGCTAATCATCGCATCTCGGTCATTATCTCCGTCTTGTGGGCCCGTCGCGCCTTTTCGAGCGTTTCCTGCTCCCTCTTAAACCTCATCTGCGAGCGACGCTGTCCTACCTCAGGTGTGCTACAGATGTTCTCATTCCAACCCCTGCTGAAGATCACACCCCATCTTGCCCCGAAACTCCTCCGATCAAAGAGCGACATACAAATCAAAAACTCCGCAACACAAAGTGGGATCAACGGAGACATCAAAGGGACGCCAGTACTGTTAGAACACGCTCCCAAAGTGCTGCGCTCTCTGCAGGGGGTGCCTCATCATATGGATTCACTCTAAGGTGGAATTCATAATGCACCTCAAATTTCCTCGGTTTAAGTAAACGCGTTCTGGTTCCGTGCTGGAGAATCAACCTCAACGCTGGCATTTACAACGTTTCAGCAAGAAGTTTTATTAAAGTCAACTTACACGGCAGAATAAATGTGTTGTTTTATGCGGCTGAGTCAAATTAAATTATGTCTCTTCCCAAGGGTGCAACAATGTCCCTTTACAGAATTTTGATGCGCAACATTTTTGTCACATATGCAATTATTGAACCATTACATCACTTGAAAAAAATCTCAGCTGCTGTCAATTTGAGGACCAGCCCTTGAAAATGTAAATATTCATTAAACATCTATATCAAAACGTGACGGAAAAAGCACTTTTACACTTATTTATGCCTCTGTCACTTCCACGATCGCATCGGTTTCCATTTGTACTATATAAAGGCTACTCCAATACTTCATGTGCAGCATATAGACAATTAATCTTTACACGACAGCGAAGGAAAATTGAAAATACTCCAAAAGTTACCCCAAAGAGAATTCTGCGGCATGTTGATATGGTGATTTATTAAACACTAGGAATATTTTATTAAATTTCCCAGCCCCTGTCAAGCTGTCCTCCGTACAGCGCACACGCGACCCGTGGAGTTAATTTAGCTCAAGATTTTGGAATAACTGGATTATTGGCCGCCTCGCAGCAGGGGTAGAGAAACCCTATCATGGAAAATGCATGGAGACGGGGATAACTAGACATCGGCAGAGCTTCCAAACGCCACAGGTAGCCAACACTTCTTGATGAGCACAATCTATGAATATTAATGAGGGTGGAAGAGATCATCAATGATCCCTGCATTTCCACACATTTCCCTTACTTCCTTATTCGCTTGCTTGTTTGTCAGTTTCCGGTTGGAATACAGCATGCAATGTAATTACAGTAAATTATATGTATAATTATATTCCAGTATAGCGATTACAAAATCGGTTATGTTGATGTTAAACACCCCTTGATGTACAGCAGTATTCCAGCAGTACCGATCTATAAAGCAGGCTAACCTTGATGTTTTCTCATCTCTGAGGTTTTAAATTTCTTTCACTGCTTCATTTTATCATAATCTATTTTCTTTTAAGGCCGAGGCTATTAATTCCTTTCGAGGCTCTGGACCAGGATTAAGTGGGTATTGATGATGGACAGATGGATGGACAGACGGATGGGCGGAATTCCTAATCTAACAATTTTCCGCAGACTATTATTATTTTTTGAAACTGTGGTATAAAATGTCTTTTACACGTATAATTTATTGTTTGCTATTTTTTTTCTTCCTGGAGGCAAACGCAGAATAATTATTAATTGCACATTATTGTTATTAGCAATTATGCATTTTGAGCCCAGGAGCCTCAATAATAAAAAATAACTGCACGGCTGGGCCAGTAAACCTGAGTGAGCTTCATTGCACGCTGCTCCCGTATGGAGAACAGAGAAGCGTGTGGTGACTGTGCACGTCTTCGACCCCTTCGTGTCGGCAGACGATGTGGTTGTCTTCCTGGGGAGGTACGTCGATGCACTTGGCTGTCTGCGTCCGGACCCTGGGGGATCTGGGGGGTTTTGCCACCCCCCTGCATACTTCATTCGGGGTAAAGCTAAAGGCTTCCTATTTTATTCTCTACAGCCGTCCTCTTGTCATTTGTATTTTGGCCAGGGACACACCAGCAAAACCTGCAAAGACATGAAGTGGCAGCGGTGCCTTGAGAAGGGCCACATGGACCTTGTTGCCGGAGCCGGTGCGGGGGAAGAGGACCGTCTCTCCCAGGGCTGCCCCCTGAAGAGGCTGACCGTCGCCGGTGCGGTGCCGGCGAGGGACATGGAGAGAACAGAGGTCACGAGGGCTGAGGTGACGGACGGTTTGACTGCGGGCAGGACGGACGAGGCACCATCGGCAGGCACTTCTACTGGGTCCCTGGCCGAACAGGGGCCCGAATCTCCTGGTCCCGAGGACAACGAATGGGACTTCTGTTTGGTGACAAGGAGGAAGAAAAGGTGCTGGAGGGGGGCCGGGTCCTTTTCCGGTGCTGCACTGGGGGAGCCGCTTGTTGCTGGAACCCCCCGAAAGGGCCGAGAGGCGGACCCCTCCTCCACCATTTTACCAGAACATTCTGCTATGTTACTGATTGATATGTCTCGGATGGGGTCTTCCTGGGAAAGCTGTAGCTCTTTGGGGCATAATGTGGAGCCCCACCAGGGGACTGCGGAGGAGGGGATTTATTTCAAAAAATGTTCTGACGGCTGATTTTAATGTATCTTACTGTGTTTTTATTGTAATTTTAGTGTATTTTATGATCAATGAATTTAATGGAATTTAACTGATTTAAACCCCATTTAATGGTTTGACAGACCAGTGTGTTGATAAAGCTGAAGGTCTTTATATTAAGGTGCTTTTACAGACACATTTTTTAGGTAGTTGTGCTGGATATTTTAAGTGTGTTGCATTTTCAATGTCAGAGTTTTATCATTTGTAGAAGTGTTCAATAATTGTGGATTTCACTGTAAATGGTCTGTTACCATGTGGAGAGATGTTGATGTGTTTGGATGGAATGAGGTTTTTACAGTTTGATGTATTTTATATTCAGTTGTTAATAAAGGATTGAAATCCCTGCATCACATTAGACTTTGGTACCCAGCGAGGGCATTTAAAAAGATGATGCTGGAACCTACAGAGGGACTGCAAGACGGGCAATTCTGTCAAGAACTGCACTGTGGTGGAAGGATCTTCTTAGTATACAGTTTTCTGTTTTTGGACGGATCATTTGAATTCAAACCCAGGCGCAGTCAACTCCCAGTCCCCTGGCGCTCCACACAATTAGCTGACCAGTTCACTGAACTTTTGCTTTGCCTCCCAAGTTTGACAAAAGCATAGGCACTGCAGTCGCACGATTTTAATGAGCTCCTATTTCCCTCTCGGAGCCAAACCCCGAGTCGTCCAATGGGCATCAATCCCATTTATTTGGATCACAGCACCAATATAACACGTGTCATTTGACAGGCGATTGAATACACTGTACGTCTCAAATAATCGCAGCTCATATTTCGCTCCCCGCATCTCTGGCTCAGCCTGTCCACCTCCTACCTCAACTCCAGAGGGACTTGCACCATCCAGCCTAAAGCTGCAGCTGCCGAAGCTGGAGGTCCCCACAGCAGCCTGTTCAAAAGCTTCTATATAACCTCTTTCAATCTCAGCATCACATCTGAAAGTATGTGACTGCTGAGCACGCACTATAGTAAGGAAGATCTCAGACACACAGTCTGAAGTTTAAGCACAGGTAAGCAATTTTTCACATCAGTTTCACACTTTCTGAAGCTCCACACTGGCTTAGATTTGCGGGTGCGATCAAATCTGTAGAATTATCATCAGATCTGTGCGCACGATCGTGTTATAAATGATACCTCAGCTCCGTTCTTACTGGGCTTGAGTAAAAACCCGTTTGCTCCTTGGAATAACTTATCTTCCCAGAACCCAGCAAAGAGATTTTGGGACATATTTTTAGCATTTCAGTGACATTATGCACACCACAGCAAACACGTGGCAACATTTAACGGCATAGACTGTCCTATACAGGGTGCGGTAGGACTCGGCATTGTAGGATGTACAGCGCGGTAGATATACTTTAAAATCTTGGCTCCTGTAGAGAGGACACAGATTTATAGCCGGGGCTCGGGCAGTTATGTTAGAAAGAGCAGCCGTCAGGACAACAGACCAACAAGAAGATCCATGCCGCTCATTCCAGCAAGACAGCCTGTTGCTGTCGCACCTGTTCCAGATTTCTTCCTCCATCAGCGTAACCACATTTCATTCTGTACCAACTCTGACTTACACTCTCAGAGAGCCAAACAAATCAAATCTCGTACCTCTACTTTAAGACGTAATGTCAGCAGTAATGTCCGCAGAGGCCTATGACTGACGCCGTGTTCGGCTATGTAAAATACTGCAGCCGCTATAAACTGTTGCGCCGCGTTACGCCGCTGCACCGTGTAATGCGGCGGATCTTTTTTCCCTTCGCCAATAGCCTGCTCACCACACTAAGTCGTATCTGCTTCCAATGGCCAAAGCAGCTCTCCCCACATGCTGTCGGGGGCTCACAAGCTGTTCAAAATGATAATTTGCTGTTCCAGCGACTCACTGAATTTCTCTGCTCTTGGCCAACAGTGACAACAGTTTTTAGAAACTTGCTGTCAGCTGTTTCTGTATCAGTAAGTAAATAGTTTCTATGCGGGTAGAGTGGGCCTTAATTTTTTTAAAAAAAGAACAGGAAAAACACCACGAACGCAACACATTTAAACATCCCGACTTCTGCAAGAGTGCATTTCTGTAGTGCTGCTCCACACTTCTTGTCTGCGCTCTTGTGCGAGTCCTCAGACTCTCTTAATTGGTTTTAAAATTTACAGTGAGCGCAATGTTTTATGTATGAAGCGCAAGATAAGGACGGACCTCTGCGCCCTTTTCCGGAGCATAACAGTTCTGTTTATGGTGGTCGTGCGAAATGCCCGCATAAATCGGGAGAAGAACGGCGCCGAAACCTGTATCGGTTCTAAGAGTGGTGACTGGTAGAGTTTATGTTAAAATCACACGGCGAGTCGAACAGATGCCAAACCGTTACACTTAGACACGTGCTGATGGAGCCCATAAATCCATTATATAAATGTAGTTTTTTTTAAATTGGATTTATTTTTTGTCCCCCTTCTTTGTCCTGCTGGACTGAACGAAAAATGTTTTTAGGTGATTGAAGATCATTCTCACTCTCATTCTCAATCTGGTTGTAGCACACAAATTGCTTCTGAAATTTCTGGAGAAACTGGACTGACCTCGGCGGCGTAGTGATGGTGGGAGGAGCTGTGGCTCCCATCGTACTTTGCTCTGCACGGAAACAGTTTTGCGCAAACATGGTGGGGAGTTACAGACCCCCTCGTGCTTAGTGGTCCACCTGCTTTTTGATCACACAGGCCTGAGAGGTGATGACAGTGTGTTACACACATCTGACATAAGGTACACAGATTTTAACAGCGGGTTCCATAGGAGTTAGACCCACAACCTTTGGACTCAAACGACCCAGGTTTTTAATCCCACCTCCGCTACAGTACCTTTGATCGAGGTCCTAGGAATCACTCCTCTAAAAAATTCCCCGCTGTATAAATGGATATACAATTGTATAATCGGCTTTCCACCGTAAGTTGCTCTGGAGAAAAATATCAGCTGAATGAATAAATTCAAATGATAACAAACATGTGATTAAGCAATTCAGACACCTGGAACAAGGTGCATAAATGCTACAAACACCTGGCTTAGAGTGATTAAAGGTCAAACACTTTGCACAGTTTATTTAAATAGAGCAAGATGGCATCGTGTTGGAAGAAGAGGAGACGTCACACACAGCACTTCAGCAGCCCTGAGAGCAACGAACCCATCAGTTGCCCCCCGTGGTGCTTTTATACCCGTCCCTCCACGTTTCCTGTCATTTACAACGAGTCTGATTCCTGAAAATGAACTTTCCTCGCAGTGAAGCAACTTCTAAGCCAAACGATGTGACTGACCTTTGGAATTTTGCCATTATTAATTTAAATGAAAAAATGTTAATGATAATTGAGGTTTAGGAAATGACTGAATAATAGATTGGGAGTAAATGTGTTTAGTTGGTGCCGCCTACCCCCCCCCCCAGAAGGTTAATATCTGTTGAGCTAAAACCTGCAAAGGCAGTGATGTCAAAATTAATAAAGTGCAGTAGAGCTACAGATGAATTTTTTCTACCCCATTATTGTACAAATGGTGGCATTACAGGGCTTGTCACATCCCGCTCAGCTCAGTTATGCGCATCTCAAATGTTATCATGGCAGTTTGTTCCTCAGGGGAAAAAAATGCTTCTTTGTCATAAGAAAAGCTTCTGGAAAATGAACCGGATAAAAATGCGCACTATTGTGAGGTCCACCTGGTGCTGAATGAATGTTCTCCTGAGTTCAGGTACAAAACTGGTGAAACGGCCGAGCGGAAACTAATACCTGTACATTTCAAACCCGTCTGCCTGAGGGATGATAATCAATAAGTGCTGATCAATAAGCCCCTGGTATATTTTAAGAGCGAATAGTAAGCTTGTTATGTTGAGGAGAAACCACAGCCGAGGCGGTGCAGAAGTTAGAGCCCTGATTTGTAACCTGGAGGTTGTTGGGTTGCCGCTGTCATGCTGTTGATCACGGTTCCGACCCCCTGGATGCCATGTTTTGTTAACAGGAAACAAAGGAGTGCAGAAATCACTAAGGATAAAGGTGAGAAGATCAATGGTTAGGCAGTTACTGAAAGGTGGTCCTGTGCAGTCAGTGGGTTATAAGTGCAGGAGGTGGAGCTGCTGAGATTTGAACTGAGATCCAGGATGGGAGAGGTGGACCAGCAGGGTGTTGGTGATTCCATGGTGGCGCTACAAGATAAAATGCGGAAGGACCGCAGAACAAAAGGCGTTTGGGCCTCAGGTGAAGGGTGAAAAAGCGCGGGAAAGTCCGTTTTGCTTAGAGGACCGTCAACACCAACAAGGTGACGGTGGACCCCAAGGCGGCGTTTAAAGTTCAACTTCGGGGATCTCAGGTCAGATGAAGGAAAAACTACTTAAAATGGGCGACAGGAAAAACCGAGCCAGACGCCACCTGCTTAAATAAAATCAGGTAACCGGCTTGTTTTATCTTCAAAAGTGATGCTTCGGGAACCGACGGAAGAGCGACGGCGTCATTGAGCTGAAACCGCAATGTGGCCGCGCACACTTTTACCACCCACTGTGGTACACCGCGGTACAACACACTACACCGAGATGCATCGCGGTAAATCACAGTACACCACCACGGTACAACACGGTACACTCTGGCAAGTGGCGGCACTTCATGGTACGTGATGGTTGCGCAAAGGAAATTGCATAGCCGATGGTAAACCGTGGTATATCATGGTACACCGGACCGCATCACGGTACTCTCCCGCAGGCACACCACGGTATATTATGGTACACTGTGGTACATGACACCACTTCCCAATATAGCATGGTCACTCAGGGTATATTACGGCACAACATGGTAAATCACAGTATATCGTGGTAAACCTCAGTACACTACGGTACATAACGGCGCTGCACAGTACGTCGTGGTTACTCAGGGCACATTATGGTACAATATGGTGAATCACAGTATATGATGGTACACCTTGTCTCACTGTACTGCGCGACGGCAAATGACTTTGGCATTACGTTCCATCGCAGTACATGACGGTTCAGTGTGGTAAACCACAGTACGTAACGGTACCTGGCGGTGCACTGTGGTAAATCACTGTGCATCTCGGTACATCGCGGTCCGTCGTGGTACGCTGGTGTACTATGGTATACTATGGTACACGTTGACCGGACTCCCGCTACTCCGCGTCCGCGCGAGACGATCCCGCCACACACCTCCGCGCGCAGCCCCCGTCCTTCACACACTCCGTCTGCCCATTTTACCACAGTAAAGCGGCGGTAAAAGTTGACAGCACGGTACAGGGAGCCCTTGCAGCGACACGTCAGACGAGGGGACCTCAAAGACGACAGGGACTCGTCCCTGCGCCACGTCTGAGCGACTTTAAAAGCGTATCAGCAGGGAATAGTTTAACACAACAATTAGCGTCAGAAATGTCTTCCTCTTTTAAACAGGACGCAGCAGACCGGTTTTGCTCGGAAACGGGCGAAACACTGTAAAGCGATAATAATAATAATAATACTAATAATAATACTTACCGACTGCAGTGTCCAGCAGGTCCGCGCACACAAGCAGCCATATAGAGGAGGCGACCAATATCTTCTCCATATTTTCGCATCAATCCTTCAGTCGCTGTGCATCCGCTGGGCGCGCGCCGCCCGCCGCTGCGAAGCTCCGCACAAGCCGCTCATTGTGGGGCTCCGGCCACGGGAGGTCAGTCCGACACGGGGGCGCATCGGGGATCCGCGGCGGTGAAGCCAAGCGCGCCGGAAGACGTTTGTCCGCAACAGTCGGCAGTACCACAGTAACGCAGTACCACAGTACAGTACGGTACAGTAAGGTAAGGTAGCGCGGTTCCCGCTGCTGCTTCTTCTCTTCCTCCTTCCCTCCCCTCACAGACACACACACACACACGCGNAAGGTAGCGCGGTTCCCGCTGCTGCTTCTTCTCTTCCTCCTTCCCTCCCCTCACAGACACACACACACACGCGCGCGCGCGCGCACGCCCGCACACACACGCACAGCTCACCCACGAATTCCAGTTAACCCTGTTGCATGCGGCGTCTTTACTGTGATTTTTAAGTTATGCATATTTGTGAATGATACTAATAAGAAAGTGGACGGATTTTTACAGGATGTTGACTTGTTTTTGAGCTGCAGATGGTGTGATGGTTTTGACTGGATTCATGTCCCCGTGATCACTGTTTTGTAACAATTTTGTCAAACGGAAGTGAGATTTTAATTCATAAGTTTGCGTGGTTTTTGCTCCCGGATTTATCATTTACTCATATTTACGGTGTCTGTATGTGAAGTGTGGGAATTATTATGTTTACCATCTGCTTCTTTAAGTTTATTCTGCCGTCTGGCATGGTGTTTGATATTACGGCTGAAATATTTTGCGTTGGATTTGGTGCATTTTAAACTGTATTATGAATTTTTAATACATATTCCTTATGGAGCATTTACAGTATTCAGGAATAACTGCTATGCACAAAAAGGAATTTTTAAAATGTGCCTATATTTACTGGCACCTTAGCAGACTTTATGAATTTGAAGCATTGTTTGTTGTTTCTCCAGATTTGAGAGCTTGGACCATATGCACTATAAGGGCGACCGAGAGCAAAAAACTGGCTTGAGCAGCAGGACTTTTTGTTATCAGTGCAAAACGGAGTGATGAAAGGAAACAGAGAACCAGAAATTTGATTCAGGCTCAGGAAACTGGACCCATACTGTGCTGGCAAAACCAACAAAGCCTCCTGCCACCTTTCTTTTAGGGATTTTACTTGATAGTGAAACTTGACTGATCCTGTTGCGTCTCAGAATTCTCTGCAGTATCCTCAGGAACTCACCACAGGAACGCCTCAAGGATCAATGCCACTTCTATTCTTTTTATTCTATTGCTCTGTTGCTTCTCTTCTTCCCAACACTGGTCATTAGATACACTGGTGATACATCTCTTACCACCTCTATGCACGTGATGGCCCGATCATATTCTCATTTCCTTCTTTCACTCTTCAGAGTTTGGACCTTGACATTCGTCATCTCTACCCCATTTACAATACCTCGATATCAGCTCACCAAAATTTCGACATCCTGCACTTACCAGGTTTCACGTTCGGGATTGGTCCTCAAAAACCCCCCTTTTATCTTCACGCGCCGCGTGGCCCTGGATGACAACTACAGTCAAGACGTCTATTCACTGAGCCACTCGTGTTGTTTTTTCCTACACAACATCCACTAAATTCATCCCTTCCTCATCAATTATGCCACTCAAGTTCTTTGCTCAGGCTTGTTCTCTCTGACTTTCAAATCCCTAGACTGCTGCAAGTCACTGTTGGCGGAGCTCACTACATCTGCAATCTGTCCGCTCCGGCTCTCCAGAATGCTGCTGCCCGTCTGGTGTATTGTGCTCTTCCCTGCACTTGCACTACTCCTCTGCTCTGATCTGTCCACAGACTTTTTATTGCTTCAAAAATCCAGTTCAAGACTCCTTCCTGACCTTCACTATTCTGTTCCTTGTTACCTCACACCTCTCATTTCTCCCCACCTTCCTCCACAAAACCTCAGCTCTGCCTCTGGCTGTCTGCTGTAACTCTGCTTTTTCCAGATGCTCAGAAGTGCATCTCTCATCCTCATTCATAGCTGGATCCCTGACTTTCAGGCATCTCTCAATGACCCACCTCTTCATACAGCACCGTGGGACTGGTTGACCTCATCTACACTGTAACGCTCAATAGCCTTTATCCACCATGTCCACTGTGCTCTTGCTAATAGTTTCATTTTGTCAATACTTTGATCTCACACTAACTGCTGTATTGTATTCTACTTAGACTCTTATCATGCAACACCATTACAGTGGTAATTTATCTGAATTAATCTTCAAGGATACGTGTCAAAAAGCAAGCAACATTCACAATTTTCCTTCCTACTTCAGGTTTATTACTTCTAATTTCCTTTCCAATGTAATTATCCCCCTTTTCTTACTGGCACTATCTGCAGTTTTCATACACACCGTGATAGGTTATTAAACAGGGAAAAAAGCAAAACATCCACCGCACACTGATGCAAACACTAAACCACAGCAGTAGCCGAAGAAGCTTTGGTGGAAATACTGGGAGTTGTGGGAACACTGGAATTGCTGGAACTGCTGATGAATGTCACCTATAGAGATGTGAGTTAATTTCCTATCAGCTCTCAGTACAGAAAATTAGATGTATGGCCAGATTTGTAACACCTCAAACAAATATGTATGGTTTTCTTGCTCATTACACATTGACTGTAGGTTGCTGTTTCAAGTCCCAGTAGGGACCCTGCTGTTGAACCCTTCGGTGATAGTGCTTAAATGAATGAACGGCTGCACGGCCAAATATTTTAGCAAAACAAGTACATTAAGCGAATATTTTAAGGTTTGACAAATAATCAGGTGTCAAAGAATATTTGTTCAGACCTCAACATTCAAATGACCCCTAAACGTTTAAGTGAAATATCATTTTGTTGCCATATAAACAGCTACGTATGGGTTATACAATATGCAATATGCAGAAAAGAATGAAATGATGCTATTTTAGTTATGTGTCCCATAACTAAAAATAGCATGAAAAAAATGTCTTTTTTCAGTTGAAAGCCATAGCCTTGACGCTATGATGTGGAGCATGTGCTACTTTCAAACGGATTATGGTGCATATCTGCCCTTGACAGACCTGTATGGATATTAGACATGCAAACTTCTGCAGCGCTTTCAGCTCAGCCTCTTTTTCATAGGCCAGTAGATCAAAGTGCGTTCACTCATTCTAGCCGGTCATTACTGGGTTCAATGAGCACC
Source organism: Arapaima gigas (assembly GCA_900497675.1). NCBI lineage: Eukaryota > Metazoa > Chordata > Actinopteri > Osteoglossiformes > Osteoglossidae > Arapaima > Arapaima gigas. Next base: position 155,875 of record UFQX01000379.1, on the reverse strand, counting down.
GCTTGACCACGTTCCAGGGACCAAACAGGTTATAGTTAGTATGAGGAAGACCTGAGCTGCACTTGGTGTGGCTCGTCTTCTGTATCTGCACATGTAGGTGTACCTGTATCTGTACCTGTGCCTATAGGTGTCTTTTAGACCAATTCTCAGCCTATAATTCACAATTATACTAGCTAAAAGAGGAGAAACATAAAGCATTTAATCCTGTTAAGTAGCCAACACAGCAGGTCTGTATTGAGGTTAAAATTATAACCGCTTTTGAACTTTGTGTTAATTTCAGAAATGTGGACTTTTTTGTTTGTTCATTTTGTTCAAATAACTGTTATGAGTAAGTTCAGCTGATATTAACATGTTCATAATGTGCTCCGACAAGTAGAGATTTTACTTCTGTGGTTATAATTTGGATATTTAATGACTATTGTGACTGGTTGAAGTGCACAGCGCAAGAAGGAAGTAGGAAGTTGAGTTTTTTTCCCTTCGACAAGAAGCGTGCATGTGGCAGGTGTTCCAGATAAAACTGTTTAAAACACTACTTTATTTATTTATTTTTTTTACGGGAACATTCACCTTTTTTGAACCCTGCTTGTACAGAATGTTTATTTGCATGCAGGTACCGAACCAGTCAAAAGTTTGAGTATACTTGCTGAAAACAAATTGTTTTTTCTTTCACTAGGCACTCTGAACAAGTCTGATGGGAAAATATGGTGCCACGTCTTCCCAGGTCTTCTCCACCAGTTGCCAGAGATTTGAGAAACTTGCGTGTTATATTGCTTTCGTTTTCCTGTCCAGTTCACACCATCCAGCTGTTGCCCAGGTGAGCGCATACTTTTTACCGGTACTGTATACAGGTGTCACTGTGCAAATTAATATCCTATAAACTGTTCAAATGCTATAATACATATGTTTCTTTCGCAACCCTGTTTTCCCTCTGTGGTTATATTAACATTTCCTGAATGTAATGAGGAAAATACCCTATTAATGCAGAGATGTTTAACATGAAGCTCTTCTGCCTTCTCTGCTGAGGAAGGAGCACGGTGCGCCGTAGGTTAAGGGTGGGGGATTTGTGAAGACTAGAGGTCTAGGCTTTACAGTGATATCTTTGTATGAAGCAGCAGACAACTCTGGCATGAGATATTTGCTTTTGAGAATTTTCAAGGTTGAGCTTTTATTTTCCCTGAAAGTTTGCACTGCTGTCAAATCAGTTCCTACCGTGGAAAATTAGCCGGGGACGGTTTTCTCAGCTGTCTTTCGTAATTTTGCATAAGGCACAAAACAAATGACAGTCTCTGCGAAGAGAACACTGCTTAAAGTGTGGGAAGTAAGAAAACAGGAAGAATAAGAAAAAAAGATGATGCTTACATCACCAGTTTGTGAGTTTGTGGGGCATATTTTGTGCTGCCTAGCATGTATAACATTCTTTTGTATTTTACAATGTTCATGTACTAATTGAGAGCACAGTTTTACTCCTTCTCTAATTTGCCAATTTAGTTTACATGGTTTTGTTTTGTTACAGCAGCACCTCCCCTTGTTTCTATGGGATCCAACTGACAAAAATTAATCTAGAGCAACTGGCAACAGTACAAGAAACAACAGCAGTAAAAGCTGATGGCTTATAATTGTCTCAGTGCCTCTTCTCCCGTTCTTGCATAATGCTGCCTTAATGACCAAAATGCTGCCAAACAACAGCAAATGGCATAACAACAGCCATCAATAAATAAATAGATAGTAAATAAATAGATAAATAAATAAATGGCAAAAAATTTATCAAATCAGCGTCTGTTGTGGTAAACACAAGTGGTAACGCAGGCAGGAGAGCTTTTACATGTTATCATTATTAGCATCATGTACGAATAGCTCAAGATTTATGCAGATTCTTAAGGAGACAGGTAGGTGTGCTGCAGATAAGATTGGCTTCTTCCTAATGAATATTCATTTTGATGAATATGTAAAACAAACCTGGGACAGGTTGTGTGTAAGGTAGAACAAGTCAGAGTTACAAAAAAAATACATGGAAAATTTAAGGAAATTACCAGGCATATCCTCATAATCCATGTATACAGACAGTTATGGACGTATGTTCTGAAAGTAATAGCCTTTATGTGTGAAAAAAAACATTCCTCCTGTAAGGACTCAAACTGAGAGTCAGATATATCATAGTGACAGTTTTATAAAAATTATTCCCTTTCCTCCGGCATGTCAGTAAATGAGGGTTCGGTCAAATACTTTAACTGCCAACTCTTAGAAGCTACACAATGAACCTTCAATTCCCCAGGTAATAGACTACAGATTATTATTAGATGAATGGCTGAAGAATTATTGCTGTTTCATACTCCAGCAGCTGCAAATGTCAGTAGATGTTTCTTGCAGACTGGCGCAAAATTAATTTTTGTTTGTAAAATACGTTACTTTGTACTATAGAAATATACTTCAGTATTATTGGTTTACACTGCCTGCACATGAGGCTAATTACAGTCTTACAAAGTTGGCATGTTGAGATGGATTGCGGGTAGTGGTACTACTTCACAGCACTCGTGCTGTTTGGGTGTGGGTTCTAATCCAGCTCAGTGTGTGGAGTTTGCATGTGTCTCCTCCCACAGTCCATAGGCACGTGTTTCAGGCTAATTAATCACTCTAAATTGGCCACGTGCGGACACCCTGTAATGGATTAGTGTCACAGCCAGGGTCTCGCCTCCCTGTCTGGAATAGTTTCATGGTATGCCCCTGACCCCCAGAGCCAAGAAGTTAAGGATAAAGGGTGGATAGTTGGATTATTTCATTGCTGCTATTTTTTTTTTTTTACTGCAGCCATTTCTTCTTTCTCATGAGCAAATGACCAATGAGCTACTGAAGGTTCAAAGTTACAACCCCTTGCCATGTTCTAGCCATACACAACAGTATAATTATTGCACACTCACGCTTTTAATTATACTCCATTAGTATCATTTTGTGCCTTAGCTAGGACTTCGAAGCAAAGGAACTTACAGTTTAACTCATTTAAAAAGCTAGATGTTCGACCACAGCAGTTCAGACGAAAAGCTTTGCTCTTCAGCAGGCCCACTCCTGGGACTTGAACGGGCTAGCAAGCGGCAACGGCTCTTTAACCACTCTGCGCTTTAAGCACTATGCCACATTGATTCCGTTCTCACCCATTTGATCCTGGGTAAGTCTGTGGTTCCAGTTTCGGTTTGAGCGAACGTCTTCATTTTCCCCATTTCGGCAAAGCGACGTATCGTCTATGCCCGGCCTGGTGGGTTTAGTCCCTTTCTGATGCAAGCCTCATCTTCCACAGCGGTCCTCAGTGTAATCCAATTTGCCATCACTTGCAAATATGTCCCCAGAAGGACAGATAAGAGCCATCGCTTGGGAAATCTGGAGATTTCCTTTGCTTGTTTCATTTCTAAAATTGGCCCGCGCTTTCTATTGAAGACAGGGGATTTGAAAGTCAACCCAGAGGAGAAGTTATTAAAACAGCAGGGATAAAAATCTGACTGGGCTCACACGAGCCTGACTGGTGGTGGGAAGACTAGATGAGATCAAAATGTTAAAGCAAGTGCAGTTGGTCCTTATTAAACGGTAAAGGAAGCCGTTTCTTGTCCCAGACGGCCACGATAGAGCGCTGTGCGGACGAGGAAAGTCAGGCGTTTCCGACTTCTTGTTGCTGTTGTTTGTTTCTCTCCATCCTTGACAGCAGTGTGGCAAACATCTCTGACAAATGAAGCATTAAACACAAAGGGACAGTGACAGAGGTTGGCTATTGACCACTCGGTAATATTGTGTGTGAACTCCACGCCTTATGAATGAGCACTTTATCTTAAAAACTATGCTATGGCCGGACAGCAAAATTTGTTCAACCTCATGTGACACGTTCAATCAGAGCAGCACCGGCGATAATCAATGACGTTACCAATTGGAAAAAAGGAGTTTGCTTTCTGTTTCTCCTTAACATGGATCAGGGTATTGACCTGTCGGGGAGATTACTTCCTTCTGCCTTACCTGTGCCAGAGCTGAGAGGAAACTGGATTAATGATCCGCTCCCGCGATGATCAATCTGAGTGTTCGCTGCGTCGCCCTGAGCCTTTCGCTGCCTTACACGCCTTTCAATACTAATTAGGACCCGATCGGGCAAAACGGGGGGATGCTAATAAACATCGCAGACCTCTTTTAGAAAGCTTTGTGGATATCCAGTGTGGTAAAGTGAAACTGAAATTAAATAACGTGGAAAATTTCAACCTTGCTCTTGAAGATTTAATTATTTTGTAATCTTTATTTCACCCAAAAACGAGTACTTCTATTAAAAAAAAAAAAAAAAAAAAAAAAAAAAAAAAA
>UFQX01000379.1:117240-151521 GCA_900497675.1 Arapaima gigas | reverse complement strand
AAAAAAAAAAAAAAAAAAAAAAAAAAAAAAAAAGGGGGGGGGCAGGAAACTTTGTTCAGAGGGAGATGCTTTGTAAACTAGACCCCAGGCATTAATGGGAACATTCAAAAGACAAGGGCCTCAGACCGCTATTAATATTTCTATCTGCAGCAGCTCTGAAAATGAGCAGTAAAATTGTCAGTCGGTTTGGACTTTGACTGCATGGCAGGTTAATAACCATCGAGCGTATGCCAGTCTGTCCTTACAGTAATACAATCCGTACTGCAGCGATTGCTTTTCTTTCGCTGCTATTTTCTATCCGTCACTTGTGAAAACTCCTGCACTGTGACTTGTAATGGCTGAAAAGTGGCGCTGCACTATTATCAAGGTCTTGCCAGTAGGGGGCGTGGTGGATAAGGAGACTGATGTTGCACTGTACCTTCGTACCAGGTATGTAACCCACAGAAAACTGCAGAAAAACAACTGCTTTGGATAAAAGAATCAACTAAGTAATCAAATCACACTAATAAAAATTAGCCCAAATCCAGATTTCCTATTGAAGAATCAAAACTTTTGAAAAAGTGCAAGTTACGAAAAGGTAAATGTTTGCAAGAATGATCTTAAGGTTTTCAAAAAATTAAACCTCAATGACTCATGGAAACCGGTTCCCTTCCACTGCATCTCACAGAGCTCAATCTTGTGTGAAGGTCAATTATACCGTATTTAAAGAAAGATGCCCCAAGGTACTGTAATTACTGGGATTTCAAAGGCCTGCTATTATCTATTATTATGGAGGGTACCTTGGATGCGAGTTCAATAATAAATGCTATTATTTCAGCATTTCAAATCTTTTGTTGTGCCTGTGAATATATAGTGTCATTAAAACATATTTCAGCACCATATATGAAAAAGCTATATGCATACAGCAAAAAGCTTTAGTCCAAGTGTAACAGTCGATACACCGAAACCAATATTTCAACATTCATCTGTGCTGAATCGTAATACATCAATTCCTCAACTTAATAACACAACTGGGACCAAAAGTCTGTTTTTGTTAATTTGTTTATAACTCTAAAGTTGGTTTTAGTCTTGATCAATAAGAGCGAAATAACAACAGGATTGCAGACTTATTCGGGGGGTAGGTTAGGTAAAAACCTCAGATAAAGCCACAATGAATAAAAAATACTATAACCGTTTTACTTTGTGATTTTTAGCTTCAAAATGCAAGCATTTAAAGTTAAAACTAATTTAAAAGGACTGAATAAAACAGTATCTCCACAAACTCCTATTCAGTGCAGATTGCTGAGCAGATCATCCCAAAATCATAATGCTTCGCCACTGGTGGAAACTGAAAATTCTTTATTATCTTCACAGTCAATAAAACCTTAATATAACTATAATAAATTTTTAATTTATTAACTTTGAAATACATTTTTAAAAAACAACTGCAAGTAAAACACCTTCTTTCCACAAACTCCTGCTTGCCGAACACTGAATTCATCCTAGTAAAACATATTTCTCACATTGTCATCAATCGCCAAACCGCACTGGGGAAGAGAGCTGAATTCAGTCTGTCACTCTCATTTTATTCAGGTGAATTTTACTGCCAGCTAACAGCTCGACGTGGAAATGCAAGTCACTTTTCACTCTGCTACAGACATTTTAAGAAACCGAGTGGTGATGAAAATACAATTACCAATAAATGAATAAACTGGAAAACTGTTGTACCTTTGAAAACTCGTAAATAGGATCCCGGCACTAAGGTACACGTGTAGGTAGTAGACGCGTAGGTGCTGGTTCGACTCTCACTCCCTGCTCCTGCTGTACCGCTCGAGCAAAGTACTTACCCTGAATTACTCCGGTGAAATGCCGACGTGCAGTTGGATCTAACATGTTATACTGGTTTGGATTAAAGTGTCAGCTAAGCAGCAAAGTAATGTTAAATAACTGAATCCTATCATTTTACTTATTCCTCTGTATTTTATTCTGAATAAGCTACACTTTTATCCACTTGTCTCAAATCCCTAGCAAGTATTTTTTTTTTTTTTTTTTTTTTTTTTAAACATAGGTTCGGTTCTCACTAGCGCAGCTTCAGTCACTCATTAGGACACGTTTTGGACTCAGATAAATGTTAAATGAGTTCCTTTAACACTTTACCTTACTAGTGCATGTTAAGCTCGAATTGAACTGATTTAGCTCTTGCTTTGAAGTGTTTGCACTCACTTAAACAACCTTTTTCCACATATACCCTGTGTTCCGGAGTCACAGGCCGCTAGCATGTTCCTTGGCGTGATCCAGCGAGGTTTGGGTGGGCAGAAACAGAGGCGAGGGGAGTGTAATGTGCACAAAAATTTAATTAACATGCCACTCAGCAATGACTAACTCCAAATTAAATTACTTTCTCCGCCGAAGGAGCCACGAGGCAATTGTGCTGACTAGCAGATTAACCTGTTTGAAGGGAAGATCACTCATCATTTCATTAGATGGTTTTTTTTCAAAACAAAAATGCCGTATATTCGGTCGCCCAAAACGCAGCCCCCCACACTGGTCGAGGGAGGAGCGACCGCTTCACGTACAGCCTGCTCTTCAGATGCTCAAGCAGTTAGCTTTCGCTTCATTATCCGCTTATTGCCATGTTGTGGATGCAAGTCGTTCACGTTAATTGAGTTAATTGATTTTTTACAAGAGAACAGAGAAGTGGTTCTGAGCCCGGAGGACATAAAGGAAGTGGAGAAAACAACATCCTTGGGGTGAAATACATTCTGAGCAGCGAAATGCAGGCTGGGCCTACGTGGAATACAGCTACCCTTCCCCGGGGAGCCGTGTTTGTAACTACGCGTTGTGGTTGTCGTGTCTAAAGCCGGGGAGCAAATAATGTAAAACGTTAATTTGTTTAAATAAGGGGATATTAAAAAGTGTAGCGCTCTGCTAGCAGGGGGATATGGCTCTCCCCGGGCTATAACCATGTCTCCTACCAGCACTGACCACAAAAGGCTTAAAACCAAAGGGATGAGGTACATGGAAAATTTCTTTATTTTGAAATCTTTGCCATTATACACACAGTGCATGACGGTTTAATTCCAAGGACATTTTAAGCTCCATTTAGCTGACAAGGCAAGCTTTTTAAATTCTGTAGTGTCAAACTTTCCGAGGGCGTCTCGAGTGGCTCGGCTGACGGAAGCGTTGTCCAGGGACTAGATGGTGTGAACCACGGTGGATCAAATGGAGAACAAACACATCATTTAGTCCCTGTCCTGCGGGAGACGCTGGAGTCCAGCTCAGAATAGGAACAATCTAATGCACTTTATACAAGTCCAAATTTATGTTCTATATATATTTCAGTACAAAATTGCTGCTGCTGGTTATGAAATATTGCATCCTACCGCCCTATTCCACTGCAGACATGTTGTCAGAAGAAATTAATTTACTTTAGAATTAGGCCTTATAACTTGTTTCAGGAGAGCTGTGCGTATTTACGAGGGGTGAAAGTGCTCGTCGGGCTACGTTTGGATTTGAACGAGCAAAATGTAATTTGCATACAAAAAATGTTGCTTTCAACATTGGGCAAAATTTAAGAGCTGATGAGATGGCACTGTGGTGGTGCAGTACACAGCCTCTGGAAAATAACTGAAATGGATGAAAGGTCCACAAGATTATTAGCATTATGTGTGGAAAATGAGAAGATGCTCTGTCTTGGGGTCTAGAGGTTCCGTCAGTGTACAGATATTGTGCGTTTTCGTGGTGGGACTGCGGGCGGTGCTGGTGGCTCATAACTCATGACCCGTGCGTTCAGGGGGTGGGTTTGAATCCCGAATCCAGCTCAGTCTGAGTGGAGATTGCATGTTTCACCTGCGCTTGTGGGGGATTGCTCCCACTGTCCAAAGTCTTGTGTTTCACACGGATAGGTCACTCTAAATGGCCCTTATCGTGCGAGCGAGTGTGTGTGAACGTGCCGTGATGGACTGGTGTCCCGTACAGGTTGTATCCACCCTCACACCCTCTGCTTCCGGGACAAACTCTAGACCCGCTGGACAAACGGTTGTTGATGGATGGATGGTAGTGGATGAACGACACGACTGTTTACAAGTCCTTTTTCTGAAATGATATTATGAATTGTTATGAGCATTTATTTACTAGTGTATGAATCACACTTTTTTTTTAGAACAATGAGATAGTGACTAAACGCAACCACTATGCCATCTGACAGCTAGACGGTCACTGAGTGAAAGAGCCAATTTTTGTCCCATTTTCATTTATCTTTTTTAAGGATCTTATTGGCAGATGCAAAACAATTGTACTTTTGTTTCGAGTCCCGTGTCCCGAGTGTCGGCGAGCGGAGTCAATCCACTTTTTTAATTTAGATTGAAATAGTCTTCTGCTGCTCCCTCTTTTCTCTGCATGCAAGAGGACATTTAATTTCACCGAACCGCTGGAGGTGAACAGTTTGTCAACACTTGAGCAATACATTAATAAACAAAATGCATTAATTAAATGTGGAGATGTTTGATCGGAAATGGCCACGTGGGAGTTCTTTCAATATGGAACAGATATGTCAGCTATACACACGACATGCGTTTTTTTGCAACGCCAAAAAAAAAAAAAAAAAAAAAATACAAAGTCTTTTGCAGAAGAAAGAAGATAAGAGAAGAATGGTACAGGAATGGTGCATGATGGGAAGAAAACTGGTCTTTGACATTTCTCCAAAATTTAACACCACGGGACTATTCAAGTTATTTGTTTCCTTTCGCTCCCTGTTAGGCCAATGTTTATATTAGTTCCTGTTTAAAATAATCATGACTGGATTATTCTCTGCTGCCCGGGACTGGAGCTAATCACGCGCCGGGGGCAGCCTGACGAAGGGAGCGCGGGGCCACCGAGAGCAGCGCTGGCATCTCTCCACAGGGAAAGATACATTCGTTTCCCGAGCCTGTTTTTATGTCTTTGAGTTGCTTGCTAAGTGGCTCTTAGCAGAAGCAGCTGTTTTCTGTAACAGATAATGGGCGCGGTAACTACAACAGTGGGGCACGCAAAGCTCTCATAATGGAACGCGCAACATGAAATTAATAACGTGGGAATTAAGAGGATGCAAATGGCATTACTTGCAGCTCTTCTGAAGAGCAGCTCCGCAGCCGGGCTCCCGCTTTTCCCGGCAAATTCTCCCGTTTGTGTTTGTGGCAAAACACTCGCAGCTTTCGGACGCGGTGACATTTCATTTAGCGGCACTTCACGGAGCCGTTTATACCTCGGGCAATTATTTTCTGCAGGTACCCAGCACCGGCTCAAATGGCACCATAAGGAAAACAACTAAACACTGCTGAGCGCCCACATATGTGAGGAACACGGAAATAAGGTATAGATACCAGTCCTTTCGTTGTTTACGGCAGATTCGCCAACGACGGAGACACCTGTTCCCACACAGGACAAATTCCCTTTATTTTACAGCAAAGTGACTCAGTGGAAATGACACCATTTGCATCAAGTACCAGCGGTAAACCAGGAAACTCCCGGCTGTTCTTCAAATTTCTCATTGTCATTATCCCTTTTAATTCATTCCGGATGATTCTTCAGGCATCTATTATTCTCCTCTTTTTTGTTTCAAAAGAAGAAGTCAGGGCACGGCGTATTTAAGCAGATTTTCGCCGGCCCTGTGAGCGAAGTGAGATTATTCATCGGTTAGACAGACAGTACCGTTCATTGTCATTCACTACGCTTCCTTTTGGCAGGTCCTCCGAAACAGAGATTCAAGGTAATATCGGCTTGACCGCAGCCCCGCAGTACGATTTCCTCCGCCGCCGCCGCCGCAGAGAGGAGATTGATGGCGTCGCCTCAAGCCTTCCTGAAACACTGGAAATTAAGTGTTTATGGAGTTTCCAAGAGGGTCTTTTAAATATATACCGAGTGTTCAATAGAGACGGAAACACGGGGCCCTCCCTGTGGAAACAACGCTCTGCGTGTGTGTGTGAGAAGTTGCAAGGAGAGTCCAGTGGGACCTGGCTGACTCAAACAATGCAGCGGGTCAGCTGTAAAAGCCAGTGCGCCCTGCGTGGGCGGCGGATCGTGAGCAATGGCACGTTTCTGCTCTCAAGCCGTGATGGGGAGCTGCCACACCATCAACACGCTCTCATCCAGAGCCCCGGTGTCCCTCGAGCTCAGCCCCAGCCGCCGAAAGCCCAGCCCTCCGGAGATGACAGCAGCCGACACGACCTTCTCCCTCCGGGCGCCGTCCCGGGAGACAGGACGCCCCCGTACCCACACCTCGGGATCATCGCTGAGCTCGTATATGGAGCCGTCCTCCAGGCTGTGTTCCAGGGACTCCAGGGAGGAGCCGGACGAGGCGTCTGGCTGCGCCGACAGCAGCTTCCCCGGCAGCTGGGAAGTGGAGCGCAGCCGGTACTGCAGCAGGACACCTTTGGCCTTGTTCTCCGGGAGGGGAGAGCCGCTGGCCTGTTGCAGGGACTCCTGCGATGAGGAGTCTGTCCGGTCCTCGCCACCGCTGCCAGAGTCCTGGCCATCTACCATGGAGTCCCGTTTCAGCAGCTCGGGAGACAGGAGGCTCGAAGTGGCTACGAGGAAGTCCACCGGGCCTCTGTGTGCGTTCAGGGACGTCATCCCTTTCCCTGCCGAACCAATCGCGTCATGCTTGAACACACAGGGAAGACACCTGAACAACAGTGGCTGTGTTTACACTGAAAAGGGGCTTTAAACAGCAGGTGGCGCAGCAGTTAAAGTCGCCACCTTTCACTCGAAAGGCCCATGATCAGATTGGAACATCCTGATAAGGTACTCGCGCCCATTTAATGCAGTAAAAGTTACCCAGCTGTACAAATAGGTACGTTAACACTGTAAACCCCTTTTAGCATCAGATAAATAAACACTAGATTATCTTAAACTAAACAATACAAACTGTTTCAGTGACTGTGATTATGGAGAGAGGAGAACATTTGTTTTGAATTAAATCGCTGACGAGAGTCTGGACCGGTTCTGGGCCGGTTTGGAACAGCCAGCTCCGCAGTCCCGGGTCTCACCGGTTATCTTGGGGATGCCCTCCAGCTTGGGCACGGGCAGCGCGACAATGACCCCCTGCGCAGTGCCCACCCACAGCATCCCCTGGCAGATGAGCAGGCTGGTGACACGGACCTCCTGACCTGGGGAGGGAGCGGGGAAGATCACAGCGGGTCAGATTCGCAAAATATCACATAACGCAGTAACAGTGATGAGAGCTGTCAAATAAAGGGCAGAGATTAAGGGTTTTTTTTTTTTTTTTGGATAATTGTATGTCTGCGTTTGTGCATATGTAACTGTGGCCACTTTTATTGCGAGGAAATCACATTTGGCAGGGAGTAATGGAGGTGAATGTCGGGAAGAGATTCAATTTGTTTTGCCAAATTGCGGTGGTATTATTTTTCGATACTGGTATCAATTGTTGACTGCCATCCTAAGCCGTCACATCCATTTATTCCATCCAGCTACCCATTATCGGTGCATGTTCCTAAACTTAGGGCTGGGGTAATCTGATGCCTGAGTGTGTGTGTGAATGAGTATGTGTGGTGTGACTGTCCTGCGATGGACCAGCACCCCATCCGGCATGTACCCTGCCTTACACCCTGTATCTCCAGGACAGACTCTGGACCCTGTATGAGGACGAGTGGACAATGGATGGATGAGGGGCAGGGAAAAGGCTGGATGGGGCGCTGGTCTGTTGCAGGGGAATTAAACACACCCAGGAAAAAAAACAAGACGGACACAGGGAGACCAAGCGAACTCCACCAAGATGGAACCTGGAACTGCATTTAAAAACATTTACCCTAACACATCTCCCATTACAGCCCTTCCGCAGCACGACTTCACACAAGAAACACAATTTGCTGAGGTTAACGTGTTAAGGGCACAGCCATCGCCTTTAAACAAAAAAAAAAACTCATCAATATTTCTGTTTTTAATGCATTTACTTGAGTCAACAGGCCGAAGAAACAGGTTTGCTGATGAATATTTTATCAGCCGAGAGAGCGGGGAGTTTTAAGAACGTGGATGTGTCGGTACCGCTGATTCGCGGACGGAAAAAAGGAGCGAGCCGAGAGATGCGAGGGAAAAGGGGCAAGGCTGAAATCTGGGCTTGAGTCGGGAGAGAAGCGTTTCTATGGCAACCACTTTTAATAACCCCCTGTCTGAAAAACTTTGTTTCCGACAACGTGCGGCTCCTTGGAGATTTGCTTCCTTTATTATTTTCTCCCTCTAACTAACGCCCGGCACTTCTATCCCCACTTCACTGGCTCGTAATATTAATGCTTATGCAGGCCTTAGTACAAAATGGCCGGGGTGCCCACATAAAAAAACATAACACTGCATCCCAAATAGAGCAGAAAACCTCTGACACGCTCCAGACACGGCGTTTAGGTCGCCTCACACGAGTCAGATCCGGATTGTTTTTCTCATGCTGTGGGGGGGGGGTACGACGGCGAGGGCTGACTCACGGTGACCCCTCGTGGGGTTACGGTGGTAAAGAAGGGCATCGGAGTGGTTCTCCACAGCCTTTTTCCCCGCCTGTCTTCAGACTGCAGGAGCAAACACTCACAAATCCAAACTCCTATCCTGTGACTGAGCCCAGATTTGAACCCAAGTCCAAGGAGCTGCGAGGAAGCAGCGTTAGCAGCTGTGCCACCGGCACCTGTCTCTCAGCTCAGGCCTCTTTCCCATCAGTATAATCATCAAACCTACCTGTTCTGAGGTCTGAGTAAATTTAACCTTCCCAGAAGGCAGAGTGGGCGGAGATGTATTTTTCATTAGCTTTTTTTCTCGCCGTTTGTTTTGCCGAGCGCGGGGCCTGTTTGCCTGTTCGTGGCCCGTGCTTCTCCCCACGGGGAGACTTGCCTGGATTAAGGAAGCCAGAGCGCGCTGAGATGTTGATCTCCTGCAGGTGCTCCTGCGTCTCCGTGTGGAACAGATGGATGGAGGAGCCTTCTGAAAATGCCATCCACACTCCGCCCCCCGCACGCGACATGTGCGCTACGCTCACCCTCGGGTCTGGGTGCGCCTCGAAACTCTGAGACGGAGAGAGAGACAGAGAGATATATAACAATCAGATAAAGGAATCAACAGAGAAACACTTGGCTCAGATAAGGTAATCGAGAAACCGGCGACACGACTGCCTAGAAAAACGCACACGGATAATTTAAACACTGATTTCAGACATTCCATTCCTGCAGGGAATAATGGAAAAGAAAGCTGCGTTGATATTTGAACATGTAATATATTTTGATATCAATACACGATTCCTTTTAGTTTTATTCACGTCCTGCTATTCTTACTTGCAAATTGTAAGAGCGGCCAATTTGTAAGGTTTTCTGTAAATAATTTTCTTGCCCAGTTAGTCACCTGAGTAAAAAATATGCTGGGGGGAGGGGGGGGGGCAGAAGGTGCTGAAGCAGTTCAAGCCAAGGACTGGGGTTCTTAAGAATCAACAGATATATGGAAAAATAACCAGAATATAAAGGGGTGAATCATTTAAGTGACTTAGGGTACTAACCTAACACTGAAAAATCTGTAAAATAAATTATACTACTAATAATAAAAAAATGTTGTACAATCACTGCACTCCATAGCCAGTGGTGCCAAAGAGTTTGCAAACCCCGTGGGATGAGACCTTAGTCCAACATCGACCCGTTAGGTGATGAACATTGAACATTTCGTGTATTATTTGTTTTATGACTTAGATGAAGATCTGATTGCATTTTAGATCAAAACGATGCAGGAATTCAGGGGGAAGAAAATCCCAAAAGTTTCGCAGTGTTTCTAGCACTGCTGTATGGATGTACCTGCCACCACTTTACTCAGCACTACACGCCGCTTTAGATGCAAACCCTGCTGATGGACCCCGTATTTTAAAAAGTGGTGACAGGCTCTGCAAGGCTCTTCCTTTGTCCTCTGACTCCAAGACGTAAAACTAAAATCATCTGTAGCAAGCGCAGATCCACAGACCGGCGACCTCGCATTAAGCAGCAGTCGGCAGCGGCGCATTCAGGGGGAGGTGTAGGAAGAAGACCGACGCCAAAGTGGGATGCGGCTATCGGGCGCCATCAAAAGGCACGGCTCTTGACTCGCTCAGCTCTAAAAGAGCAGCCGGGATGCCTTTTGTGGGCGGGCGGCCTCCTCGAGCCGCTCTGTCATAATGCGGCGCAGCGGCGCAGCGGCGCAGCCCGACTCCCCGATTAGGCCACTCTGCTGAAATCCGGCGGCTGCGGGACTGGAAACGAATGGTGTGCCGTCGCATTCAATGTCGCCAACTCAGTAATGGGCTCTAAAGCGTCCTCCCTGAAAGCACTACGGAAGAAAACAGGTGTCAAAAAATGAAATATGTTCAAATCCCATCAAGACGCCACTCAGGTCCTGTTTGTCGCTGCTTTCTGTTCAGCCGCGGTCAGTTTTCGCAAATACACACCGAAGGGTGAAAGCACCGCGGCCCATTTCCCCATAATGAGAAAACATCCGAGAGAACTTTTCCTTTTAGACCATCGCTACTGTCATGTCGTGGGTGGCTCCACATGTAAATATCACGTAAGATGAGAATTAAAGTTGGTGTGATTGATTAGATGCTTCGATCTGAGAAGCAGGGATTTGTGGGTGAGCTCTTAGACGTGGTTCTGTCTGGGGCGTGGAGGCGCAGCAGATAGCTTGGCAGGAGTCGGGAGAATCCAGCGTCTTGAAGACATGACCGAAACAAAATCAATGCGTTTCAAAAATGCACTTATTTCTGGTCTCGCAAGAAAACAGCAAAATTCAAAACTGGCAAAGTTAATGGGCAGGTTTTCAAGATACAGACTCATCAGGTCACCGACTCCACTGTGATACCAGCACTCATGGGGAATCAAACCGCGAGTTAGAATATTTTTTTTCACTGTTAACTGTAGAATTCAGTCAGCTTTGTTGGATTCACAAATTTTAAAATGTAGAAATTGTGTTAAACTTTATCCATTTACTTTTAGCGTTATGGACATGTATTTCCTTAGCTGTAGCAAAGCCAGTTGAACAGCTCCACTGTCCCATGTCTGTGTGTGAGTGTGAGTGTGTGTGTGTGTGTGTGTGTGTGTGTGTGTGTGTGCGTGCGCACACGTGCTCCTTGTCAGAAGGGTCTTTGCTCACCTGAGTGCCCAGACTCGAGGCCTCGNAAGCCAGTTGAACAGCTCCACTGTCCCATGTCTGTGTGTGAGTGTGAGTGTGTGTGTGTGTGTGTGTGTGTGTGTGCGTGCGCACACGTGCTCCTTGTCAGAAGGGTCTTTGCTCACCTGAGTGCCCAGACTCGAGGCCTCAATGACGACGATCCGGTTAGCACAGCTGGCCCAGACGCAGTCCTCCAGCGCCAGCAGCACTCGGACAGGTTCTGAACCCACACACACTTGTCTGCAAGACTCTGCATCCCAGAGTTCGTCTGGAACAAAGACCAGGACATTTCACATTGAAATTCTCCTTTAAAAACCTAAAACCTTACCTAAACATCCCTAACGTGGGCAGTGTTTGGATGTGGGTTTGAATCCGGCTCAGTCTGTGCGGAGTTTCCGCATTTTCATTTTGTTTCCTCCGACAGTCCAAAGACGTGTGTTTAAAGTGTATCGGCCACTCTAAATCGCCATCATCGAGCGAATGTGAGAATGAATGAGAGAGTGCTGCGTGACGGACTGTGGTACTGTACAGGGGGTTCACTGCCTCGTGCCCTATGCTTCTGGGATAGGTTCTGAACCCCCACAACCCTGCAGTGGATAAGAAGTTATGGATAATGGAGGCATGGACGAATGGATGGATTTCTCAGTTTTTTGTGGAAAAAGCTTTTCCAGATGTCCGCTGAAACCGGACACCGAGTCCAGCACAGCCGTGTTCCTGTCATACAAAGTGCACTTCTGTGAAAGACAGCCGCCACGGAGCGCGTTCCGAACCGCACGTCGAACCCCTTCTCTCAACAACTGTTAATTATTCAAATTCAAATTCGCTGAGCTCTTAATGAACATTTTCAGTTGTTTACCTCTCCTGTTGAAACATAAATCTTTCCTGTTTTTTTACCGTGCCCTGTGAAATATTTCACTGTTAACTGGTGGGCCGCGGTAATTACACCATTTAACGTGACTTTTTTTTTTTTTTCAAATTCATCTTCCTGTGAAATTCACGCTTCAAAGTATAGGAAAGAAAGAAATTAAAGCTATTACGCAGTTTTGAAGGTAGCGCGGACTCGACGTGTTCATCCACAGCTGTTCAAAGCTGAAGAGCAATTAAAAAAAAAAACAATAATAATAGGGGCTGCGGCTGTTTCATCATTAAAGAATAGAACATAATCCCACGGACTGTCAAAACAGGCCTGAAATGCACTGAGACGGCAGCAGGTCTCATTTACTTATTTTCACACTAATATTATACGTGTCTTTAATTGTAGGAACTCGAGGAGGAAACGTATATAGTTTGGAGCCCACACTCGGTCACTCCGTTCACGACCGAGAGAAATAATCTGCCCGATTACTTAAAAATGAGACTGTGAAACATTAATGCACATTTTCAGTTTAAATAATAAATTAACTTTAAATACTTTGACAGAGGGAAATTATGCATGCACCAAAACACAGTAACAGCGCAGTATGTTTGGTAACAATTATAAACACCTGGGAAAAACTTTGTCTCAGGAGTCCGGTGATATAAGCACAATCTCGTCATTTATTCACTAATACCTTGAAGGTAAATTATTAGGACTGTGAACCAGGGAGGACTTTTAATAATAACCTTTGTGGGTATCTAAAGAGTCTCACCTCTGTTCTTCTGGCTGTAAACCAGCACCCTTCCGTCGACCAGCCCGGCGAACAGGAGGTGGGACAAATGTTTGAGGCACAGGACCGAAGACCCCTCGGGGTTTCTGAATGTCACCAGGCACTGGGCAGCCGTGTCCACGCTGCCGTACACGAGGATTCTGGGCAAAAGGTAACAAAATTAATTTTTCTCACGTAGCTTAAAGGAAGTATCAAAACGGCTTGCATTTTATAAAAGGAAATTTACTTGGCTGTTGAAAAGGATGTTTTAGTTGTTCTTGCTGCTGATGAACACAATACAACACAAAACTTTAATACAGTTTTCCTTTATTATTATTATGATTATTATTATTTATTCAAACTCCCAGTTTCTGAATTCCCGATAATACGATTTATCTATATTAATACCCGGATCAGTATTCGAGTCCAGAAGAACCAGGGTAAGACCCGACATGCATCAGCGAAACATTGGAAACGGGTGCGATTGCGAGTGAGACACTAGGCGGCAGCTCTGTGCCCAGTGTCTGTGCTCAGTCTTTGCCTCGTGTGGCCCGGGGTCAAACCCAGTGTCCTCTTTGTCATACTTTACACTCTTTTCATTTCTTCATGCTTTACATCAACTTGACTATTAAACGGTTGTTGCTATTACTGCTTACGTGAAACATAATGAAACACGATGCGTTATACTAAATAAAAAAGTACGTGCATATAAACTCGCAAATGCATATTAATTCGCTCATTAAGTGTTTGGTAATTAGTTAACTGTGTGTAAAGTGTTCTTGGTGAAACAGGTGTTTTGCAGTGTTGAGGATATTATAGGGAAATAGCTTTTCGGTATTCAAGTGCATGATATTCGAGCCACTTCTAGGGATCATTACAGTCGGAGAGTGGGGTACAGGTGTATAATAATAATGGTTATAATAAAAATAATAATAATCTGATGTCTTTGGTGATTTACAATGTTAGATAATCAAATTACATTCAATTACCTCTTTATACAATATCTTAGTCAAAGGGGATTCAAACCACAGATCTTCTGAATGTCAGGTGACAGCCGCTGATGCAGGTGGCATCGCTCTGAGATCCACGTCACTTTGTCCCTCACCTGCCGTCACAGAGCCCCACGCATATGGTGTTGCCGATGCGGACGGGGCTCTCGTTCCCCCCCCTGCCCTGATCTCTCTCCTCCAGGGGCCCGGGCTCCGACACATACTCCAGACACAGTACCGGCGCCCCCAGCTGGAAGCACTTGACGGCACGTGGCGTGGGTCTGTTCAGAGAGAAAATCTCCACCTGGCCATGGGTAGTGCCCCCCCCGCTGGCCACCTGGGAGAAACAAAAAAAACAGGGATGTGAGACAAGCCAATTCCTACAGGGATGCTGGAAAGCCACCGGTGTCAATGGCCAACGAAACACGAGGCCACACCTTCACTGGCCCCCAAAACGGCCCTTTCCGCTCCTTTTCATTCGCGCTTCTCAGTTTTCAATTCGTTTTTGTCTTGTAAGAAATTTGCATATCAGAACAGAATAAAGAGCTTAAGCAGCCCCTCCAACAGAACCCATCCTCCTGGAAATTTGAAATGTACGCAGATTAAAAACCTACTCTTAATAATAGATGTACAATGGCACTTCTGGCTTCCTTCTTTTAAACTACAAGATCTTTTCATTACAAAAGAGACAGGAGCTAAATATTTCAATAGCACAGTGTCAGTACAAAATTCGGCTTTTTGAAGCCGCCGTTTAAGAATTAAGATCTAAGAGTCAGTCGTCGTGAACAGCAGACGGACGCTGGTCGAGGCACAGGGTGCCGTGACTGCTCAGTCGGGTTATGGATACGGTGCAACAGGTAGTGTCCGGGTTCATCTTGTCAGTCAGGTTATCCCTCTCCCGCTTTAGCCCCCTTGATCAAGGCGCTTACCTGAATCGATACACGACCCTGGTATAAAGGGTAAATTATTCTAAAGTTCATTATTTAATGCTGTCAGCTTCCCAGGACAAAAACATCATCTGAATGACGGTTAACAACACGCCCAACAATATGCCGGGGGATATATATGTAAATACTTGGACTGGGTTTGGTGTTCAGTGAGCGACGGTAAATGAGCCAACTATATCCCCATTAAAACTCTCGGAGTTATTGTAAATCATTAAAACATTTATAAATACAATGTTCTAAGGAAACCACCTAATTCCGTCTAGCTGACTAAACACAGATTAAAAGATATAACGTGAGCGGCAGCCGCTTTCCGAAATCACCGTGATGTGAAGAGCGTATTCGTAACTGCCTTGCCGTCCTTCGTCTTTACTGGGGGGACTTGGGCAGGGCCAAACAATGGCGATGCCATTCGGACTGGATCGCGCCCCGAACGTTCTCCTGCTGAACATCGATGGGAACGAAACCCTACGTTGCAGACAGACACAACACGAAGATGTAGCCATTGTGGACGGATGCAGTCTTTGTACGGCATCGCTCAGAGGAACACGTTCTGTCGGTCTGTTCTGCTGTTCACCGAAAACAGCTTGCTTTCCCAGAAAGCTACAGAGACCTTATCTAGACAGGTTGTCAATATATGACAGACAAGTCTGGAATGTGGGGAAGCAGTGGCGATATGACTGCCAGGTTAGTGAAAAAACTCATCGCTCAGGACACCTGGTTTCAACAGCACCGTTTCCTCACCACTAGATGTTTCTCCTACTTCAGAACTTCTGTTGGTGTTTTTTTTTCTACCATAGGCTGTTGAAAATTTACCTCAACGTATATTTATTTAGCTAAAACCTTTAAGAAAGGCAACATACAGTACAATGTCAGGTTCGTGCATTAAGCTACTTACAATTATTTACCCGTTTGATCATTTTCACCACAACAATTCAGGATAAGTACCTCGATCAAAGGTTCTACAGCAGGAGATTCAAACCCAGGTCCTTGATGTTAAGACAACAGATATAACCGCTACGTTGGAGTTAAGGCGCAATGAAATATTCACGGGGTTGTGTAATGCAGGGTTCATGCAAAAATACAGATTTATTTCATCATAAGAGAGTTATGGGTATCACGTAAACTGACATTAATGGGTTGTGTCTTGAAATTTTTTGAACGGAACATCAAACACCATCTAACACAGGATCAAGACTAATCCAAAGGTTCTTGTTTGAAACGTAACAATTGACTTTTTTTAATGTTTAAGCAATGATTCAAGGAACTTATTGTCTACAGCAATAACAAGAGGCAGTATTATTTTGTTGGGACTCAAACCGGATCCGTGTTTAATTGAATATTCCTGTGTGCGACTGTCAGGATTTGGCAAAAGGTTAACGTGACACAACTTTAATCCCCCAGACAGTCGTTTCCTAGTAATCTCTAACACATCTTTCAAATCCAGCTACGTCCCTCGCCAGTCGGAGCCCTCTTCGAAAGCGCTTAGCAAAATCACGAGCGAGTGTCTCCCGGAAAGCGCGCGAACCCCACGCGGCACCTGTGGGTGACTTAACAACCCAGCGGCGCGATATTTAGACCGAAACCTGCTCTTTCAGCCTCGTCCTCAGACACAAAACGTCCCCCCCTTTCCTGTTTTTTTCGAATCCATCAAAATTCCGCCGAGTCCACGGAAGCTCTCGCACTTGCCTGCCAGAACAATTTCCTCCGCTTATCACGAACCCCGGTGCATGTAGGGATATTCTTCTACCCGCTGGCATATAATACAGTTTCGAGTCAAGAAGCAGCAGCAGGCTGCGTCAAGGAGGCCCGCGGGAGTCCGCATTAAATTACATAATTTAGCTGGTTAGCGAGACGTTTTCATTCCATACAAGCAGCATAGCAGACGGCTGTACATCACCTCAGCTCGTGCATCTGGGCACACAGCTGGATATTTTCTGGAGGCACTTTAGGAGCATCTTATGCACAGATATGTCTACCCTAACCCTCTCCTCAGGACTTGAATGTATAACCTCCTGGCTGTAAGCCCAGAGACTGTGATCGTGATGCTCTGTGCTGCACTGATGCTGGGTGTTTGAGGCCTGTTGGCGAGCCAGGATTTGATGGAGCTTGGTGAACGTACCCACAGATACCCCTGGGGCAGGGAGGTGCTGGCTGCAGAGAAGCCCAGCAGGGCGCACTGGACCGGGTTGTGAAGGGCAGCTTCCAGCTAAACAAGACAAAAAAAAAACAAAAAAAAAACAGGTCCATTAAAATTGAATGTCTTTCGCCATGGCAACGTGTAATATGTCAAGCGGCTGCAGCAGCCGCTCCGTCTGTCAGATGTGCTGTTAGCATCAGGGCACTTTACCTGTCATCATTACTGTCATTTTGTTGCTTAACTGAAATCTTCATACAAAGCGACTCACAATTTGGCCCATTTATACAGAAGAGTGTTTTACCAAATCCATTCAGGTGAAGTACGTCTCGCAGCTGTCCTGCAACAAGGACCCTGCTGCCACTCGAACCGGCAACCTTCTATTCACAAGCCCTTCAAAGCGAACGCGGTCCTGTAGGGTTCGCAGTGTGTCATCATCTCAGTGTTCACAGGTGTACGGCAGGACAGGGTCAGGCGTGACATAAATTTGCAAAGTGCCGCACAGTAAACATACTTCACATTTATGAATATAGACGTGTCTTACAAATGTGCAACGTAAACTTAGATTTATATGCAGAAAGCTGTGAAAAAGGCACCAGTACGACATGATCAGGATGCTGCTACAGGGGACTAGGGGGCGCTGTATAAATGAATATAACATTATTATAACATATATTCAATGATATTAGTCCTCAATATAATTCATTTTATATATATAAATACAGGGAACAAGAAATAAGGGACAACGAAGCAGTTATATCTGTTATATCTGTCATCTTAACATCAAGGACCTGGGTCTGAATCTCCTGCTGTAGAACCTTTGATCGAGGTACTTATCCTGAATTGCTGTGGTGAAAATGATCAGTCGGGTAAATAATTGTAAGTAGCTTAATGTATGAACCAGGCATTGTAGTGTATGCTGCCTACATATATATATGCATTATATTGAGGACTAATATCTTTCAATGTACATTATAATAATTTTATATATATAAAAGCCTGTTTATTCAGTAGTGAAGAAACCCAGCCAGAACATTCATTAATCTACTTATTTTTTGTTCCCTCACTGTATGTATGTATAAGTGTGTGTGTGTGTGTGTGTGTGTGTGTGAGTGAGATGTATGTCTACTTCATGTTGCTACTGCAGGATTAACATTCAGTCATTCGGAAACAGATGCTACCACAGTATAAATAGGACCGCTGGAACACCAGGTGTTGATCTTTGAGGTAGCAGTGAAACATATAAAGGGGCCCTTGGGAGTAGGTACAGATGCAGCGGTCACTAGATATGCTGTATAAGTAGCATAAATAAATATCAATTTAGCGTGGTTTGATTATAAACTGTGACACACACCGGAAGATATATAAACCCCAAAAAATATATATACAAAGCAATATAAATAACATTGTCTTCCTTGGAAAGGTCCCCAACCGGGTTTCCCCTCGGTGCGATGGGGCCTTTTGCCGTCTCCAGTTAAGATGTCGGAATAATACTTTGTTTTTGTGCCCCTCTGGGTTGTGACTCTTTTCATTTACTACCGCTCATAACAATATATCACTGGATAATCATTTCAGGAACAAAAAAGCGAACTTCTCCCGACTGCGATCCGTTCCTTAAATTGAAGATTATTTCCGCACCGCACAAGGTAATGAAATTATGTTAATACATTGTTTTCATCATTCTCTGCTCCTGCTCGGTTTAATGCGCAGACTTATGTATTCTGGCAAGGTTGAGTTCCCCACGTCTGCTATTTCCGCAGCAGTTCAAACACCTTGTGGTGAAGACACAGTATTTGAAGGGTGGGGACCAGAACAGTGGCCTCCTGCATTCCCCAGCATTGCAGGTCCCCCAGCGACACCGGTGAGACGCCATTCGTCACCTGAGGAACATATTAGACCTCAGTTGCCTGCACTCGTGTCCATTTCAGAACATGGTGGCTAGTATGGTACACGCCTTCATTTCCACCATGTAACTGCACGACCGCCATGGGACTAACGTGTAAATTACTTGTACCGTCTATGGAATTTGGTTTTATGTCCAGATGCTCGCTGCATCACGGGTGGGGTGGGTAAAAAAAATCCACTATAAATATGTTTGGAGATTAAGAGGGCCGTATTCACAGGAGGGCGCCGATCACAGCGGGGGTCTCGCTTTGTAGGATTCGCTGGGCGAATCTGCACACACGCATCTTCTAGACCCGTATGCTCAGGAAGGACAGGACAAAAGACACCAACAGGGAGCCGTGACCACAGCTGACCTTTAGGAAGGCCCTTCCAAGACACCTGGGCTTCCAAAAAAAAGAAGGAAGAGGAGTTGAAGCGGATTACTGTGCCTTAGAGGGTTCCTTGGTAACACTGTCCTCACATGTCCAGGGTCATGGGTGCAAACCAGGTCCTGCCTTTAGAATGTTCTCTGCATTAACATGTCCAGGCGAACCGGTGGCTATACCAGAGTTGGGAAAGTGACTTTTTTGCAGGGGATTATTAGACCCCACCTGTCTTTTGTTGAAGGGGACTGAACGACTTCACTCAGCAGCAGGTCTGAGTCTTCCAGCGGAGTCTCGGCAAAGACGGAACGTGCGCTAAGCATCCGTCCAACCTCAGTAGCGCCACAACATATCGTCTCCTAGAATTACCTTCAATGTGCATCAGAGGGAGCATCTGGAATAGCCAGAATAGCGCGACCTAGTGCAGATACGATACGTAGCAACATGACAAAAATAAACCAAAACACTGCGGGAAAAGGCGTGTGCGCTGGACCTCCTCCGGTGGCACCACAGCGGAGAGCTGGTGACACCCTTTTACCAATGCTTTTCATCATGTGAGATTATTTCACAAAGTGGTGACAGTTTGAGGACAGAGAGCTGGAGATTTCACCCCCCACATAGAACACACCACCGCGCAGGAAACTACTCGACACCAGTTCTTTATACCGCGTGAATTGCAGCATTTTTCGATCGTTTCGGTGCCCGGCTCAAAGGCGCGACATCGAGACCTCAGCTGCGAGTAGAAACGTTGCGGTTGTGAGTCCATAGTCTTCACCACTGCGCCTCCTATATTCCCATCGCCCTCAGGCGCAGTGCTGTGCCCAAATTTCTCACTTCTTTCCAAGCACTAAACAATCTAGCGGTGCACTGGATAAGAAACCAGAGGCACAGGCGAAACAACCCACCGCGTGACTTTCCCCGCCCTCTTCAGTTGGCGGACAAGCCGTCTCCTCCCTTCAATGGTTAATGCAAACTGGGTGAAGGAGAAGGAGGAGGAGGAGGGGATCTACTCGGCAAATAGAGAAAAAACACAGGCTTGATGGGATTGCGCCTGATATTCCACAGTTTGCAGGACCCAGCTGAAAAAAAAAGAACAGTGGATTATCAGGTAAAAATTCAATAAGTGCAGGCAGGGACACAGGAGTCTCCCTCCCTCCGTGCTACAGCGCGCTTTCCGGACCTCAATGGAAACGGCCGTCTTCATGACATACCGCACGGAGCAGAAGAGCTCTGCTTATTTTTCCACATCCATTACAACACCCTTATGTAAGGCCCAGATGTAATATAAAAATAACAACAAGATGAGAAATGAGGAGAGCTGCCAATAATGTCATTATCTGGCCATTGTGTGTTAGAATGGCAGGATACCCCCAGGTCAAGATCAAAGAAGCGACTAATATTTGAAGTCCGGCTTTGCCTAATGATTACTTTCATTGTGCCAAATACGACAGATACGATAAGGTGGAAAAAAAAAACTTCTTTTGATGAAGAATTCCAAATGAACCCTTTGCGGCCTTGTGGGTCGCAGCCCATGTGAAAAGGCCCTGAATGCGCTTGGCTGTCATCCATCCGTCATCAGTAACTGCTTGTCCTGCTGCACGGTCACGCTGGGCTCGAGTTTAACCTGGGATCATCGGGTGTGAGGCAGGGTCAGCCCCCCCCCCCCCCCGAACGGGATATCAGTCCGTCATGAGTCATTCACACACTTTTTCAGTCGCACGTACACAGACACAGTGAGGGGGCAAAGAGGAGCGGCCATTTAACCTGGAACACCTGTCTTTTTAGTGTGGGTGGAAACCAGAGCGCCTGGAAGGAAAGGAACCCACGCCTGCACAGACGGAAAAGAGGGAAAGCAGTCCTCCGGTGTCAGACGATACGGTAAAACCGCCCCCTTAACAAAAAGCAGCACGTTGTTAGTGCACTCGAGCGCTGTGATTTCCAGCGAGCTCGACCCTAAACCGTTCCGCACGAGCTGCAATTAAAACACACCTGTCAGTTTTCAGCGCGTGTGTATTAAATCTGAAGTGTTAGCTATGCGCGCGGCGTTCCATTAATAATTAGACACCCCTTCTTACAAATCTGGCCGATTTTACGGCGATCGTATTCAAATGGACCAGAGGGAGCCGCTTCCTCGTAGGGACGTGCCAAGACATTTGCATTTTCATGCGCGTTTCTCCCGCAACGTCCATTTTTTCCCTCCTTTTCTCTCCAGCGGACTTTGTGACGGGAGCGTTCGTGGCCAGCGTGATGCCGATGCGATCGGCGCCATCGCAATCTGGCACATTCAGAAGCGCCGGGTTAGCGGCGCCAGGGCTGCCAGCAGCCCTAACTCCCCACCCCGCCGCCGTCGCAGCCCCTGGGTGAAGCAACTCCAAATGGAACCGTGACAGGCAAAGGCCGCGCTGGCTTCTGCCACCTTCAGGACGCACCCTGTGATAATGGTCTCCTGACAGCCGGGCCGCTAAATTGAGGGGTGCTTAAAACCTCGCCGTTTCGGCTGACAGAAGGCAGACAAAAGCCCCCGCGTTCCTCATCGCGCCACACAAAGGACCGGAGGGGCATCATTGTGGCTGTTACTTAAAATCAAGCAGCTCGTTTTTTTCATAATAGCATCGTCTTATTTCTGCTGCCCCCGACTCACGACACGCACGCCGCCATTTTTCTGTCGGCAAACCGGGAAGATTTGCGTGTTCTCCCCGTGTCTGTGTGGGTTTTCTCCTATGGTTCAAAGATGTGTGTTTCAAGGTAACTGACCACTGCGTGCGCCTACCGTGTGACGGACTGGCGTCCCAGCTAAGGTGTCGTTCCACAGCCTGGCGCCCACTTATTCCAGGACAGGCTCTGGACCCCCGGGAATCTGTTCCAAAGCAGTTTTGCATTCATCCCCCGTCAGTACTGTTTTCTGTGTTTATTTGCTATTATTAAAGGCACAACCATCGTATTTTGCAATATTTTGCACACGTGCCGTTTCCGAGCTCAATTTACGCAATATACTGTATTACTCACATCGCTGTTTCATTGAGCTCCGTTTATGACGAACGCATCTAGAGCATAAATCCAGGTATTACTGTGTAAAAAATCAAATATCGGTGACACACGTGGTGATGATCCTCAGGCTGCTATGCTGAAGAGCTGCACAGTCCCGGTTAAGTGTATTCTGACACATTCCAACTGCAAGACTTTGTTCCCTTTTTTTTTCCTTCAGCCTCATCTTGGGATCCTAGAAGCTTCTCCAGCACCTGATCGGTGGTGCGAGGAGGTCAGGGAGGGGCTGCCAGCGCTGCAACGCTGGCTACGCTCGACAGCACCCCTTCAGTAAGTACACCGGCACCCCCCCCTCCACACACACACGCCCCCCAAGATGAGGTTCACGCAGCCGGGGACGTTATTCACCAGGCGCCCCGTCAGCGCAGAGCTGCAGGCTACCCTCCTGCTCACGTTGACTCATTCGCTGCGCTGCGTCGCTGTGCCCAGATGTGGGCCGGCTTGGCACCGGATAGGACGGCGCTCCTCTAAGCTGTTAATCACAGCGCGTTCTATATTAAGTCGCTCACTTTCATACTGTCCTCCTCGTAAAGCTCCTGCGGATAAACTTTTTTCACACTTCATTCCGCTTCTGCGCTCGGTTATGGGGGAGAAAAAAAAACAGAGAACATGTTCCTCACGCAAACATCTCTCCAAGTTGCTGCTCTCATGTCTCCAAAGGGTACGGACTCCGTCTTCGCCGTCACGTTTAATCCGCCCTCATCTCCTCGCAGCTCTTAACCCGTCGATTTCAGGTGCCGAGGGGATTCCGGCCCGCCGTGCGGTGTGAAATCTGCTGGCGCAAAACTCATTAGCGACGCCTCTTCCCTGAAGAAGGGAAGAAAGCGTAGAAAGGAAGGCAACGCGTGGCACTGCCAACAGGGACAGCAAGCAAGGTGCCCGCGTGGTTAAGGAACTTGACCACCGAATCAAGTTCAGCCCCCCCAGAGGGGCCTGCTGCTGTACCCAACCTCAGCGGTGTAAACAAACATCCAGGAGTGCAGATGAGCAAAAATGTAAGAAGAAGCTTTGAACAGCGGCATCTACTACGCAGCCTGAATACCGACGCACCGGATTAAGGCATCAACTGAATGAACAAACATGCAAATGTAAACATGCCGCAGTCTTGGATCGAGTTCCAGATTCTATGGGGGAACCCACATTTAAAGGCGCATCTGGGATAAACCTCTTACATCATCTCCCGACGCGGACGCCGCTCCGTCGAACCTGGCCGTGCAACACGGCGGCACTCGGGTATCGATTTGCGAGGGGGCGTCTCTCCGTCTCTCGGGTAATTACATAATCGCTTCTTACCGCAATCCCCCGCGGCCGGTCTAATGTGGCATCCATGCCCACGGCACGCAGCAGGTACCACAGCAACCCTTTTTTCTCCCCACCTCTACATTTACTTCATAACACTTCCCAGGCACTCGGATTCCGTTTCATCCCAGTTTAGCGCGGCCTCCTCAGGCATTCGCGACACGATCTGAAAGTTTGTCTGATTTTATGCTGGGGGGAGCGTTACTAAACGTTTATTTTACAGCCAACTTGACCGAGGAGCTTCAATTCCACCTTTTAATGAAATTCCACAAGCTCTGCAGAACACCGATGGAACCCGTACGGTTTTGTCATCAGCGAAGTTTATATTTCCGACAACAGAAGATTATTCTCTCCTGCAGTACGTTTACAGCAAAGCTGACTACGCGGATTCCATTCCATTGCTTCTTCCTGGTTCACCACGTGCGGATTAATGGAGACTAGTAACTTGTGTTGCCGTTTACTGTATATGACAAGGAATCACGTTTCCTAATACTAAACCAGGACACTAGGTGGCGAAACGACTAAGGAGACAGCCTGTGCGGTGACGGTTCAAATCGAATCACCGAAAACGCCGTTCTGTATAAATGGCTAAAACCGTCAGTGGCCTTTTCGATAAAGATGTGGCTGAGAAGAGAAGTAGCTATAAAATGCACCTGTAGTGTCCTGTGAGGTCCCACAGAGCTCAGCCAAAATCAACCCGCTGCTGCTCACCTTCTGCTCCTGGGATTTCATGGAGAAAACGGGCAGGCGGCACGCCAGCAGCGGGCACCAGAAAGGGGCCTTGGTCTTCCCGTCGTCTTCGGCACAGACCCACCCTGGCGCGTTCTCCTCCCCTGAACCCAGAACAGGTGGAATGAGGTACATGAGAACCGTGTGGAAGGACATACGTGACATTAGTACCCAGGTGGTCCCCGAGTCACGACGACCCACACTTGTGACGGCCGTGACATTACATCGTTTCCGAGTCCGGCGTTCGGCGGAAACGTCTGGCGTCGCACGCTGGATGCAAAGACGACCGTCTGCCGTACGACAGCACCGGTTGGCTGCTCTGCCACCCACGTTGTCGTGGATTTAGTCAGTGTTTTGGTGTCTATAAGCAATTGAGCCCGATTACATAAAACATCTTATTGTCACAACAGAGCATTTACGATTCCGTACAAGTTACTTTTTATTTCCAATGGCCAGAAACTGAAAAACGGAATGTTCTGGTGGTGCTGAAATGAAAAAGCACCAGGCATTAGATTAACATTTAGAAATTAAAGTGAACATAACAAATGCAGCATGAAAATATAATTATAATACTGCATTGTATTGTATTTTATTATCATTTGTATTACTTCACAAAAAAGATCGGGTGAAACAATGAAAAAATACAACAAAGCCCTGTTATCTAACAGGTCATATTTGCCATAGGCCACAAGTGTCATGTTTATGCATATTTGTTGTTTATATGTCATTACGGTTTCACGGATTTATTACTCAGTAACTGAATTTGCAGTTTAAACCAATGAGTGGAGCAACGCAGTTTTTTCTTTATCTCACAAATGCTCGGTATACTAAATGTTCATATTAATATACTATTTACATACAGTACATGTATGAAAAAGTTCAGCTCTTTAATTCACCTTGTATCATACAGTATAAAGGGATTTAGGTGGAAAGTGACGTAAAACACGGTGGTCGGAACTGTTGTAATGCGGAGCTCGGCTGTGTGAGTAAGACGGTCCTCACCCAAGAGGCCGTGTTTGCGCTCAGTTTTATCGGGACAGCTCAGCAAACTGTGATTTAGTTCCTTTTAAGAGATTGCAGAGCGTACGCTGTCTAATATAACAGTAAGAAATAGACGGAATTACTGTTAAAAAAAATCAGATTCTTAAAAAAAACTGGAAAAAGCTGCATAGATTTGATAATTTCGTCTATCTTCTGACATCATCGAGGTGGAAAACAAAATTCGGATCGGTGCCCATCCTCACATCCGCACTGCCCATAAAACGGCATTATGGGAATCCCTGCACCCCTCTCCTCGCTTTATTCAGATTACAGTCATCCCTCTCCCACTTCCGTGTAATCGATGGCCATAATAAATATTGACAATAATTCCTTGTCTCATTCCGCAGCCCAGGTTTATATACCCGGTTTTCCACAATAATGATGCTTTTCCCAATAAAATGGGCCATTCTGATTGTTTTACTTTAACCCCAGTTCCTAAAATCTGAAATCCTTGTTTCATCGTGACAATAAGATCAATTTTATCCTCGCTAATCTGTCGGAAGATGTATTTCGTTACAAGCAGCTCGGAGACGTAGGTCTGACAGGCCGACGCGTGCTGTCGAAGTGACGGCGTCCCGTTTTATTAGCACCGTCTTTCACGGTTTATCCACTTTCCCACAAAGGAAAGCAAATAATTAAGGGAATTTAAATTAAGGGAATAATTCGGAGACCTTCCCCTTGTTGGCAATATACTATCATTCTATCATCTACTAAAACCGATTCTGACATTTTAACTCGTGTGCCGATGTTGTGAAAACACCGTGTGCCGCATAAAACGTGACTGACTGATAACTGTTAACGTAACGGATTTCCGGCGTGAAAATCACAGCCTTTGCCGGCTTTTCAGAGACAATCCGACGCCGTTTATTCTTATGAGACTCTTTCCCATCAACAGCATTTTCCTTTTGTGATATTTGGACATGTAAAAATAGTGTCACACGGCACAGTGGTGTCTCTTTAATTCCTACAAGCTCCCGTCGCCTTTTAACTTGTAATTCCCGTTTCCACGCAGGGCTCCATTATGTGTCGGCTGAAGGCGCTGCAATGACGAACTCGTCTACCTCTCGGAGACGTCTGTGCGGAACGTAGTGAATCGGTGTAAAAATTCTGCAATTAGAGCCAAGTTGTCAGTCACAGGCCCCTGGGGGCAACGGAGTCTGCTGTGTTCATCCGCACCTCGTAGCTTACACACTCCTTTATGTAATTGTTTTAAAAAATATGTATGTAAAATGTTTCTTGCTTAGAATAGCTGAGGATGACTAAGTGTAGAGGAGGCGCCACGGAGAGGGGAGTTACCCCCCGCCGACGAGTTGGAAGCCTCGACGTGGGGAACAGCTGCTCGGAGGTGTTAGACGCGGAACATCGGCCGATGAAGGACGACCGGGTCAGCGATGCCGGAGCGAGAGGCAAACCGGGCCTGACTGACGCCTGAATGGAACTTAAGGAATTTCCGCGCGGCGAATTCAGCAGTGTGGCCGTCGCCCGGCTCTCCGCCGCCCGAAAGTGCTGAAGAGCGGGGCTGCGCCTCTTGTTCTCCTCAACGTGCGATTGCGAGCGGGGAGCTCCTCGTCGGGCAGCCGCCGCCTTCTCCAGAGCCCCCCCGTCCCTAAAACACAAGGCCGTGAGGAGCACTCACTCTGAGCGATCTTGGCCAGATGCAGGCGATTCACCCAGGAGATCTTGCTGAGGGGGTTCGGCGTGTTGAAGACCACCATGAAGCTCATGGGCCGTCCTGACCTGAACATCCAAAACACACACAAGCAGAGTTCTGACATAAAGGATAGAACTGATTTCCTATTTTAGACAGACCTTCTCCTCCACAGTACGAAGGAAAACAACAGCAGAAAAGGTTTAACCCTGGATTATTATATATATAGCAGAGGCTTTGCTCGTACCGTGTCACTGCAGCAAAGCGAAAGCGCCGCAGACAAAAGCAGCACAGCCCACGAAATGCGCTGAAACTCCGAATACTAGAGCCGAGCGGCAGGTTTATAGCCAGTTTATAATTGTACTAAATTAAAACTGCACTTTTTCAGCAAAACTATTCACTTAGCTAAGACTGTTCTTTAAGTTACGGCTATTTCTCATTTGTGCAGAGACTACACCAATCGGGGCTACACCTATGGAAGGCGATGGGATTCTGACCACTACGCCACCTGGTGCCACCTACGTATGACTGCTGTACAAGAACAGCAGCAATCCATTTTGCCCTCCCTGTGTGTGTCGTTCCTGCCACAGGTGTCCGTGGGGGGGGACGTTTCTGTGCCATTACCGCATGGCTCGGGTGAGTCAAAGCTGAATCACGGTAAAACGGGGGTGAGTCACGGCGCACGATGCCGCTGCATCCCGGCCCGTATCCTCAGTCCTTCTGCTGCTGTAACGCTATAAATGCGCTCATGGTTTTTGCATTTCCAACTGAGGTTTAATCTGGGAGGGGAGAGCTGGGAAATGTTCACCAGAACGAGACGCGGGGGGTCTATCCCATTAGCAGACGGGGAGACACCGAAATGGTGCCGTTTTACCCGGATTTCACTCCTTTTTACCGTTTTATGTAATGCTCCTTTTCCACGTACGCTGGCACAGGCACCCCGCCACGTCACGAAGCAGACCTACACGGGGAGGTGAATCAATACGTCTTAGAAAGTATTTTTTGGTCAAAGTTAAAAGACTGAACGGATATAAAAAGAACTGTGCCAAAATGCTGCATATGCCAGTAAAAGGAGGCCGATAATGATATTAGATGCTTTTCTAAATCCCCGTGAAAATGTGAGAAAACTGGGAGGTAAAAGATAACAAATTTGTCTTTTCTGTCGATGCGGCTCTGATTTTACATCTCGGGTGTCATATTATATTCCTGCCCTGAAATGATGTGCCAGAAAACAACTTCTGCTGAGATGAGGAGGTGCGAGGCTGGGGCAGGAGAGGTCGGGGTTTTCGGTGGGCTGGCGGTACAAGCAGAAAACCGCGCAATCCTATCATGTCTGGTACCAGCAGGTCGATCAGAAAGAAGGAGAAGCGTCCTCCTCCGCCCTGAAATGACCGTTTAGCGCGGCCACCACCGGTCCAATTGCCCCCTTCTTGTCCTTCAAAGGGGCTCTATAAAGTGAGTTGACCACAGGGTGGACTAGCATTATGACAACTGAATTTATAACTGGTTGGTTGCAAGTTTAAGGCTCAGAGAACAAAAACTAATTCTATAAATAGGAAAATGTGGATTATCGTGTTGAACTGAGGTGCATTAACACCGTGCGGTGCAGTCGTCTTTTTTCTGCACACATGTCAAACAGCCTGGGCCAACTGAGCACTTGCGGTGGGTGACGTTTGTGTTAGTGACATTCCGGAGCGCCACAGAAGGTTCCAGGGCCCGAGCCCGTTGACACGCTCTGCCGCGCAGCTGGGCCACAGCGGTCTGCATGCCGGTGGCCGCCGCTCGCACCTGACGCAGCACCAAAGTGGCCGGCCACCTGCCACCTCCACCTGGTCCCCCCAAGCCAAACCGCCGGCGGCCGGCGGCACGTCTCCCAGCTGCGGCTGCTCCTCCATCAGATCTGCCCAGGCGGTCATCTGTCAACCGTCCACCCGCTATGATCCATACAGCTTTTCTGCCACTGCATAATGTGCTGAAAAGGATGTTTTCAGTCAAACACTTCCTTATGCTGCTCTTCTGGCAGCCCATGAAAGGGACACAGTAAACAGGACAGTCCACTGAATGAACTGAATGTTAGAGGAGCACAAGGTGGGGGCAACCAGGACCTGCAGCAGAGTTCCCATCACACCAGCTATTGTTCTCACTCATACTCATTATTCATCCTTCAAACTCAAATCCACTTCTCAACCCGGTGTCTGCGTCTCCTCTGGGAATTAGAACTAGTAAACACAGTGTGTGTGGGGGTTTGAATCTCCTCAATGGCTAAACCACATGGCTATTATTTTCACAATAAAAATATAAACATAAGGAAGAGACCATATGGGTGGCTTTGGATGCTGCCAGAATGAGAACATAGCTACAGATTTCTCTGAAATTGTAATTGTATTGTAGTAGCTCGGCAGCGAGCATCTTAGTAGGCCAGTCCAGCCATGTTTCAAACAGTGCAGAAGTGGTGGGGGAAGCCCAGGAATTTGATGCTGCAGTTGTCTAAACAGCAGCTTAGGTGTTCCAGATTTTCAAGAGCACAGCAGCGGCGCCGTCAAGAGATTTTAAACCAGGAGTCTTTATGTAAAGAACAGAGACTGGGCTGAGGCTGAGATCAGAAGGTTCTAGCAAACTAGTGCAGAAGTAGCGATCAATGCGTCTCCAGAACACTGAGCTGATACTAACCCCGACTGTCCAGTTGATACTGACCCAGACTGTGTAGGCAATACTGGACTGGACTGTCCAGCCGATACTGAGCCAGACTGTCCAGCCGATACTGACCCAGACTGTCCAACAGATACTGACCCAGACTGTCCAACAGATACTGACGCAGACTGTCCAGCCGATACTGACCCAGACTGTGTAGGCAATACTGGGCCAGACTGTCCAGCTGATACTGACCCAGACTGTCCAACAGATACTGACCCAGACTGTCCAACAGATACTGATGCAGACTGTCCAGCCGATACTGACCCAGACTGTGTAGGCAATACTGGACCAGACTGTCCAGCTGATACTGACCCAGACTGTCCAACAGATACTGACCCAGACTGTCCAGCCGATACTGAGCCAGACTGTCCAGCCAATACTGACCCAGACTGTCCAGCCGATACTGAGCCAGACTGTCCAGCCAATACTGACCCAGACTGTGTAGGCGATACTAAACCAGACTGTCCAACAGATACTGACCCGGGCTATTCAGCCGATACAGAACCAGACTGTCCAACAGATACTGACCCAGACTGTCCAATAGATACTGACCTAGACTGTGTAGCCGATACTGAACCGGCCCATAGTGGACCAGCATGTTTAATGAAGGCTGATCCAGAGTGTTCAGATTGGAATTTTGAGCTCTGTGTTCTGCTGACATGTTGCACATCTGTTTCCCAAACAGCTCAACAGCTTGATGTCACCGGATGACGCTTTGCTATCTTCCATAACCTCCCTTTGCGTCAGCCGTAATTGTCCTCTCCCCTCAGACTCATATGGAAGCTCCATGCTGCAATTTGAAAAGTGGTCCGCTGTGAGAAATATTTTGTATTTTCATTAGGCACATGAATACGCTGCTGAAAGTGTCATTTGAGAATTTCAGGGACATATAATGCTGCTCATGATGCTCTTGTGATAGGAACCGCTAGTAGCGTAAATTATAATAATCTGGTCAAAGTGTGCCATATAAATTGGGATCTTCTAAAAAGCCCAATTTTGTGAAATTGCCGTGCCCCTGGGCCACTGTGGCTAATGGAGCTCATTCTTTAGCTGTCATTTTCAGGAGAGGGAAAAATGGCGAACGTGTGTGTAAATCTCAGCACACTGTGGCTCGAGGAGCCGTCGCAAGAATTATTCACGGGGCAGCGTTCCTAAACGGTGGCTGGAACAAGCTGCAAATGCCGCCGTCTCCCATTCGGAATGAAGGGGCTCTCTCGGTGGAGCCATCCGGAATGTCGGCCCTCTCGCTGTCACGAAGCGCCCGCAGCACCGTTCGCTCGCACGTCACCCAACACTGCCACCTTCTGCCTTTGTATGAACAGTCATGCTGGGCTCATATTTCTCAAATACTGCCGCTTTTGGCCCCCGAGTCCATAACATCATCTTCAAAACTGAGAAGAAGTGAATCCTAATGTCAGTTCTGGTGGTGCTGTAATGCTAAAAATTATCGATAAACATTTTCGACTGCTTACATTCCAGAACAGTGATGTTTTTCACATTACAGTATATTAGTGTGGCATTACACTGCATCCTTAGCACGTCGATCGTGCCGTACCTACCAGCCGACCTAACTACCTCCCTTCCTACCTACCAGCCGACCTAACTACCTCCCTTCCTACCTACCAGCCGACCTAACTACCTCCCTTCCTACCTACCAGCCGACCTAACTACCTCCCTTCCTACCTACCAGCCGACCTAACTACCTCCCTTCCTACCTACCAGCCGACCTAACTACCTCCCTTCCTACCTACCAGCTGACCTAACTACCTACCTTCCTACCTACCAGCCGACCTAACTACCTCCCTTCCTACCTACCAGCTGACCTAACTACCTACCTTCCTACCTACCAGCCGACCTAACTACCTCCCTTCCTACCTACCAGCCGACCTAACTATCACCAAACCTACCTCCCTTCCTACCTACCAGCTGACCTAACTACCTACCTTCCTACCTACCAGCCGACCTAACTACCTCCCTTCCTACCTACCAGCCGACCTAACTACCTCCCTTCCTACCTACCAGCCGACCTAACTACCTCCCTTCCTACCTACCAGCCGACCTAACTACCTCCCTTCCTACCTACCAGCCGACCTAACTACCTCCCTTCCTACCTACCAGCCGACCTAACTACCTCCCTTCCTACCTACCAGCCGACCTAACTACCTCCCTTCCTACCTACCAGCCGACCTAACTACCTCCCTTCCTACCTACCAGCCGACCTAACTACCTCCCTTCCTACCTACCAGCCGACCTAACTACCTCCCTTCCTACCTACCAGCCGACCTAACTACCTCCCTTCCTACCTACCAGCCGACCTAACTACCTCCCTTCCTACCTACCAGCCGACCTAACTACCTCCCTTCCTACCTACCAGCCGACCTAACTACCTCCCTTCCTACCTACCAGCCGACCTAACTACCTCCCTTCCTACCTACCAGCCGACCTAACTACCTCCCTTCCTACCTACCAGCCGACCTAACTACCTCCCTTCCTACCTACCAGCCGACCTAACTACCTCCCTTCCTACCTACCAGCCGACCTAACTACCTCCCTTCCTACCTACCAGCCGACCTAACTACCTCCCTTCCTACCTACCAGCCGACCTAACTACCTCCCTTCCTACCTACCAGCCGACCTAACTACCTCCCTTCCTACCTACCAGCCGACCTAACTACCTACCTTCCTACCTACCAGCCGACCTAACTACCTCCCTTCCTACCTACCAGCCGACCTAACTACCTACCTTCCTACCTACCAGCCGACCTAACTACCTCCCTTCCTACCTACCAGCCGACCTAACTGCCTACCTTCCTACCTACCAGCCGACCTAACTACCTACCACCAAACCTACCTACCTTCCTACCTACCAGCTGACCTAACTATCACCAAAACTACCTACCTTCCTACCTACCAGCCGACCTAACTACCTACTACCAAACCTACCTACCTTCCTACCTACCAGCCGACCTAACTACCTACCACCAAACCTACCTACCTTCCTACCTACCAGTCAACCTACCAGCCGACCTAACTACCAGGCTGACCTAACTACCTTCCAATCTACCAATCTACCTAATGATTTAACTTCTTAGAACTTAGCTTCTTACCTTTCTACCTACCTTACTATCTACCTACTTACTTACCTAGTCTAGCTACCTTGCTACCTTCCTATGTCCCAGCCTCCCTACTTAAATTCATTCTTAGCAACCTATCTGCATACCTTCCTTTCTACCTACTCACCTAGATAACTTCGTGCCTACTTAACTATCTACCTACCTCCCTACCTATTTACCTCCCTACTCCCCTACTTATCAGCCTCCCTACTTTCGTACCTTCCTACATTTCCTACCTACCTTTGCAGCTACTTACCTACCTAACATTTCCCCTGCTTACCTGCATACCAACCTTTCCACCTACCAATCCTCACACTTGGCACACTCACCTGTCAGGCTTCCCCGGGATCAGCAGG
This sequence comes from Arapaima gigas, assembly GCA_900497675.1. Lineage (NCBI taxonomy): Eukaryota > Metazoa > Chordata > Actinopteri > Osteoglossiformes > Osteoglossidae > Arapaima > Arapaima gigas. Next base: position 118,501 of record UFQX01000379.1, on the reverse strand, counting down.
CGGAGGCGGCATTTGTTGGCGTTCTGGATCTCCTCCTCCTTGATGCGGATGAGTCTCTGCAGGGCCAGACACCAGTCCTGGCCCACAGTCGTGTTGAGATTCTGCACGTGGGAAATGAGAGTCTGTGGGAAATGTCTCCTCCTACTTCTCTCCTCGGGAGCAGAGGATGAAGGTTGTAGTAAGTAACGGCGCTTTGCTGCTTAAATGCAACACAAGGACGCGAACGGAGCTTTGAAATATTTAGCATCTTAAAGGGGAATTTACATTACTGACACTTTGAGGAACATCAACAGCTGGATATCGACTGATGTAATCTGTATTAAGTTCCAGGCTTGAAGGTGCAGCAATCGCTCTTTTGTGATTTCTCAAATCCCGCTGTGGGACACCGTGCTTATTGTTGAAGCACGGTCACCCGGTTCCACGCTGTTTCTTCGCACACCTTCCTCGCCCAGACTGTAGAGCTGCAGCGGGAGGAGGCTCACCTGGTAGGATCCTTGCAGGGTGCCTGCGAGCAGCGTGATCTCCTCCACCACGGACAGGTCGTGCCGCAGCTCCTGTAGCTCCTGGAAGAGGCGGGGAGGCCCCAAGAAGGCCTTTCCTGAAGAGGGCAAAATGCACGGTGAGCTCTTAAAGCCCCCAGCAGCACCATTTATGTCCCACCACATTGTCCACAAATCCCATGTTTTAAAGCACAAAGGCTGTATATTTGTACTCTAACTACACATAACAACTGAAGGTCTCACAATCCAGGATGGAATTGCACCTCGTGCAGTAGCACCCTTGAGCGAGGTACTTACCCTAAACTGGTACAGTAAAAGCTGCCTGTACAAAGGGGTAAACTGTAAGTAGCTTAACGTGGTAAGTTGCTTGGGACTTAACTTCTTACCTTTCTACCTACTTACTTACCTAACAGCCTAATTAATGAATGCAAATATATTCGCAAGGCCCAGCATGCCCCGGGGGGTGACTGACCCAACCTGCAAAGCCGGACCGGCGGCTCCCTTAGTGGAGCTCAAGGCCGCTCCCTTCATCGGCGCCGCGCCCTACTCTGCGTGCAGACTGACGGATGATTCATTTATCTTTGTCTTCTTTTTTTTCAGCCTCAGGTGCTAAACCCAATAACGAAACACGCGGTTCGTTTCAGACACGAATGCCCCCGCGCCTCGCTGGAGTGGCACAGGTGGCTCATTAAACACCAAACACTCAATCGATTCGAATCACAGCCTTAACACAAGCCCCCCCCCCCCCCCCCCCCCCCCCC
>UFQX01000379.1:103652-117182 GCA_900497675.1 Arapaima gigas | reverse complement strand
CCCCCCCCCCCCCCCCCACACACACTTTCTTCTCGGGGGATCAGCAGGCGAGTTTCGTTCCGCCGGGTTGCGACACCCCGTCTCAAAAGCGAAGGTGACTGCGGCACAGAAGTCACCCTTTCGGGTGTGATCCCCAGGTTCTGTACCGCCACCGGGAGAAGATGGAGGATGGGGCATTTGTCAGCTTTTGAGTCACGCCTCCCACGAGGGTGGGAGGGCGGGGCACCGTTTCATCGACGCACACCTTTCGGATCTAAAAGGATTTCCTCGAGAGCCGTTATCAACCCCGAATCGCGTCTGATCGCTCGCGGGTGCGTCTGAGCCGCGTAGAGCTTTTCGTCTTGATCAGCTGAAGGTGGCAGAAGTGGGATGATCCGGCCTAATCCTCCTATGACGGAAGCGGGCCGGCGGTCGCCAGCCGGCTCCTCGGGCGCCAACTCCGACAGGCGCCTGCCATAGGTTTTGCCCTGTCCCACCCCAGCCTGTAGGCCAGACGGAGGCGAGAAAGTGAATCTGAAAGCCGAGCGAAATCTGCTGCGCTTCCTCTGGATTGCGACAAACCCCCAAGGCGGCAGTAACGGGTCGTGAACCACGACGCGCTCGGCCAACAGTTCAGCGCGGCTCGGGCGTCCGAGACGGCGGGGGAGACTGAGTCCCGCCCCATTCCCTCCGCCAGCTCGGATTTCGGGACGGAGTTAGAAGAGGGTTCGCCGGCGCTCCCGGGAGGGCAGCGAAGAGATGAAAAACGAGTCCATTTGAGGGGAAGGCGAGGGTTTGGGGGACGGGGAGATGACAGAGATGGCTTGCTACCCCTTTAGGGACAACCGTTTGCGCGGCGGACGGGGCGTCGCAAACAACCCGCAGTTAAAGCCAATACGGACGACGGCGGGCCCGGGTTCGCGTGCGTAAACAGGGGGCCCGGCGAACGCGAGCTTCACCGCCCCCCCCCTTTCGCCGGCCTCCTGTGGCGGGATTCTGGCTTTCCAGGAACGGTCGCGCACATTCTCCACAGGCGAACCTGTAGTGGCCTCATCAATATTTCAAAGCGACCTTCTCGGTTTGAGGAGCGCGCGCTGCCGCGGGCCGATAACGCGCCGTGCCGAGGGGCTCCCCGACACGCGCCCCGTGGTTCGCAACGCTTAACTCCCGGCCTCACAATTCCTTATTAAGTGTAATCCGAATCATCTGCACAGATTGAGGGCACCACTCCAAATAAACGCACGGTTTATCAAGGCATGAAATGAGATTGCGATAGTGATTCAGCGTTTAAAATGGCCGCTTTCTGCCACCTCCGTATTATGAAGATGCAGGGAGATTAAGCAGTGCCAGTGTGGCGGTGCTGTAAAACAGACGCGTACAGGCAGTCGAAACCAGGTACTGTTTTTCACAGCCAGGGCCGGTTTGTGCAACATGACGGGAGTTTAAACGAATAAATGGGGCCCCGAGGCTTTTCGTGCGCAACTGCTATTTTCCTTTTCTTTATTTTCTGTTTCGTTCTTCATTTTCCATCTCTTTTGGAGATGCTTTTGGAGCGGCTCACACCGCTGCTCTACACTTTACTAATTGAAAAGGTATTTAAGGGGAATGAGTCAGGTTGTCGCCTCGCTCTGGGCCTCCGGCGGAGAGCTGCCACCCTTTCGGGCCTCGACCGCAGCAAGGCGGCGCAGTCACAAATGTCCCGGACTGCTAACCGAAAGCCCCCCCCCCCTTCCAGGGTGTACCTGAGATGCTGGCGTTGAAGGCAGGCTTGGAAGAGTGCTGGAAGAGCGTCTCCTTGCTCTGAGACGTCTCCTGGCCCACCTCCACCACCTTCACCTGCAGGAGAGGGGCGGTCCACTTCACGGCGTACTTGGCTCCCACTGGAACTAGACTACTGCTGATGTCAGGGGGCCCTCTGATGGAGGAAAGAGGCATTAGCGTCGGAGCCCCCAGCTCCACGGTTCTTCCTTCCTGTTGCTCAGCAGCCGCTGGCCATCCGGCCTCTTCATTCCCGCTGAGCTCCTGCTCACACAGCCTGGACTGGGCTTTGAACAATTCAAACACGCAGTTCACACGTATTTTCACTCCAAACTCACTCGCTCCGACGCTAAGCGGTCAGAGCCGCAGCGCAGATCTCTTAAAGACAACAAACACTGAAACAGGCTGCTTGCAGAAGTATTCAAACCCCTGATGTGTGGAAACTCACACAGATGGAAGAGAAGAAACTGCTCCCTAAAGAGGACACATTTGGGTTCTACCTGCAAGTGTAATTATATTTGCAATAATATAATTGTAACCGAGGCGACGCTGATATATTTCACGTTTGAATACTTTTGCAAGGCAGAGCATCTGTAACCGTGGCATTTTGGTCTTTTAAACGGGCACATTTGTTCGCACGGCTGACACTTTTCCCCAAAGCGACGTACGGCGATTATTCGTTACCGTTTAGCCGACACCTTAATATAAGGCGCTAGACACACCGCGCCAGTCATTTGCACGTTTATACAGCAGAGCAGTGCAGCACACTCTTCCACACACACAGACACACACGGTGGGCAGTGACCAGTGCACCTGAAACACATGTGCTTGGACTGTGGGAGGAAACCCACAGAACGAATAATTATATTAATGTTACTTCACTTATTCACTGGCCGTCGCAGTGCTGACTACAAGGCACCTTGCGGTCAAAGGACACAGGTCCGAATCCCCACTCGAATCGACGCGGTACAAATTACGCGGGTGTGTGAATGGGTCAGGACAGCCCGGTGGCTGTCACAGTGCCTAGGCTGGTCGGGCGTGAGTTCGAATCCAGCTCGGCGTTAGCGGAGTTTGCGCGTTCTCCCACAGTTCGAACACCTGTGTTTCCAGTGCATTGGTCACTCTGAATTGCCTCTGTGTGTGTGTGTGTGTGTGTGTGTGTGTGTGTCCGTCCCATCCAGGGCCAGTTTCCTATCCTACTGCCCTCAGCTCCCGGGATAGGATGCGGACCGCCGCGACCCTCCTCGGAAGGAGCGTTTCGTGATAATGGATGGAGGCATAAATGGGTGAAATACCTGTAAATACCTTACAGGACAAACCTGGCAAAAGTCACTTTGCAGAAAAGCATCAGCTAAATGAATCAGCTGCTGCTCATCCACAAAAATAGAGCACGAAAGGTCTGGCAAGCCTAAATAATTCAGTTATGTTTCAGCTGATCGAATGACAGGGACGCGTTTCATTAGCGCGATGGCTTATGTAGCAGCTTTCTGAAATTCAGTTTGGTGTCACAAGAAGGGCAGCGAGCTCCCACCTCCCATCTTGCCTGCATTTGACGCAAATCGTACCACGCAAAATCCCAGTCCGGCTTTCGTGACTAAGAGCTCGGCCGGAAGAAACATCAGAGCAGCCGGCAGCCGGCGGGGACCAGGAACGGAGAACGGCGCCTCGCTCTCAAGTCAAGAGGAGCGCGAAGCCAACCCAGAACGGGGGCAGAGGCCTCCGGCCTTCGGCGCTCCCTCTCCGCCGATTTCCACCTGAAACGCCAGGATCTGAGGGGCGGCGAGAAGCTGAACGCCCGACACGTCGCAAGCGCTGCGATTTCTCATTCCCGTTTTAATCAAGGATGTCAACGGCGCGCGTTCCGAACGGCGCGCGGGAGAGAAGGGCGCCGAGCTCCTGCGGATGATCGCCACAGCGGGCCTCGGCGCGCGGAATTAGAATACGGATGAGCGATGATATTGGAAAGTGAGAGATCCCGCTGCGGCCGGTAATCACACACAATCAGCTCCGTCGTCGTTTCTCCGGGACCGAAAGGGCAAAAGCAAAGTCACAATCGGGGAAATCTTCACGTTGGGCGAAACGCGGCGAGATGATGGGCTTCGCGCCGTAATCGGACCGCTTTTGGGAGATTGGGGCGGTTAAATCGTTTAGCGCAGATAGAGTTTACAAGGCTGACAACTTTACCTCGGCTCATCCACCGCGAGAACAGACTTGGTCTCGCTGCTAAGAATGACACCGGCAAGAAAAGAAGAGGGAAATGCATTTGCAGTTGTTACTAATGAAAATTATTATCTGAATGCAAAATAATCCCAAACGTGAGCAGCGTCTGCACGATTTGGGGTGACGCGTGCGGTCACAGCGCTCCATCCTCGGGACGGCGTTCGCAAGGTGACAGATAAACGACAATCCATCACCTACCTATTAAACTCACACCTCAGACAAACAGGTAAATGACGAATAAATACCTGAGTAAACGTAAGAAACGCAGCAATCGGTGATGGACCGTGTGATGGTGACATCCTTAAGATAATATTATAATAACGGGGAATTAATACCGAACTGATTATTACAGTATTGCGTTAATATAATAACAACAATGACCCGGTAGGTGGGGCGCGAGGGCGTGGGCCCCATCGTGCCAGTTATTAGAGCAGCGAAAGCAGGAGAAGCAGCAAAATCGGTGCTCACTTGACGTTGATGTTGGCGCAGATGAGTGTGTCGCTGAGCAGGAACACTTTGCGCTCCTTGGACTTGAGGATCTGCCCCTTCTCCCCGAAAACCGTCTCGATCAGGGTCTCACACAGGACCAGCTGCCTCTGAGCCGAGTTCAGCAGCTGCACGACAGAGAAGCACGGGGTCAGAAGACACACACACACGTGTGTACGTTTGTTCGCTTGGGGACTTTATATAAACCTACTCCATCCTTTCCTCAGCCTGAAAATGTCCCAGTAAGACCAGGGACAGGAATACTTATGTCACAATGTGATGTGTGACCAACACTCTGACCGAAAAACCCAAATCGAGCCATTGCCCACTTAATGCGCAGACAGAAAAGCGAGCAAAGTCGCGAATAAAAACACACACCGGTGCAAATGAGAACGGTCGGAGCAGCGACGCTCTGGAAACCGGACTCACACGGGCGCGAGACGCCGAGACCCCTCCGCTTGTTGCAGAGATTTTCACTGTGGCGGCCCTCTACTTTGATGCCGCGATATACTCCGTATCGGAGAAATAAAACCCCTCCCCGCAGTCGAACCTTCGACAAATAAGCTGTCAAACGCGCGCGTTGTTGTGCAGCTACAGCGCCCCCTATGGATTACCTGAGGGTTTATTCAAGGCAAAACCGCTCGGAAAACAAAAACCGCCCAGGTCCCGGGTAGCTTCCATCACCCTGTGACATAAGTATTCCCGTCCCGATTCATACCGCTGTGCAAACAAACACAAGCCTGTCCTCTTTAAAGGAAGAAATCCTCTCCAATTTCGCCACATTTAGTTTCATATTTATAAAATCGCTGGGGGGGCGGTAATAACAGCGGCGCTTAACAGGAAGTGCTTAGTCCATGAAGAGCACTTGGAGGGTGTCGAGTGTGGGCTCGGAGGAGGCACCAGCACTCGGTGAGCTGCTGTTTATCCTCCTTTGTAGTCTCCCCTGAAATAACCGCATCTGAATCATCGGCAGGCCGTTCACGTGTGATGGCGTGACACCGCGGACGGTGGATCGATCCCAAAATCCGTCAGACGTAGCAAAGCTGCTGCCGAGCTGTTTATCATAACCAAACCCGCCCACCAGCAGGGGATTGGGGGGGGGGGGCCCACCTTGCAGAGGGAGCGGTCGCTGACGCTGCGGGCGAGCTGCTGCATCTCCGAAACCTGGTCGGCTACACGCTTCTGCTCGTTGAGCTTCTCGGCCAGCGTCTCCAGCTCGGTGAGGGCCAGCTGGAGAGGTAGCCGGTCAGGGTGGCCACGTGGGGTGTTCTTCAGCATGTCCTGGGAGATAAGAAGCCTACGGTTAGCCGTCCACCTGGTTCCTTCGCCAACACTCCCACGATGCTCCATTCAGCATCTGCTCAAGTGGCTAACAGCTGACAGCCTGGAGGACTGAGGGCCTAATTCTTGGGTTTTACATCTTTTATTCATACAAGCCTGTCTTTATTAACGCACAACGCATACAAGCCCAGTTCTCCTAAACAGCATCCAGAAGCTGGGATGTAAAACTCGGTAGCATCCCTCCGGGGGGTCAGAAGATACTGGTTTTCACTCTGGGAATTTGTGACGGTGAAAAAGGACGAAGCGGCACCAGCAGCTGCGTCGCATTTCCAACATGCTGACTTTCACTTCCTGTTTGCATGGCCGCGTGGGTATTTCCAGCCAGCACGTGCAACTCTCCATTTCCCCGCAATTACAACACGCTTTAGAGGGCTTGGTGGTGACAACATGCTGGGCTTCCCAGCGTGGCTTTCCTCCACAGACCTCAGGAAGTGGGATCTGTTCACGAGACTCTAGGGCTAAAATTCGCAGCGTGAAAGAAAGCGTGAAACAAATGTTATCCTAACATCACTGAAGTCAGGAAAATGTACTGAACATGCTTTGTATTACCCTGTTCTGCGGGACACATTTTTAACTGGGGGCTGAGCTGGTGGGCGGTACCGCCCCGGCAGGGATCACTGTGATGGACAGCTCCCCGTTGTCCACGTCTGCCTAAGCCTAAATGGACTTCGTGAAGACCAGGTTCAGCCAAGGGAACTGGGGGGAACCCATGTTTAAACACCTGGACTCAGAGCTGGGTGGGGGGATCCGGAGGAATTTGGGAGCCGAGCTGTAGCGGCTGCTCTAGTTTTATTTGTGGAATTTATGTCTGCCACGTTCTATAGGCCGTTTTCTGCTGGAGACCTGCTGTCCTGCGGCCACCGCCACCCCACAACCAGCCACGGAGCGGATACAGTCAAGTCCACTTAAGCGGAAACCCGGAAAAGTGGAGAATTCGCTTTAACGGATAAACATTTTCCAGTCCCGTTGCCCTTCGGGTTACTGTTTCGTCGCCTCCTCACCAGCCGGCATCTCTAGTAGCCCAGCGACCGGGTGCAGTAAACAGCGTAGTGGCTCACGCCGCATAAATTCCTGCTAAGTGACGGTGTTTCTTCTCCCTGGTCTTTAAGACGTCGCGGAAAAAGCTGAAGAATTTGTCAGCTGCTCAAAACAAAGTTTGGAGGTAAAAATGCTGCGCCTGCTGCACGAGGGACACGACAGTGAACCGTAAACACCTTTGAGGACTGGGATGTGTGCATAAATAAAACCGTTCTGTACATAAATAATACTTCACACCGTCACGTGTCGGCTGGATAAGTCAACGCTCCGGTTCCAAGGCTGTCTGCTAAAGCGGGCCCAGTCGTACTGTTATAAAAATAAGTATATGCATACATACAGGACAGCAGGTAGTGAACTGTAGTGTTTATAGTCGTCGCCTTGCTGTCTAACCCTCCGGTTTGAATCCAACCTCCTGCTGTTTTACCCTCGATCAAAGTATTTTGCCTGTATTTATACAGTAAAACCGCAGCAGCGTAAATGAGTGCGAAGTTGTAAAGTTCACCGCTAACACTGTACGTTTCCTTAGGCGAGAAGCATCAATTAAATAACCGAGAATAATAACGGTTCTCATTCCGGAGAACCTCCCCAGCCGCACGGCTGAAAAACGGTTCATTTCGACTCTCGGTCGAGGTGCCCACCTGCAGCAGAAGGATGAACTGGGGGAACCGCTGGATGGGCTTCACCATGAGGCCGTACAGAGTGATCCGGTCGGTGCTGGAAGCCTGTTTCTTCTGGCAGCCCGACCCCAGGTCCACGTCAGCGGGCAGCGGAGAGACAACGTGAGCAAGATGAGCTCCGGGGCTTTTCTTCATCTCTGTAAGCACCCTGCACATTTCGCTTCGGAGCTGTTGGCACGAGATACTATCGGTACATAACCGTGCTCTACTCTGAAGGCAACTAGAAGACGTGGGTAACCGATAATGCAAAATTCTTCCTCGGCTAATGGGGGTATCAACGGCGCACCGGAAACGGTCGCGTGCACCGGGCTCCTCAACTTACAAGCAGCGCCGGGACCCGAAGTCCGTTTGCAAATCGATTTGTTTGTAAACCCAAAGTCCCTGTTAGCATCGAGTCCCAGTTAATAAAAGCTCAGTAAAACCGGCATCTGTGTATTAATGACGCAGTTTACGTCAGATGAGGGTAAAACGTATAGAAACACCAAGCTCTTGTTTTATCATCTTCAAAAGTCCGTTAAAATTAAAGCCGTTTTAAAATAAAAAAATAATCCGCCACCACAAACTCTTACTTAACACAAACTGGTGGCTGATTCAGCCCTAAAAAACCTACAACTCTTGTCACCTATTTTCGATCACAGATACTGGCAAACACCGACCTGTAAACACCGCGAGAGCGAGTTGCACTAAGGTGGTTCCGCACTGTTCTGCTCCGATCACTTTACTTCAAGCCGATTTTTTGAAAACTGGCAGGTGATTAAAACGCACTTGAAGAACTAAGCAATATGGGGAAATGTGCGGCTCCTCTCTGCAACACAAGGTATTAATAAACCGGTGGTTTCTGGTTCAAGGCCCCCTGGTTCAAATGGCTGGTGATGTAGCGTGTAGGTACTTGCCCTCAATTGCACTGGTAAAAATAGCCAGCTGTGCAAATGGGTCAAACACGGTGCCCTATTTACAGCAGCCCTGTAAGTCAGCTAAGAAATTCGTGTACAATAATATCTAAACTCGGCTGAAACGGCAGCGGTTCAGCGAGACAGATGATCGTCCACCTTCACTGCCTCTGCTGTCGGTCATCCGATCGAGATCGAAGATCGAGCTACACGCTCGGTCAAGGTCTCTGCTGCGTCGCTCTCAAAAAGAAATCACAGCAATAGCTAGAGGGGTCTAGATGCTCCAGATGCTGTAAGAGGTCATTAATACAGAACGTTGTATAAATGGAGGTTGAAAACTGCGCACAAACAATACAATCCACCCATTGTCCTTACCGGAGCTCAAAGTGCACAAAATAATGTAAAATTATTTAATAACAGCAAATAGACAGACTTTTTTTGTATATTTTTTTTTTAAATATCGTACGTTACTGTGAGAAGTTATTCAAAGGGCTACAACAGAAGATCGCCATGGCAAAACAGCGCTAGGAGGCATCAAGCTGAAATGGTATCTGTCAGAGAATAAGAGAATGTCCAGCCTCTGAGTCAGACACTGTCGCCCTGGTGTTGAACCCAAAGGGCTACAGAGATGCAACTGGATACAGGTCTAAAAACAAGGAGCTCGGAGAAGCCCGTGAGAGGTGGAGGAACTGCGGGGGGACTCCGGTGGGCCGCCTCACCTTGAGGAACTCCAGGAACGCCGGTTTGGACACGCAGGCCTTCTTTATGAGCGCCATGGCGTTGGTGAAGTTGTTGACGTAATCGCTGTACACGTCGAGGACCATGGACTTGGAGAACTGCGGCGAGGAGCAACGCAGCAAATCAACCCGTGAGGGGAATCGACCCCACGTCCCGGAATTTAAGATCGAGATTCATCTCGAGTGCAGAGGGGCTGACCTTGTCAAGCTAAGTGAATTAATTATTTAACCGAAACCTCTTGAAGACAAATAAATAAATAAAGCATCCATCCACAGCGTCTGACCTCGACCACAATAACCTTGTCGGGGGACGAAATTTGAATTTGGGCAGAAATGAGCTCACCTGAGCCCGCAGTTTAAACACCATTAACCGCGAAACTGTTAAAAAGAGGCCTTTATTAAGGAGGAGCGTGAAGAAGTGTGTATGAATGCTCTCTTGTGAAACACACCACATTCCTCGTGTGACATGAGGCTGCAGTGGGGCCAGGAGCACAAAGAAAATAAGTCGATAGCAGAAATACACGGCAAACCCAGCTCTGCACTTCACATGAAGACATTTATCTCGGTATAAATCCACTGAGGAGCAACTGATCTGGAGCCCTGTGTGTGTGTGTGTGTGTGTGTGTGTGTGTGTGTGTGTGTGTGTGTGTGCGTGTGTTGGGAGAGGTTCAAGGAGAGTCAAGAAGCTTAAAACAATTTCAGAACCAAAGGGATCGATAGGGTCAAGGCTGCCTCTTATAGTGTAAATAACGGCTGAGCTGCAGAAGATTTTAAATGATGTTCATGTGTTTCCAAGGGAACTCAGTATTATACATATTTACACTGCAGGGTGTTTTTACTGTAGCAATTTGGGAGAACAACACTGCTTAAGGTTACTGCATCAGTGGTGGGATTTGAACCCTTGTCCACCTGCGGATGATGGTGAACTTGATGCCAATAACTGCTGCGCCACCTGGTGGCCAAACTAACAAATGGTGGGATTTTGTAGTGTTCGTTTAAGCTGAAAGGAAACGTCAGGAGTTGATGTTGCTGGGAGTGGATGGCAGAGTGTAGTTCTTGCACATAAGTGACCACGGAAAACCATTGACCGAACACTTCTACTAGACACCCACCCCCCCGTGGAGACTCACTGAGGCCACAAAGAGGTCCCCGATCATCTCGCTGCTGTCCCACTCGATGACGCGCGATGCCAGCGCTATCTGAAACATGGAGTGGCACTGCAGGATCTCCGGCAGCCGATGGAAGATGGTACGGATCTTCCTGGGGCTCAGGATGCGGGGCTCGGCCTCCAGCAGCGGCCGCTGGTACTCCTGTGGAGAGCAGCCGAAGGACAGCGTTACATTCACACCGATTTACTCAGGGGGATTATTTCTCAGGACGGTGTGGGTTTTAGTCCTGGGGAGTCGAACGCAAGAGAACAACAAGCAGCTGCGGCGAAATTTAGCACCACGTCGCCACCGTGTATTAAACACAACACCGACTGCAGCGCTGGTTCACTGTGGTTCAGGGGCCTGAAAACACGAGTTATGGGCGAGGAGGCCTGATGCGATGAGAAACGAACGTATCCAGAGGTGAACAGGTTCCCACCCTGACTGGCGAACCCGAGGAGCACCCGTCACGCCAATATCCCGCCCCTGTCCCGGCCAGGCTGAGCGCACCTGTACGTGGCGTAAATAGCCTCCAGAAAGGGGGTGGCAGCAGCAACAGAGGCTCGAACCTGCATGTGCCGAAGAGATATGTCCTCCAGACTCGAGGTGAGGACACAAAAACCGGTGGCGTTCCCCGAGACTCTCGAGCTTGTGGCCGGAGGCGCGAGTGTGACGAAAGACACGACGCGCAGGGAGAAACGGGGTGTGAGAAGACGGTGCAGCTCCTCAGGGGCCCAAGAGACTGACCTGCAGGATCCTCCTGAGGGAGTCCAGGTAACTCCGCTCGCTCTGCAGGATGGAGCCCAGTATGTGGCGTCTGACGATCTGAGGAAGAGGTTTACCGCAGTTTTACCGCAGCAAGTGTTGTCAGACACCCACGACGTGGGTGATAGTGGGTGTGGCCAAGGGTGTGGGGCTCACGCGCACCTGCTGGTTGCTCAGTCCCTCGGGCATGGGCCCCAGCTCGGCCGGGGGGTGCTTCGCGTCCGACACGGCCACGTCCAGGTACCCCGCGTCATCCTCTGCTTCTGCTGCAGGGGTGCGAGGGAGGAGACACACGAGCGCAGCGGTTCACGTCGTCGCCTTGGTTACAGCTCTGACAGCCCAGAACCTCCGAGCAACACTTTTCAAGTCCGCTGGCCCGTGGCCAGCATTTATCATTTATTATTTGCTAAATTCTTTTTTGTTTTTGGAAAAGTGCTGAGCTTGAACTTCAAGTTTGTATTGTAAGGCAAACCTGGGCAGTTTCATTGCAAATAACACTGTTTATCTTTAATAAGTATAAAACAGACTCTGTATTAAAGTCTGTAAATAATCTTTACACAAACCTAAAAATATGCCAACCAGCGCAAGAGACAATACACTGGCATGACAGATAAGCTTTTAAAGCTGAATGTGGAAAACTCAGTTTTTTATACGTTAGTAAATAGCAGGTAGAGTTTTGTTAATACTGTGTATACAAATGTTATTTTCCATTTATACAGTGGTGCTTGAAAGTCTGTGAACCCTTCAGAAAACTATGTCAGATTTTCACACAAGTCCTAAAAGTGGATAAAGAGAACCAAATCAAAAAAATGAATCAAAAAAGTTACACCTGGACATTTATTTATCGAGGAAAATGGTCCAATAACACATTTGCCGGTGAGTGGCAAAAGTATGTGAACCTTTGCTGTCAGTATCTGGGGTGACCCCCTTGTGCGGCAATAACTGTTTCCGGAAGTTGTTGATTACTTTTGCCACTCGCATACGTGTTATTGGATCATTTTCCTCAATAAATAAATGTCCAGGTCTAATTTTTTGTACTCATTTGTTTGATTTGGTTCTCTTTATCTACCTTTAGGACTTGTGTGAAAATCTGATGTAGTTTGAGGTCAGATTTATGCAGAAATATTGAAAGTTCTGAAGGGTTCACAAACTTTCAAGCACCACTGTGTGTATGTGTGCGTGTGTGTGTGTGTATAAAACAAGTAAAACAAATAATAGTTATACATGTCTATAACAACATAGTTATATATGGTTATATACATATAATAGTATTTTATATATATAGTATATTTTATATACAAAGTTTTATATAGATATAAAACTATAACTAACTATACAACTATAACACTGGTCTCAACCATCCATAAGGTGTTCACTGCAGAAGGATGCGTGAAAAGCAAGAGAATGACTTTAAACCTTGATGAATGTGCACGCCGCACTGCCCCCTGGATGGGACACAGGGGTCCATCACAGCATAAATAATACAATTAAGGAAATAATATATATATCAATGTCAATATTTCACCGGTCGAGCACCCAATTTTTCATTTAAGCTGCCAGCTAATGGACAGTAATGATGTGGTAATACAGTACGGAGGTTACGTGAACATCTGCCAGACGTAGCGTCGGGTTGCTGTAATTCGTCCGAGAAGCAGCGACCGGATCAGCGAGCCACCCGGCAGGTGACCACACCCCCCGCTGCTCACCTGTGCTCTCCTTCTTGTGCAGGAACGAGACTTTGCGCATCATGGCCAGCCGCGTCTTCTCCAGCCCATCCTTGGTCCCGTTCCGGGCCGCTTTCATCAGCTGCTGGACCTGTAGGGTTCGAAGTGGAGACAGCTGTGGAGAACAGGTGAGTCTGTCCTATCGGACCGGCGGACCCCCCTCGGAGCGGCCCCTGACGGCTTCAGGCAGTCAATCTCCCCATGTGGATCGCCAAACCCCCGTGCAGATTGTACATCTCAGGGCCCACCGGTCCGGCACCAACAGCCCCGGGTGTTTCAGCACAGCCTTGTCTGAAAGTTTTCATATCACAGTAATAAACCAGAGAGCCTTTTAATACCCTGCTCTAAAAACGGGGGTTATTAATTAGGAGCTGTTGGCAATGCCCCCCCGTGCTGTTTCTCCGGTTATTTATGTGTTATTTATGCAGAGGCTCTGGCAGCGGAAAAACCCAGAAGGACCTCTTGTGAGAGCAGAAACGAGGCCTGGTGGAAAGAGACCTGTGCAGTAATAGAAATGCGGCATCCGGTCCTGATCCAGCCCCCCCACCCGCCCACCCCCACAGTGACCTCCACCTCGAACCCTCGGGGGCGCTACCTTGATGTCATAGCTCTGTTTGATATGGGCGACGTCACGGCCGGCGAGTCGTGCCGCCAGCTCGCGCCTCGTCTTGGCGCAGCGCTCCTTCAGCCGCCGCACGTCCGGAGTGATCTGGTGCCATCGCCGTGGCAACACCCCCCCCCCCCCACCTGAGGAAGGGTTCGGGGGG
>UFQX01000379.1:0-103631 GCA_900497675.1 Arapaima gigas | reverse complement strand
ACCCCCCCCCCCCCCATGAGGAAGAGTTCGAGGGGAGAAAGGGAAGTGCGTCAGGGTGGGGAGGAGGAGGGCAGGGTGGTGCGCGGGAAGGAGGGAAGCGATGAGAAAGGAGAAAAGGAGAAGAAGAAAGAAGAGAAACAGAAGAAGAAGTCAAGGTGAGGCAGGCAGGGCAGCACGTGGTATTGCTTTAACATGGTAAAACCACAGTGAAAAAAGGGACCGGGGACGACAGCGAGGTGTCAGGCAGTGTAGGCGGGTGAAGAGCGGCGAAGGAGCCACAGGGTGCTCTCGCCAGAACTTCACACGAGTGTCTCATGCGTGCTGCGCTCCTCAGGTAATGAGCTCGAGAGCAGGTTTCCGTGTCTCACGCAGGAAATCGGAATTAGCATTTCTTCCCATGATCCCCCTCTCCGCCCAAACAAACCCTCTCTTCCTCCCCTTCGCCCACTCAGCAAAAGCAGCAGACGTGTGCCTCTGAGCTGCCAAGTGTCGAATCATCATCATTAGTTAACAACTTGTGTAACTCCTGCCGAAATCACACCGCTCGGTCTGCCCACCGTAACTGAGGATACCGTCCCCTGCACAGTTGTACGGTAAACGCAGTTCAAGACCCTGATCTTAACCCAAACCCTTTGTCGACTGAACAAATCCGTGTCGGTTTTCTCCCTGGCTGGCCTTTGGCGGGAAAAAAAACCTTTACGTAAGTCAACAAACAGTTTAAAAACCAGCCATAAACTTACATTTCACATTCCAAGTGTGTGTTGGCTGAGCCGGCGGCTGAGGCACTGAGGGACGTGAAAGTTCAGGCCTCTACAGTGATGCTCAGAGAGTCCAGCTCAGGGGTGAGTCCTCCTGGCTGTGGAAAGCTGTACCTTGGCCAGGTGGACGGTGTGATGTCGCTCCCCAGGCAGCGAGCGCCGCTCTGCAGACACCGCACTGACGGGGGGCATGTGAACCGCAGGGGAAGCCCACGCCGGAAGGAGAAGTGAGAGGGATAGACTGACTCTCTCGCGCAACCTCACTGGCGGACATGTGACCCGCTCAGGCCCGGCGCAAGGACCAGAGACGGCAGGCGACGGCTACGGTTATGCCGGCCTGGCGCGCACGCCACCAATCGGTTGGCTCACACAGGGGGGTGGTTAAAAAAACGCAGCTGGTTGTCAAGGCTTTGAGAAAGGATCCTATTTCAGAATGACTCATATTTTACCACGTTTGTCTCTCCCAGATCTGGTCCAAGGAATTTCAGTCAACACTGCCCCCATGTGGGCTGCGGCGGCACAGCTACAGGCACAAGCTCAGCTCAAAATTCACCGGCTAAACGTCCGATCACGTTTTTCTTATCACCTGTATTGCGCCTCTTTTTTATAGTTCTGTAAAAGCTTGGATAACAATATAACCATAACTGTAAAGATCGCCACGCATCATCCATACCCGAGACCCCTGCATTGCAGAGGGGCTGTGGTACCTTGCTGCGGGCGGGCAGCTTGCTCTCGCCTTCCGAGTGCTCGTCGTAGCTCTCGAACTCGCTGGAGCTCCAGGCCTGGCCCGTCCCCAGGGGGTTGTCGCTCCTCTGCACGTCCTCGTAGACCGTGTCATCTGAGAGACAGGACACCCCGGCCGTGAGGGTGACGTACCCGACCGTCCCGACCCCCAGCTGAAGGCCCAAACAATACTTCTCCGCACACACCCTACGGGTAACAGGTGTGGGGAACATGTCTACGGACCTTCATCGGGAGAGAGGAGGCCCTCGTCCGGCACGTCGTCGTATATCACCTCGGGGCTGTTTGTCTCTGGCTCGGAAGCTGGTTTTTCTGGAAGAGAACACCAGGTAGCAAGGCATGGACACACAGTCACGATGAGGAAAGAGCTGCCTACAGCCTGGGGACTTCATCAGGGATAGAGAGAGAGAGAGAGATATATATATATGTGTGTGTGTGTGTGTATATATATATACATCTATATATATATATATACACACACACACACACATATATATATGTCCCGCAGCGGCATCCTGATCCAGCCATACCGAGGCCTTTTTCGCTGCTTTGGGCAGGTAATTCACTGTCCTCCACGTTTCAGTTACAGAACTGACTTTATTTCATTTTAATACCCGCACCGCATGTTTACTACACACTTCATTACGGTACTGAAGTGTTACTATAGTACATATGCAGGACTGTACAGCACCACAGTAAACAAATTCAAACTTAAATTATGCTGCCGATCTTTCAGATTTTTGCCGTATTTAGACCCCCCCCCCCCCCCCCCCCCCTCCCCCCCACCACCTCGGCAGCTGCAGAGCACCGGCCGCCTCCNCCCCCCCCCCCCCCCCATATTATCCGGAATGTTCAGGATAAACCGTACAGCTTCCCGTAGCATTAAATGCACCTTTTCTTGCCCATCTTAAAATCCTGTGCGAACCGTAACTGGAAAAAAAAACATAAATAAGGTTACAGTAAAGCCTGGCAAACCATGCCCAGACGGAATAAATACTTCTGCTTCACATGCATTATATTCATACTGTGTCTGACGTTTACAGTCTATCCTTCCAACGCTCAGTCTGTTACTACAGGAGCTTCACTCTCACTGTAATAATTCCAAACCTCCCAAAACCCTAGTAAAACTGAAAACGAAACAGAAAAACAATAAAGGTTTTGCTTGTTTTAGCTTTTAAAATAACTACCTTTGAAGAGGACTGTGTCGTAACAAAGATCATTGGTGACCGGCCTGTATTATTTGCTATGTTATTGTTTTATTAGACTTTCCACAGCGACAATGGCTGCGCCCACTGGGCCACAGTGACACGCGACGTTTGTGTTTCCCTCCCAGGTACCCTGTGAAAGTGGGAAAAAAGTCACCAAGCGTGATTTTGCTTTCTGAAACCTGGAAGCCTTTGTTAAGCTTTATGACGTAGGCTGTTACATAAGGTTAGGGGGGTTGTTGATGTAGGAATGTGTCCCGTGAGGCCATTCAGATGCGTCTCCTGTATGGTTCATCATCCCACACACCCTCCTTCTGCTTGCTGGGTTAGGATTATGGTTTACACGCAAATTTAGACACAAATTAAAAAATACAAATCAGAATTCTTTCTTTTTGAATCGGCACTTTGCGGGAAATTAATACTTAAATTAAAACTTTCTTTTCGAATCGGCCTGTTACCGATTTGCATCATTTTTCAAATTGTTTTTCTACTTGAAGCCCAGGAATGAGCAGCACGGTGGTGCAGTGAGTAGTGATGCTGCCTCACAGCACCTGGGCTGGTTGGGTGTGGGTTTGAGTCCAGCTCAGTCTGTTTGGAGCTTGCGTCTGGATGGGTTTCCTCACACGGTCCAAAGACATGTGTTAGAGGTTAATTGAAGAAGGCTGTGGGTTTGCAGGAGGAATCCAGAGCACCTGGAGGAAACTCAAGTGAGGACGTGGAGAACGTACAGTCTAACCCACGGGCCAGGAGCGGTGAGATGCCATCATGATCTGCTGTGCCACCCCAATATGTACAGCACCGTATTAAATAAATAAGGAGAAAGCTCGGCGAGCATGTCGTCCCCCTGTGGAGGAGAGCAGGAGAAGAAGAATCTGAACACGTGTCTGTGGAACAGCTGTGACGCAGCTGAGAAAAGGCAGATGCTAGAAACCGATCTCCGGTTCAGGTGGAAGGGCGGCTCAGCAACACCTGACACGGCACTAAATCACCCTACAGACACTCAGTCTACATTAGCGGCACGTGTGAGGTGTGGGGTGAGGAACCATACAGCAGACACATCTGAATAACCTCATGGGACACATTCCAGCATCACCTAGACCCTAACCATAACCATAATCCTAACCCAGCAAGCAGAAGGAGGGTGTATGGGATGATGAACCATACAGGAGACGCATCTGAATGGCCTCACGGGACACATTCCTACATCAACAACCCCCCTAACCTTAACTATAACCCTTAGCCATAACCCCTAACTCTAGGCTTAACAGTGCGGACGGGGCCAAACATTCCCAAAATGTTCAAGTAAGTCTGATACGTCCCCCAGTTTGCCTGTATAGCTCTGCTGAGTCATGCTGCTCATATTTCTGTTGTTCACCAACACCTGACATGCTGTCGCACCACAGCTGCAGGTGCTTAATGTCCGTGTGAAGAAGACAGACGCTTGTCATGTGTTGTAATTACGACCTGAATTCAGACGTGGATTTTCACCACAGCGGGATTTAAGGTTGAAGGGCTGCACAGTCACGATCGGAAGGTTGACAGTTCACTCCCAGGAAGAGCCCTGCAGCTCCCTTCTGAGCACAACAGCGGAAACGTTCTGCTGAAATATCGATCGGGTACAAACTGGAACATTCCGAAGCTCCTTTCAGCGAAAACACTGGATAAAATAACATAATTAAAGAAAGTGCCATAAAAACATTATCATGCACATAACCGGCATGCAGAGAAACTGAATTCAAAAATCTCATACAGGGAGTGGCTTATTAATATAAGAACAATATAATATAACATAATAATTTAATAATATCATTTCAGGCGGAGCCTGGAACGCCTTTGAAACAGCCGTCATGTCTGCCGGTCTGTTATGCGGTCGATTTCTGCTGAAGTTGGACCAGTGAGAGGTTCTTTTTACCGCCACAGGAACCACGACTAGAGGAAGGCCGATACAGGAACATCTGCTGACAGATCAAGATGGGCTAGAACGTCCTTCATGGACCCGAGTGGCCGGGAATTGTAACCTGAGCACGGCGACACCCACCGGGTGGCAAGGTTTATCGGTGGATGCGCCGCCTGGACGGGAACAAACGCGGGACTGTGAGGGTGGAGGAGGAGGGGGGGGATAAAACCAAAGCTGAGCACAGAACTCCACACTTTGGGGTTGTTTTAACAGCGGCCGTGCTTAAGGTAACAGAGTGTGAATCCTTCTCAGAACTGATTTCTCTAAGACTTAAGCAGCACAGGTTGGAGGAGGTCATGGGGGGGGGGGTCCTGCTGCTGTCGCCATGGCTACTGCACTAGAGCACTGGACAGGGTACCTCCGTGCAGGCGGAGGACNGGGGGGGGGGGGGGGGGGGCTGGACAGACACAGCGGTGAGACCGTGACTGCCGGGATGAGCTCGCACCGGGGGCAGAGGGTTCGAAAAACAACCTTAAACATGACTTCAACCGTAAACTTCCTTGTGTCGCGGTTATCTGTTGATGCACCATCTCTCCACCATCTTAAAACCATTTGCTTATTTAATGAGCGTAAAGATTAATATTCAACAGGTTTTACCTGTGGATCTTACAACATACACCATAATGGGGGGGGCAAAGTGTAGAAAATGCATTTTTAAATCCCCCGTTGTAAAAAGAGCACAGAAATTACTTAACTTTCTACAGATAGTTCCGGTGTTTACATTTAAGAAGGAAATGATACATTTTGAGATGATCATTACATCACAGGTCGGACGAGTAAAATCACAGAAACTTCACAATCTCACCAGTTCTTTTCTGTTTTAACCAGCTGCTTGCGGTTGGGGTGAGACTGAGATGTAGGCATCTGCTCAACAGAAACTGAAGCTTTGCTCAGGACAAAAAAATAAAAAAAACTGAACTTACTCCACACAGGAGCTATTCAGTTTTGTCCACTGTGTGTTTAAAAGTCTCTCATGCTGTGTCTAATGTTTTTTGTAGACAACGTTGTATGAATTTAAAAGGTCCCGCATGTTTGGAGGTGAGGTGCGATCACAGCAACTCGGCTGTTCTCTCCGTGTCTATGTAGGGTTCCCCCACAGTCCAAAGACGTGTTTCAGGTTAATCGGTCACTTTAAATTGTGTGTGTGTGTGTTGCCACCCTGTGACGGACTGGCTACCCATCTAGGCGATGCTTAATAACCTGGTGCCCAGCGATTCCTCAATAGGCTCAGAATAAAACAGTTACTGATAACGGATTGCAGGACAAGATGGATGTTTTACGCGATTTCGACGTCTCGGGCTGTTTTTTCCATAGCATCGGGTTTTAAACCCATCTCGGATATGTGAGACCGGACCCGAGGACGAGGCAGCCGTGTTCCTCCGCACACCGGACCCCTTCTAAGTGACCCGAAGCCACTTGCTGGTTGGGTTTGCACCGCCAGCCAGTTCTGCAGCAGGTGAGTAGGACGCGCGTTTCTGCCTAACAGGGGTGGGCCCACGACCGCAGCCCAGGCCTGCGTGAGCCGTTAGGCGGGTGCGGTCGACCTCCATTATGCCAGCACTGAGGTGGCACCCGACTAGGGTGTGAGCGTCTTACAATAGGAGCAGAGCGTGCAGAGGTGAGGCACTCCAGCGAGCTCAGCCATTTGGAACCGCGGCAAACGGAGAGAAATCCGATTGTTCGCTTGAGAGAAAAGCCGAGTCACGGCTTTGATGGCGCAACGGTGAATGGAGAGACACTTTGCTTATGATGCTCAAAAACTGAGAAAGCAAGACAAACCAGACTGGAGGCTAAGAATAGACAGATGATGTATTCTGTGCTTTGTGTCAGAACAGGGTTACCTGGAAAGGTGTTTCAAACCATGTTATCTGCTCTGAGATTCATGGGACTGAACCGGTTTTACCTTCATGAAGGCTGTACTGTCGCCAGGCGTCTCTCGGGGGCTCGGGCTCTGCGGACGACGGCCCCCTGCAACAAAAGCAAAAAGCCAAACTTGTCACGTGCGGCTCTTTTGCAAACGCAGAGCTACAGGTGTCATAAGTCAGATCTGGTGAAGTGCACCTAGAAAGTGCCGGAAATAGGGAGTATAAAACTTAATTTGTGCGGTGAGGTTTGGACTTTGGCAACAGCTCGATTTATGATGTGTTGCAGAAGTAAATGTTCGGTCTGGGATGTTTTCAACGGCACCTCCGTCGCAGAACAGCCCTGGGTGCAGCGTAACGTGACGGGGGTGGGGTGCGGGGGTAATAAATGAACAGGCGTGTCTATGAACAGAAGACCTGACTGTCACTCACGATGTTACAAAACAGCTGTAAACACCGGGATGCTGACTGCTGACCGCGTTACACGCAGTGAAACCCACTGATTCATTCTGTTCTCGACACACCCGCTCTGCGACCAAAAAAAAAGAAACGTGAAAGAGAAATTCGAAACTTTTCAGACAGTAAACTTCATTTTTTTCCCCACAAGCTTATTTGCTTGTTCATTTAAACAGATGAGTCCTATAGTTGGCTGGGAGGTACACAAAATATAATGCGCTGTATGTCCCTGTGGGGATGCTCTGGTTTCGTCCCACGGTCCAAAGACGCGTGTTTCAGGTGAACCAGTGACTCTAAATTGGGCGTGCGAAAGAGCGTGTGTGCTGTCTGGGGTGCACGCTGGACCACAGGGACCCCTGTGTTAAACAAGCGGTCGCCGATACTGAACAAATGAACGATATGGAACAAAGATGCTGGCGTGGCGGAAAATGTGCAAACACAGTGAGGACCACGGTACAACGCTGTATGACAACATGTCCCTAGAGCAGCTTTCTTCTCCTGCCCATTTCTGCACCCCGTCAACCTCACAAACACAATATTATTAGCCAAATGTTTGAAGAAGTTTATTTCAGGCCTCTACTGCCGTGCGCTTATGCAGGAATTCAAACGTCCTCAGAAGTATCTGTCACATAAACGCCGGGTTCACCTAAGTCGAAATGGTCCCTCGTGGCCAGTGGATTCCCCGCCACTGTCCCAGGGCGCTCGGATATCACTGCTCGCGCAAAATAAATAATGTAAGCGAACGAATCACAAGAAAATCAGCGTGTATAACTTTAGTAAAGTCGGCGCGTTAAATTAACATCTCATTCGCATCTCATTCGCATCTCATTTGCATCTCATTCCGCGCAGAGCGAAGGGAATTTTCCCATCATTTCGTGGACGTCAGAAAGACTCTAATCCCCCACCGACAAAGAAGTTTTCAAACAAATACTGTCTGCGGGGCCGCTTAGCTGTGTGGTTGTCTGTGAAGGGCGATTACGGCAGAAACTCACACACGCGTTCAACAATAACGTCGGTCGCCTAACGCGAAACGCGCAAAGTGGGGTGGGGTCCATTCGACGGTCCGTGTCTTGCCAGTATATCCCCTGTGATGTTTGTCCCCTGATCTCTTTGGAAAACACGTGTATAATATTGCAAATAGTGAAAGCAGCACCTAGACTAACTGGAATATTTGCTCACCTGGCACCAGGTACGCCCAAAGGTGAGACAACGCGACTCGGCCAGATACGCCCACAGGAGCGACTCGGGTCATTAGTGTGAACCGATTCGCGTTGCTTCGATTTTTATTACACGTTTTGTTTTATTTCCTTCAGAACTGCCAGTCTATTTTAAACCTCACACATCAGCGTTTGTTTCGTAACGCGTTACTTTTAGAAACGTATAGAAACAGCATCTCCTCGGTTGAAAGTACTGCAAACACAGTATATTGTGAATACAGTAACTAAGTAGCCAAAATCTCTTCACAAAACGGTTTAGACCACATGTTCACGATACACACGTTCATTAGTTATGAAATGCATTCATGAAAACGTTCAGTTCTTTTCAAATCACCGCTCGTGTTTCCGAACATTAGAAGCGAAAAAAATTAGATATAGAATATAGATATATTTATCTATATATAATATAGAATATTTTCAGGCCGCACAGAACATCTTTGGATGAGTAGAAAGAAAAAACCAAAAAGTGCAGCGAATACGGGCGCGTCGATGAGAATTCCGGAAATACAACAATGGTCTTGTTCCTCATTCCTTTCTGAGAAATATGTACATACAGTAAAACCCCACCAGAACACGCCTGAATCAGCACAAATTCGGTTATAACGCCTCACTCAGCATACAGTCTGTTTTGTGCAGACCAAAAGTATATCATTGATTTTATTTTTTTCTTCTTCAAATACAGAGTAAAATCTTAATACAGTCAATAACTCCGGACACCTGACTCTCAAATGAGGGTCACAAACAAGATAATTTCTGCAAGAAATGATAAATCAGTAAAACTTCTTAATATTACTATAGTATTACTACAGTATTATAACTATTACTAGTATTATTAGTGCATACTATACGCATATTACAGATATTTGGGTTTTGTTAGTAATAACAGGCCTATTTCCTACAATAATAAACAAAAGCTGTTTTTCCTTTGGCTTTTCAACTGCAAGAGCGACCAAATAAAACCATTGTTTTTCCTTAATCAAACGGTATGTGTAGATTTTTACGTAAGTGAACTTTCGGACTCGATGTCTTGCGCGACGCCGGGGTTTTGCTGCGCACGGAAAATGCGAACGGCTGCAGACGGGGGGGGTGGTGGGCCGGGATGAGAACGAGACTATGCTCGGGCCCCCCGTGGACCTCACTGGTTTCCACTTTAACTGCAGCTCAGAGTGAGCGGCGAATTCAAGGACGGTTGAAGAGATTTAGACGCAGACACTCGGTTACCGAAGCACAAGTGGTTTTTTTTTTGTCATTTGACTGGCAGATGCCGCTCAAGTAGCTGCCTGTAGACGTGGGAATCAATTGGCCAACGCAGACGGAATCGCAGTAGCCGGCGCTGGACATATTAAAGTGGCCCTTAGGACGTCCATAAAGAAACGGGTCCAATGAGACTGCTGGGTCTGGTTGATATGAGCGAGTTGCCATAGACACAGCGGTGCAATGCATTGTGGGCACTGTGGAACTCGGTCATGCTCTCACAACATGTTTGGTCTTTTGTGTCTGTGAATGGATGTCGGGGGCAGGAGGGGGGCCTCGCAGGGGACGTGCGACAGAAATGCTGGAGACTGGGCAGGAAACCCCACAGGAACGGCCCCCCGCAGCCATTCACGAGCGTTTCCCATCCCTGGAGCTGGAGCACAGCAGCCTTGGCTAGATCCAGGAGAGTCTGTTTGCCTGACCTTTGGAGCTCTAAAGCTTCTGATTCTAATAATTCACCTTCAGTGACCTGAAGCTCAGAGTTCACTTATTAAACATCTCTCCAATTTACCCGTTTTAATATGAAAATGCTGGAGCTCTGCGGTGGTATTTAATCATTTTTTATCGTAATGTTCCTTTCTGGTGTTTCAGAACATGCGCAGGAACAACTGCGACGCGTATTTAAAATCTCAGGCAGCTTTTTTTTCCCCCAAACCCACATACCAGAGCTGGCAGTAGAAGTGCGATGGAGCAAAATAAGTGCAAAACAAGCAAAATATCCCGGAGGTGTAAAGATACGCTGCGCAGTTTCCATCATCGGTATCCTCCGCAATGTCCTGTGTGGCTTCTTTGTCTCAGATGTGCCTGCATGTCGAATAAAATGACCAAAAATAACTCACCCAGCTGAAGCCTCGCTGACTGCCATGTCTGCGGGAAAAAGAAACAGGAGGGTTAGAAAGGGCTTCTCATTGATTTTCGTCTGGAATCGACCACAGCCAGCCTGTATTATTATAAACTGCAGCGTTTTGGCTGGAACACGGTCGGCTCGACATCCACAGCCATGTGTTTCATAGAAACAGTTTGGCATTCAAACGTAAACGCAAAAACAAGACGCAAAAAATGCGGCCATGTTGGAATTTCGGCCATCGACCTCTGAGCAAAAAATAGGTGCAGTAACTGGAAGTGAATTTCACTCCTTCGCAACGCGATGTCACGGATTTAAGAGTTCAGAAAACAGCACCAATAAGGCAAAAATCTACATAACAAAGACAACGCAGAATACAAATTGAATTTTGTTACAGTTGGATAAATAGATGTCGGCTTCATATAACATGCCGATATTGTACGTTGCCTTGTACAAAGATGGAAAATAACAGTTTGCTATAGTAATAACTGAACGTGTCTCACCTACAGGGAATAATAACCATAGGTGAGTGAATGAAAAAATTATTATTGGTTTATTCTACTCTATTTGAAAACATTGTCATTGATGTGTTAAAGTTGCGCAGGTCAAAATGCTGACTTTGTGCTCCTGTCGGAGGTCTGAGCGGAGAGTGAAGAGCTGTAACCACCTGAACCGTCTGCGCTGTGATGTTTGTCCTCCGGGCAGCCAGGGGGCAGTCCGTTGACACGGGTTTGTGTGATTCTTCCCCACAATTCTGTCCCTGTGTCCAGGAGGGCGTCGGCAGCCGCGGTGTGTCTACCAGACGGCGGTCCGTGCGTCTCCTCCGCCGCTGATCCCGGCCTCACATTTTGACAGCCATCAACCGTAGTGGAGCGCTCTTCCTCGCTGTCCTCAAACTCAAACTTCTCCCCTTGTTCGTCATCCTCCTCCTCATCCTCCTCCTGCTGGGCCCCCGGGGAACCTCCTGTGGACAAGGACTCTGAGACAAAGGGGTGCGGCTCATAAAACCAGGGGCCGTAAGGGATGACACACACACACACACACACACACACACACAGCTGAATAACAATGATCACCGGCACAGAGGAGCAAGTGATTCGTCACACATATTTGTTCTATGTTTCATATATTTACTAGTCATACTGTATTTTTTGACATTATAAACTCGGACCACCGCCTAAAGCTTAATTGGTTGCAGATACAGTTTGCAAAGAGCCCACCCCCTTCCTCTGTAGGACTTCATGGCCGGACAAACGGCACATAAACTCATGCAAATAAACTGAATTTATTACCAGCTTCTCACTATAAATCCTTTTGTGTGTCAACTCACAAAAAAAAAAAAAAACTCTCTTGCCTAAATATTTGGCTGCAGTGAATTACTGGTCATTGTAGCGCTGCATAACTGACATTTTTTACATACATAAACGTAAGAAAGTGCTAAGTCCACAGCTGCCCTGAAACTGAAGGCCGCGTTTAGGAAATAAACACACGCTGCCACATTGGCGGCGCTAACAGTCGTGTTGCTGAGGTTTCCACGGTTAAAGTTAACTCGGGAGCAACAGTTTCAAATAAAATTCATTTTCTGCAGAATCACAACACGTCTGCCTTAGTGCTCAGCGCCCTAAAGCGGATGACCGGAACATCAGTGCTAAACACCCAGGTCTGACTGTGTCACTTTAACTGGCAGAAACGTACATGTTAAATAGCAAAAACGTTGCAGGCGACACAGTGCAAAGTAAACATATGTGACGGATGATCTGCTGACTGGGACCTCTGATGAGGGGAAACAGAGGAAATAGTGAATCTGGGTGGTCGACACATTGCCGACTGACATTTTCATGTCAGAAGCGATAATTTGCAAGAAGAGATGAGTGAGTTATCGCCCGCCTTTGTAGAAAAAAAACGACGGTTGGGGGTCTATTTCTAGCCACGACAAACTGCTGAGTCAGGACTTTAGCGCACTTCAAACACCGTCACACCGTCCGAGTCATCAAATATGATGACAAGAGTGTGTGGTTTGGCCTACTGCTCCACTGTGGAAAAACAGGTTCAATTTCCCGATGTACGACTAGCACGGGACAGGGAGATAAAGATAAACGTGTAAGTGGGCGCAAAACATACATTGTGGGTAAAGTGAAGCACGACGGCGCAGACGTGTTTTAGCGTTTAATTCCGCAACCTGCCGACATGACAGTTAGGCATCTGTTGCAGGGGATTAAACCTGCAGATATGAGGACATATGGCTGGTTACGGCTTTTTCGTTGTAATAAACGGCTGCGTGTAACTCTTCTACTGCCTTTATGTCAATCTTGGTTAATAAAATGCAAAGGGCAAAAAACCGTGAATTTTCCTGTGCCATTAGCCTTTATTATTTTATTATTGTTATTTGTATGCTTATGCAACATCCATCCATCATCGGTAACTGCCAGGCAAGTGAGTCTGTCCTGGAGACAGAATACAGGCTCACTGCAGTGATCATGCAAAATAAGGTATTATTTTGCCCATTTTTTCAGCCGGATGTTGTACTGATTCAGTAGGGCATCTTGCTCAAGGATCGAGTGGCAGGGCCTCTCCTGGGATTTAATCCTCTTGCAGGTCCCTGTCCTGGACCACCTCACTACCTGTGTTGAGTTCACGTGACAACAGCGCGGGACGGCGGTGAAGGGCCGGTGCCAGATGGTGCAGCGCAGAGGGTTTCTCCTGATGCAGCAGACAGCGGACAGTTGGCACAAGTTCAGCTGTGGGCACCGTGGGGCCTGTTTTCCCGCCTGTGTCAGACCCAGAGGTTAATGTGCTTTCTCTGGGACGACCATGAGAAGAGATATCGAATCTCGAAATCCCTGGTGGCGTGGCTTTCGGACGCTTCAGTGCAGCAGCAGCACGTAACACAGAGGCACTTCCAACTGGATGGGCAACCAAACTGGAAGCAGGTTTGATTTTCACAGAGCTTTTTGCTAATGTGCTTCGAGAAAAGTACCCAAAAAAAGGAGAACAACAAACAGTGCAAAAATGAACAAAAATTCCAAACCATAAAACATCACCCATTATCAATAAACTTGCTAGTGCAGCACTGTGGGCGACCAGAGGCTATCCTGGAGGCACGAGGGTACATCCTGGGCAGGACGCAGGTGACACACACATCACCGGAAACACGTGTCTTTGGACTGTGGGAGGAAATACCCTCAAACATGGTGGGAACATGCAAACTCCACACAGACTAAACTAGTCTGTTCAAAAACTCATACCCATGTCTGAACCTCCAGCCGAGGAACTGCGAGGCAGTAACGCTGCTTGCTGAGTCAACACACTAACCTGTTTCATCTTTTTGAAACAACCTATGTTTTATTTCTCCATAATAGCAATAACAACAGCAATAGCAATAATAATAATAATAATAACAGTTTCCTGCAGTCATTTGTTCATGGAGAGAAGTAGGAAATATAAAGTCTCTCGTGGTACGTGCTGCATCACTCTCTGCCTTACATGCATCCACTGAATTAACCACATTTTTTTAACAAAAAACAAATTTAAATGCCCATGATATCAGCTTTTTCCTGAACGCCGAACACAGTTGAATTTCAATAAAGACCAGACGAATTACATCAGTGCAGCTTGTTGACTAGTTTTTGCATTCTTACTGAATGTACATACATTATGAAATAACATCTCCGCATGTTTTCCTGCTATTGGCATTTTTTTGATTACAAAGTGTCTATGTAAAGAACTGGACAGATCACTTGTGTCTCATGTTAGTGGTGGACTGAGCCGCGAACAGGCCTGCGCGGATATTTCCGAACACTTGACACTTTTCCCTGACCTTCCCAAAAGCCATCTGCTTTATATTGCAATTACGGAAAAACTATTTCCTCTCCACGAAAAGCTCCGGTCTGGGATTGGCCGCTTCACACCCCCCGGGAAGCGGGGGGCCGGCTCAGAGACGTGCGTGATGGCAGGGGATCCGCCCCGGGTTGAGTTACCACACACTCGTGCGGGTTACAAACGGGGGAGGGGGTGGTGCGTGTTGACTAAACCTGTGCGCAGATTGCACAACCTCAGGACCTTCAAATCCTGCACCTTGAGCAAGTTTCACCCCTTCAATTTCCCCTTAACCTGCATGTTCTGGACGGTCTTCCACACAAGCAAGACCTCGTGTATTCGCATGTTTGGCCTGGGCTGTGTTGAGGTGAGCAGATACTCACCTGTGGCGGGTGGGACGGGGTCATGTGACGATGCCATCGGGTTTGACTGCGATCACATTTGTCTTCCTGTTAAAGAGAAAATGCATGTTTTAGGTGGGCTACTGAACACCATCAAAACATTTACATTTACTTACCTGCTGCTTTTCGCCAAAGCTGCTCACCATGTTATAATGCTAAATAAACATACACTGATTTAAAAGCTGAGGCAGCTTTTAGGGAGGCACCGCAGCAGGGGGCAGGATTTGAACCTGACTCCTTCGAGTCAGTGGCACCTCTAACCACTACGCCACCTGCTGCCATTCACAACAAAGCAGGCAGAGTTCCAGCCAGGTTTGTTCCATAATCCATGATATTCAAGGGTCGGTTAATAAATTCCCATGACCGTCACTTGAAAACAGGCAGCAGACCTCGCCTTCTACAGGTCGCACCGGTCAAACAAAACTGCGTTACTCAAAAAAAAGTTGGCATTTTATTTGGTTGCTTAGTGGTTCTGAATCAGAAAGTTCTAAAAATTGTTCTTTCAATGCTTCCCTGTTAAAGAAGTCCGTATAATTCAACGTAGGAAAGTCCTTGGAAATCGCGCTATATTTTATCGAGAAACCTTTTCCCACTAACTTCACAAAGGTTGGAAAATATTTAAACAGCTAAAAAAAACTGCTACAGAACAAATAAGGGCAGTTTCGCATTCAGCCTTGAGCTGCTGCCGTGCAACTGGAGGTCCTGACTGAAGCTTCGACTGAAGGACGATGGAAAACTAGCTGTCACTATAATGGGGCAAAAGTTGGCTAAGAAGCCACCAAAGAGAGAAGAACAGAGGCTGCGCACCATGTACCTCACCTGCTCAATGTTCTACGGCGTGAGCATCTCCTGCTTGTCGTCGATATGGGACCACAAGGACACATTCAGCGGATCCCGCTCAGAATTCCCATGATGCCGCAGCATAAACAATGAGCGGTCTGTGTGAACGGACCAAAAACATTGCCGCTGCGTTGGTCATTCCAAAGGCCGAGTTACGCATTAAATCCCTGCGAGGGCCGCTTACTGGGCTTCGGAGGACAGGACAGTACAATCGGAACCCTGTTTTCCCTTATTCATTTTCTTAATGTGTAACTTTAGTCTCAAGAGCCAGTTATTGACCTGAGACAATATAATAAATTATTGGTAATAAGTGAAAACGGTGGGCTGTGTGCTCTGCTTTCTGTGCTGCTCATCCCAATTTTACACTTTCTACATGGTAAAAGGTCTCCTGTGGCGTGCCGGACCCTCCTTTGAATAACGTCCAGAAATAAATGCAGAGAAAATATTGCACTGAATTTATTGCACAGAAACTGGAAAACGCTCGCAGAGAACTGCGTCACGAATACTGTGGTGATATTTCAATTTTATTTTTAACTGAGACGGTGTTACTTCAAAGCAAGCCAGCGTTTCACTGACCCTCCCAGGCGCTCCACGGAGGCCAGGTTAAGAACCCCTTCTACAGGCCTTTGGGATCTGCAGCTATGTTGGAGTGTAACCATGCGAAAAAAATTAGCAGATTGACTAGCATCTCGACAGACCACCGTACTTTCATTCAGTCGGCGACATTATGCTTAAATCTGAAATAATACCCGTCGCATTTCATTATTCACCTGACACTTTTCTCCAAACACCTTACACCTTAAAGGTTTGCACAATAAGTTACTTGCAACATACAGCCGAGTGACACACACACGATAACCGCCCAGTTTGTCTGCGCCTTTACGCACCCTTCAGAAAGGTCGGCGCGGACAGTGAGCCGCTGTGTTTTCTGGCCCTGATTTCGGCGAAGATGCGGAACTCGCACCCGGGCCTCGCCCAGCACCCAGCTCCTCTGCAGGCTGTCACATTCCTCTGGAGTGTGCATGCTGGGTCTGGAGGCACCACGCGGGTCACCAGAAAGGTGGACGTGACGCCTCACCTACGCTCCTCTTCCGGGAGACCCTGGGAATCCAGACCGGGGGCTCTCGTATATTTGAAGTGAAACTATTACAACAATTCACACTTTTAACGTTAAGGTGATCAACCCCCTGTGCTGTATTTTACAAGAAGCACTGATTCTGTGCTTTTGTAGCATGCAATAAAATGTAAGTCACATTGCCACAATGTGCCTGTTAAGAAAATTAATATAAATCTGATATACGGTCCGTCACACTTCAGCTTTCAACATTATATTTCTAGTCAAATTTATCTGAGTGCTGTTACCACGGCAATGCCATACTAACCAGCGCTTTACTCTGTTTCCACATGTATAGGAATAAGCGCAGCTGAAAATTCTTTTGTCGCGGGTCATAAACCAGCAATAAAACAGGTTAGACTGAATAATTATTTGCTAATCTGACACCGTTGCCCAAAGAAATTCACAATGTTAGGTTTTTACTTTGTTTCCCAGATTACACAGCTGGGTAATTTTACTGGAGAATTTTACGGCAAGTAACTAAAGCAGCAGTACTACAGCAGGAGAGGGATTTGAACCTGTGATCTTCTGATTTCAAGGCGACAACTACACTGTTCAAAATTCAGTTATTACCATTATTATTTCTAGGCTCTCCACTGCTGCACTCTTGGCCAGGATAGGTGGTTACTTAATGAAAATGGATGGATGATGTTACTGTTTCTTTATTCAGCTTTACACCATTGCCCAAAGCAACTTCCTGTGTTACAGTAAAGATGTCACCACAACCTACTGTACGAGGACCTATAATGGTGTAAGGGGGGCCTGGGCGAAAGTGCAATGTTCAGCACTCTCCCTATAAGTACTTCTTTCTGCAACAATCCTCATGCAGCAAGACATGTGGGGTTAACACCGTGATGCCCGCGACCTCCATTCCCCAACTCAGAGCCCTGGAGGTCAGCCCCAATGAATAATTCTGGCTGTGGCGAGGGGGGACCCTCTGGACCTCAATAGACAATAGTGGAGAGCAGCTGCGGTGGATGTGCGTGGAGAACAGGAGCGGGATTGTTGGGAGAGAGCGCAGTGGGAGTCCGCTCTTTCGCTGCTATAGGGGAGCGCCGTGTCAGGGTCGTACGCAGCTCCTCCGCAGTCTGCCCATTGTGACCCGCTTTGCAGGCCTGGAGCCTCTGCGTGCGCTGTCAGCTGGCCAGCGAGTCCCCGGCACATCACCGTCACTTTGTGGCGAAGCTCTTTATATCGTCAGATACACCACATTTTATTGAAATGAAACCGAGATTTTCTCTATAGGATGCTTTATATTTTAAATTAATTTGTCTGACCTCAGAGGGATCCTGCAGGAAAATTCTCCATCTCTCTATCGATCTGAGAAAAAATATTTACCCCCCATTCCAAATTTCCTTTATTATTGCAAAATTTTTGCACCAAATATTTTCAGGTCTTCAATCACCAACTAGTGCTATATAAAAGGCACCTGAGTGAGCCAGTAACACATATTATTTACTTATTTAATTTACTGACTAAACAAAATTATCCAGCAGCAACTGTGTAACAAAAAAAACTGAAGTCCTGCACTGTGAAAAAGTAACTGCCCCCTTACACTTAATAACTGGTTTCATTACCTTTAGCTGCAATGACTGAAACTAAACACGTCCTGTAATTCAGTGTCAGTCCTTCTGCCCCAATGTTCCCTGCACAACTGCTTCCGTTCGGAAATGTCGGCAGGTTCTCGAGCACGGACTCAACCTATCTTAAATGAAATGGTCGCCATGAGCTCCTTCAGACACCTGGTTATTCAACTTAGGTGCTAAGAAGCTCTGTTGGGGGTCCTTCATGGGGGGACTTGTCAGCAACGAGACTGTATGTACTACTATTATTTATTCATTGTTATGTGTTCTATGTGTTCAGATGCTGTATGGTGAACTTCCCTGGGAGGATCTATAAAATCCCACCCTATCGATCTGTCTGTCTGTCTGTCTGTCTGTCTGTCTATCTGTTCTGTTCCAGCCCATCATATCTGTTACCTTTCTATATGTCTAAGGGCCACCCTGTGATTAAATATTCAAAATGAAACCTGGGAACCTGCATCTTGTAGCGCAGCAGTGGAAAGCCAAACTCTGCTGCACAAAAACAGTGAAAGAGGAAGGAAGAAGAAGCGAAAAGGCGGGAGAAAGAAGGAAAGACCCCAGTGAAGGAGTCAAGCGTTTGGAATGGCTATCGCCATGGAGACGGACTCTTTCCCACTCACAGAAATAACACGGGCGGGGCCTTGGACACAGCAAACACACTCGCTGCGACATCTGCAAGGCCTTACACACAAACTCTGTTTCCGCCCACTTGTCCTCAGCTCCCTCGCTTGCTCGCTCGCTCACATCCACCCAGGGAGCCCCGGGCGTATGGAGTCGCGCAGCCCCCACGTGGTGGCACAGCACAGCGTTAGATCAATACTCAAAACTCTGATGTGGCACTGGTGGCTTTACTGGGCTGCTACATTCAGCCCTGTAACCAGGAGCAAAGTCCCTGGACAAAAAAACTTGTCGAGAGTCATTTCTACTTTTCGGTCACTTCATTTCATTTTTTCCATGATTCATCATAACCCGCACGTGTTCTTCTAAAGATGTCATTTCTACACCATCAATAAACAAACGTTTGATTATTGCAAGCGAAGATTCAGCTACAGTTAAACATTACAAGTTAACATTTGTACAACATGCCCTGTGACACCCCAGGACATAGATTATAGTGTCTTTGTGACCTGATGGTGCCAAGTTAGTTCCAGGAGGGGATCTACTATAGTACCTTTGAGGAATGTATTCATATTTGGCTGACGCTTTTCTCAAAAGAAATTTACAGCAATTCACACAGCTGGGTAATTTTTATTGTGTCAGGTTAAAACATCATAATCACCTGTTCTACAGCTGGAGTGGGATTCAAACCCAGGACCTTCAGGTCCAAAGGCAAAAGTTCTACCTGCTGTGGCCCCTGCAACGTCTTTAAACCTGTGCTTAGTATTATGTGAGGGTGACTGTGCTCTGACCCAAATTGTACTGTAACGTCTGGAGTTTAACCAAACTTTTTAATTTTAAAGTGACCCTCCCTGTCAACAAAAACAACAAAATAACATAAGACTGGCCAAATTTTGCTTCAGAGCAGACATTCTGGCACTGACTAAGCAAGGCTAAATTTCGGACAAAATTTGTTGCTCCCATATTTTCAATCCCTCTCCTCATTTTACCGGTAGGACACATGTCATCAACAGATGCCACTCACTGGCAGCCTGGAGGAGAACACGTGAAGAAAACATGGAAACGGAGCCACACAGAGGGGCGGGGTACACGGTCCGGACCTCAGTGGGGTAAAACTTTACAGAGGATGTGTGAGCTGCGAAACCCTGAGAGGAAACACACAAATTCTCTCCATCACTGCTTACATCAAGTGTGAGATTGATCCACAGAGCCTCACACACACAAACACACACATACCTGGAAACACCCTTCCACTCCCGGCTTTAAACCTTTGTCTTGCAATATTTCCCATGCAATATTACTCATGACGCGTATATGTGTGGGGTGTTAAACATGAAACCAGTTAAAAGGCAGTAATGTAGCCAAGATATTCATTTAAAATCTGCCTGAGGTGAATATAAGTAATGCCTATCCCTCAACCTACCCAGAGATCGCCTGCTCACTGATTCGCCCTGTTACAGCCAGACTAAATCACAGTCCCTCAGTCATCCTTTGCATTCTCCACCTTGCGCTGGCCCCTCTCCTCCTTCCCCTGTGGTACCCTTCCAAGGAGGTGCTGAGCATAAAAAGACAGCAAGCGACAGTATGTTCCCCCACCCCACCCCCCCACCGTCTCCTCATGGGAAAGGTCCAGCCTTTGTTAGAGAGAAGCGATGCAGAGCCAGAGACAGGGAGAGACTGGGGGGGGATTGACACACTCACCTCCTGCTCCTGAGTAGGATCACGACCGGCGAGCCAAAGCGCCTCCTTCAGGCTTTAATCTCAGGAATCCCATCATGCGCTCAGCCTACAGAGAGATCCCCATGACAGTGCAGCACCAGGCCGGCGGCTCCACACTGCAGGGCAGTCGTTCCTTCTCCCAGCCACAGTCTGGGAGCGCAGAGGCCCCCCAGCGAGGTTTGCTTTCCCGCAGAAACAAAGTTCCCTGGTGCACACGGAATGCACCGCTCCCTAGATGAAGGAACTCCTCTCTCCCGCTCCCTCTCCCTCTCTCTCTTTCTCTCCCGCTCCTCCTCACCAGCAAGCCCGGCCCCCCAGCAGACACACAATGGCCTCAGGCTTCCGCACCTCCGCCAATCACAGCGGCCGACTGGAGCGTGGGACTTCAGATTGAAGGCAAGTGCGGGCAGAACCACGGAAAGAAAAGGGGTGGGGAGGGGGGAGAAAGGGAATAAAGAGGTCGCAGGCTTGCGGCATTCCAGCACACCAACCATTCATCATCAGAAAGGAACGAAAAACGTTGTAATTTCCACCAAAACAGGAAATGAATAAATGTGAAAGCTGCTAGTTTGGACCCCCGTCTACCGCCCTTCTTCTAAACACTTACACTGAAACTGGAACAACAAGAACGTCCTACTGCATCAATGGGCACATAAGTGACAGTTCGTTCCCGCTATAGAAACCTAACATTGTGAGTCGCCTTGGACAAAGACGTAAAAACTGGTTAATAATGATTAAATGTGTAGATAAGTGTAGCGCTACTCTACAATGTCTCCAATTTTTTTTACAATTAAACAGTTTAAACGTGCAGGAGCTTGAATGTCACAACAGCAACAATAATAATAACAAAAATTCATGGCAGAGCTGTCAATTGGTTCTAAGACCTCACAGGATCTGCTGTTTTGTTTGTTGTATATAATCCATCAACTTTCATGATGTTTAGTTATAGTAGGAAATATGAACAAGACAGAGAAAAAATAAGCGATTAACCCCCAGCGGTTACCTGCTGTGCACCTTATAACTGATTTTGGGTACAGGATTGTGTCCTATTTTGTAAGATCATCAAAATCTGCAGGGGATAAAAAGGTTACAACGATGTTCGGGTGTGTAAGGCCAAGATTAGTGTGTGAAATATAACACAACATGAGGTTTCTGCCCGGAGTGCAGCCGGGCATACAGAACACCACGCAAATGGATACAGGTTCTGAGATTTCAGAGCCTCTGCATCCCCCAGAAGCCATCGTCCTGACTGTAGAACGCACCTCCAAGTGGTAAAGAAAAAGTAGTCTTTAAAACGGAAAAAAAAACAGCCTTCCAGAACCACCTGACCATCACAGCTCAACCAACGAAACAGCCTTTGATTCTTCTATACATGTGACAGCATATAACAAAAAAACAGATGTGCTTACAAGACAATAGACTAGACTCCCAAGAATAAATGTTGCAGGAAATTCCTCTGTCATTTTTCAGATCCAGACCCAGACGCAGCCTCTTTCGGTCAGTCCAAGACACATTTAACATTAGCGCGCCCCGTTTCTCATTCTTAGCCCTCCTTATCAACAGCTTGCAGCGACATCCCTGGCGACGAACGTTCGTCTCCGTTGCCTCAAACGGACGACGATGTTGTATATAAGACAGCCATAAAATAAATTGCTCAGCTGACCTTCACAGCTCCTGGTGAAACACAGCCAGGCGAAGCGTGGTGGAAAAGTAACTTTAAAAACTCCAGTGAATAGGGACACATGAGCTCAAGGTCCAGTTCCTGGATGCTTTTGATGGCTCATTTGCATCTTTTATCAGCCGCCTTGTTGAGACACTCTTACTCACCCTGGAAAAAAGCATCGGCTCCATCAAATAATGTCGATTAATAAACAGTAAACATTTACAGTCTATCTTTTGATTTCTAATTTGTTACACAGAGAAGGGAAATCTTTTACACCGATAAAGGAATGCGCAGGACTTTAAAAGTAATAATAATAATTATAAATAACAATCCATTGTGATGGACTGGCATCCCATCCAGGGGCAGTTCATAGCCTAGCACCCTCTGCTTCCATGATAGGCTCTGAACCACCATGACCCTACTCAAGATAAGCAGTTAACAAAAAATGGATGGATGGATAGATGGATAATAATTATTCATCCATCCATTCTCCTTCGTCGCGTTATCCAGGGTTGCAGGTGTCCAGACCCTGTCTCAGGATCATTAGGGACAGGACTATGAAACTACACCCTGATCCATCACAGGGATCAGACCACACACATTTATGGGCAATTTAGTGACCAGGTAACCGGAAACACTTGTCTTTGGACTGTGGGGGGAGAGCTGAGTACCCAGAGGAATCCCACACAGACAGAATTTCCAAGTGTTGCCCACATTTTACAGGATCACATTTTTAAACTTTTACACAACTATATATTTTCGTGTAACAACAGTGCATGTGTTCGCACAGACAGAGGCAGGCCGAGTTTTTACTTTCTGACCTCATGGGTCCTGGTTCCTGAAACAGCTTTTAACTTGATAGTTATTCACATGCAGTGGTAACAGGAAGGTTGCATGTTCAAATCCCCCTACTGTAGTACTTTCAGTCAAAGTATTTGCCCTCAGTCTGCTGCAAATGGCTGAGTGACAGCAGGTGATGCAGCTGTTAGAGCTGCTGCCTTTGCTCTCAGAGAACATAGGTATGAAATCTTTCTTCTGTGGGACCTTTGAGGAAGGTACTTTCAAACGAAATTGTTCCAGTAAAAGCTGCACAGCTGCATAGATGGCGAAAATCACTGTAAGATTCTTTGGAGGAAATAGTTAGCTAAATAAATAAAAGTAAATCACTGCAAAATTTATTACTGTGTTTAACACTAAGTCACATTTGGAAAAAATTAGTTTCAGGCTTCCATCCTAAAACTGTGTGCTGCCTTCGTATGTTTGTTTTTTCCTTTACATATCTGAAAATGAAATAGATAAAATGTAATAACTGGTTATCCTTATTTTGTTATACATGTGCGCACAACCTTTAGAAACCGACTGGAAAAAGAGAAATCAGTGAAAGTGCAACGTTGGCGGAACCTGGAGGAGGAGGACGGGAATTATCATGCAAATCATTTCTCATCCGCATAAACAACACCCCCCCAGCAACACACACACACACACACACACACACACACACACACACATTTTTGTGCGTTTGCTTTGAGATAATTGTTAAGCGTAAATACACTATTTATATACCATATACCTTGTAACGTAAAATATATTTTTCTCTTTCTGTTCTCGCGCTCAATAATCCGCGCACGAAATCCCACCGTTTCCCACTCAATCATCCCCCGCACTAGATGGCGCCGTTAGTCCTAATCACGCATTTTTTTCGGAATGACAGTCTTAGTTCGAGGCCCCTCTTGCCCCCCCCCCCTCCTCCGTGTGTCTCTGTTGTGTCACTATGTCACATCTCGGCTCATATTTACATTTTTACACAAAGACGGACGGCGGAAAACGGGGGTAGAAAAGGGGAGGGGAGGGCTCGTGCGCGCGTACACCGGCCCTCCGTCACAGCTCGCGCTCCTCGGCGATCCGCGTCCGCTTTCAGCACACAGGTAAACCTCTCCAGTTGTTATTTTTAACGATTATTTTTGTTTTGCTTGGCGCGAGCAATCTCCGGAGTACGGCTGCAGCTTTAAGATTATTATTTTTTTTATTATTATTATTTTTTTTTAACCGGGAAACCTCGCGCCTGCCGCCAACCCCCCCTCCCCCTCCCCCTCGCGCGCTCAGAAACCCGGGTGCGACTGAATGGATGCGCGAGGGCTGCGCGCGCCCACGTGGTGCGCTCGCGGACGCTGCAGATTCTTTTGTTCAAAATCAATCAAAAAAGGAGGAAGACGGACGGCGGGGAGAAGCGCATCAAAACCAGGAAATCCCTTCGTCGAGCAGCGCGCCAGGCAGCGGACCCAGCGCCGCGTTGCGCCCCCACTGCCTCCCCGCCGCGGTTTTCCAACCGTTTCCATAACTTTGCGCCGCTTCGCTCGTCGAGAACGAGAGAGAAGAAGACGCAAAAGTTTGCCGTGTCCGCCGCGAGCTCGAGGTTTGTACGCGGCGGTTTTGTTCGCGGTTGTCCGTTAGCACGCGGCTAACTAGCCGCTGTGGCTACACTAACCAGCACTTCGTTCGCCAACTTGTGTGTTTTTTTTTGTTTCTAAAAAACGGACATCTTGTCGAGTTTGTGTGCGGGTTTTGACGCCGTTATTTGCTGTGAGCGTTTACCGGAGGCTCGTCGGCCTGTTTTAAGCGGTTTAGCCCGCGGTGCTCCAGCTTTGTGGGACCGTCATCCTGACGGAGAGACAACAAAGGAGCGCTCGGTTGCGGACGCACGGACGGACCGACCGACGTACGGCTCCGGACGGGCTTCCTTGTGCGGTCCGGCTCTCTGGGCCGTCGTCGAACCGTCCGTTCTGAGCTCCTTTTCAACAACTTTTATTATGCACAACTGAATGAGTGGTTCTCATTTGGAGAAATACGCAACGGTCGAGTCGGACACGCCGGAAAGAATGCGCTATAACGCCGTCGTGTGAGCCGCACAGCCCGCGCCTTTTCCCGGGTCACCGGTCCGAACCGCAGCCGCTTTATTCGACTCGACGCGTTTTACTTCGCCGGACTAAAAGTAACGGATTTGTTGTTCGCTAGTGTCCCGGACTGAGCCATTATTATTATTATTATTATAATCCTTATTATCATGAATAATTTTGTAGCTGGGCTTATGGCCGTCCACATCCTCTTTATGAAGTTCCTGCTGCTGTTGGGTTCAGTCCGCCTCCGTTCTGGGTTCTTGTCCAACTCTGTTTCACAACCATTACTCCTGTCTTCACTTTGCTCACTTTTCTCCTGCAGCGTCCACTATTCAGCCCATCTGTACAGCAGGGTAATTTTTACTAGAGTAGTTTTACTTAAGAACTTCGGTCAGGGGTCTTGGAACAACAAAGGGGACTCAAACCAACAATGTTCCAGTTGCACATGTGTTCCCTAAACTGCTCTGCCACCTGCTGATCGCTGGAAGGTGCGACAAAGAGAACTGTGTTGAGAACGAAAGGTTAATATTAGAGGGATTTTGTTTAATATAACTCACTTGTGGAGAAGGAACACAAATCACATATTTAGAGAATGGCGTTATTTGCAACCTGAAAGTCGACGTTGCTTTTATATATATTATAGTATTTTCCGGCGTGCTGTGTTCGTAGGATGAGTGGAAACTAGTTATTTGAGCTCCCAGAAGTTTCTGCTGAATAAAGCATCGTCTCAACACTTTCTCTTCACCTTTCCTTGAGTTTTAAAGTGATTTTTCTTTGTTGTGTTATCGTTTAAATAATATTAAGGTGATACATCCAACCCTTCCTCTGTCATTGTTTTGTGATGTGGATAGGAATCCGTTTGGAAGCTACTTAAATTTGGATGTATAGATAACGGCGAAGTAATATGATGCACCGTGGGGGGGAATTACATTTTAACTTTTTTCCTCAGCAAAATGCCACGCAAGAAGGTGACGGATGTTGCGGGGAACGGTGGCGTGAAGAGAAAGCGAGGAGGGGGCCGGAAGAAGGACCGCGACTTCAGCAGCGACGATGAGTTCTACGACTTTGAGCAGGAGAACACAAAGAAACCCGGGAAGCAGACCTCCAAGCCGGGGCTGCAGCCCGTCACCGTGGCCGACGATGTCAAGGAGAAGATTGTAAGCGCCTTGCGTATCGCCTAATATTACACCGCTTGATTCAGCCGCCCGTATCGGTTTCAGGGCAACTGTTTTGGACAGTCTTTCACCACATTACTAATCTTAGGTGTGCAATTAAGGCTAAGGCCTGACTATGCACTGTGCTTAAATTATATAGGGACAGCTAGCAGTTAGAATTAAAAGTGAACATAAATGATGCCTTAGCTGGTGAGGCTTTCAGAGCTTAGCTAATGCTTAACCAAGATTATCTGCTTTAAATGTAATATGCATGGAGACTGTAAATAGCTTCTCATTGTTTTGTATGTTTTGGCATGTTTTTTTTTCTGTTCCATTAACAGTATATGGTGCTGGATTGCATCTGCAGATCCCAGCCAACTCAATTACACACTCAACGTAAATGTGCTTGGGGACCGTGTGTGTCCCTTGGCAGGGACCCAGTCATTAAGTCCCATACAATGGGTGTCCTGCTGTGCCATAGGCATCCAGATGGATTGTAAAGAGTTGTCAGTTGGATGATCGTTTTTCCCCTCTTTTCCATTATCATTCACGTTGCCTTAGTGTCGTGTTGCGTAGGATTTCATTGTCTGGTGTCGGGAGGCTTAGTGTGATGCCAGTAACCACTTTAAAGTAGTCTTGAATATACCATTTTTTGCTCCTATTTATGGCCTCGGTCGATGTCGATATACCTATCATGTGGTTACGTTACTGTGTTCTGGCATCTGTGATGTTGGCGCAGTTTGATGTGCGTCTCGCGTGTCCCGGTGTCTATGAAAATAAGCTCAGGGTGCAGGTTATGACATGTTTTTTGTAAGTAATCTTGCTGTGCAGAACCACCTAGTACTATACATTACGGTGTTTTCACCTGGTATTGCGGTGCACGAAGGTGTCCTTATTTAAGTTGCCAGTACTGTAGAAATGTGATTTTAAGCAGGCTGCAGTCTGGAAATGTGAACTGGAATCCTTAATATTTGTCTGGCATTCCAAAGAGTTGAGTCACAGCACAACAACAGTGATTATAGAGAGATATTTTTGCCTGGGCCAAATCTTAAGTCCCTGCAGAATGCGATTTATTTTAGTATTCTTGTCTGGTCTCATTTTATATTTTTCACTGTAAACCTGGCTCTATGTTCCTGTTTAAATGTGTAGGATTCTGAACAGAGGGAGTGGAGTTCCTCCTCAGCAGCTGTGTGATCTTATGTCCTCCTTCCTCAATCCATCACCTTCCTTCCAATATTTCATACAGAAACTTGAAGGTCCCAAGGTGAAAGGTCAGCTGCTGATCTTTGGAGCGACCAACTGGGACTTGATTGGACGCAAAGAAGTGCCAAAGCAACAAGGTGTGTTTAACCGTCTACGGAAAGATCGAGTGTCCCATCACACGTAGGTGGTTCTGGCTTGGGTGGGTGGAAGGTGACGTTGAGAGAAATGTATTTTATAACCCTTTGATCACTCTTGTTTATTTGCTTTTAAACTACCAAAGAATATTGGTAATATTGCTGGAGGGGAAATCCAGGTGCACTAAAACTGCTCAGCTTAACCCTCCCCCAGCAACTTTCTATTTCGCGGGCTTTGGTGGAGCAGCGTTAGGAAGGAAATGATGGAGAAGATTTTCCTGTGCTGTGTAGCTATGCTGCTTTATGGTCCTTGTCAACATTGACACCAAGATTTCCCCATAAAGTGTCTGTACTTGTAGATCAAAACAAATGGCTAAAGTGATATTTTCAGTCCATTAGTCCAAATGACAAAGTACACCTTCAACTCTTAGCTAACTGACTGTCAGGTTAAGTCCACACTCTATGATGAAGATGTCATTTGTGAGATGTTTAAAATCTGGCCTTTTTTAAAGTTGCTATGCTTTGGAGAATTGGAAACGTTGCCAAGGTCGGTGGTTCATTTTTCTTTACGTTTTTAAAGTTTGAGTGAACATTGTAACCATCTCCTCCGTGCCACCCTTGTACCCCGGAACTCTTGTTGAAGTAGTGCCCTATCAGTCTTAATATTTCTGCTTTAAAATTCCATTTGTTATAATGGCACAATTTATTCACTGTGAAATTCTATTGCGAGGTTTGATAGCAGGGGCTGTGCGCAGTTTAACACCAGTGACATTAATCCACACTAACAGACGGTGCCCCGTGGCCTCACGAGCACGACCGCACCTGATTGTGGTTTAGCTGCTGGAATATCGATGCTGTTTGTATTACTGAGTGACTAAAGTGTGTTGCATGTTTACAGCCCTTGTCACTTGTTTGATTTGTAAATGATATTGCAAGTAAGGAAATCTAAATGTGTGGCTGCTAAAGGGCTGGCAGGACTATTGATTGTGTTGGTGGGCGAGCTGGCAGGCAGTCAGCTGGACGCACTCTTGATGTTCTCTTCACCACGCTGTATGTAGCACAGCCGTTGTTCTAATGGCCAGGACTAAAGATACTGCTGGTTGTCTAACGGTTTGCACTATTGCCCTGTAATTTGGAAGCTGCTGGATTAAATCCTGTTGTATAGCAGCGATCATTGTCTTCCAACAGTTTGCGTGTTTTATCCGTTTCAAACTGATAGGTAAGGTTTTCTGTTTGAGCTTTCTAGCGCTTCATTTACAGTATAATGAAATCTCAAAATTTGTGAAAGATGCTTTCCAGCAGGCACGTGGCTGTGAGATGAATGATGTGGGGAAAATCACACAAGTTGGGCTTGTGGGGCTGCTCATCTCGATGTTGTTCGGTGTCACCAACGAATAATGAAACTGATGGCTCATTATATGACTTAAGAGTACAAATCACAGTGGGTTGTAAGTGCAAGTTCTTGTAATATAACTGTTTGTTTTGCGGAGGAAAACTTTACTAACGCTGCATCTGTCCAGTTACATTGCCCTGTTGCATAAATGGGTAAATAAGCAGTTTACAACTTGGGTAAACATATCAGCCAATTAATAGTTTGGAATAAAGGGCTGTGCAATGGGATGTGACCTCCTGAAC
This sequence comes from Arapaima gigas, assembly GCA_900497675.1. Lineage (NCBI taxonomy): Eukaryota > Metazoa > Chordata > Actinopteri > Osteoglossiformes > Osteoglossidae > Arapaima > Arapaima gigas. Next base: position 74,563 of record UFQX01000379.1, on the reverse strand, counting down.
CTGTAACACAGCCTATATGTGTCTGTTTTACAGCTGCCTACCGGAACCTAGGCCAGAACCTGTGGGGGCCGCACCGGTATGGCTGTCTGAGTGGTGTGCAGGTGAGCTGTGTGGTGTCGGGACCCTGTGCCGCCCACAGCCTGCTGATCACCACTGAGGGCAAGCTCTGGAGCTGGGGTAGGTGCCACTGCACAGCTGGCTCAGCCAAACTGAATTGCTCACGGAGAATGACCAATGGGTACAATTTCATTACTAAAGAAGTCAAAGCAATTTTGTATTAAGTTTTACTAGTCACATTTGCTTTTGCAGTCTAAGCAATTTTGATTCCTTGAGAAGAACTGCATGCAGTTTAAATCCAAACACTGCATCAAATTACTCAAAAAATACAGATCCATGTGGAATTCTGTTTGTATATTTTGAGTAAGCTAATATGCGCCATCGAACAGATGGGAACAACCTGAAGAAATGCTTACGGACAATCTGGGTATAATTATGATGTTGCACCAGAGGAGTTTAGAGAACACAGACAAAGTAGTCTGTAACTAAACTTAATCTGTGTCCAGAACATCAGTTTGATATGTTGGACAGATCTGAGTTTGTCTTTTGTTGTGTTTCAGTTAAGACAATGAGAAACACTGGATTCGTTCTTTTTTTCCAGGTCGTAATGAAAAGGGGCAGCTGGGACACGGTGACACCAAGCGCATTGAGGCTCCCAAGCTAGTGGAAGCTCTGGGCGAGGAGGTGATTGTGGCAGCAGCCTGTGGACGCAATCACACACTAGCGCTAACCGGTGGGCACCGTTGTCCTTATAGTGACTGTAGACGATTGAATATGTCAGTATTACCTAGGCACAGATTAATTGTATGTGAAATGTAACAAAATACAGCATCTGTTGAAGGCTGTAGACAGTGACACTATACAAGCACTGAAGATGAATGTGGAACTGCAGAAGTGCAAAGTTGGCAGATTTAAAAAAAAAAAAAAACTTCTGGATGTCCTCCCTCGTGGCTTTCAAAGCCTGCATCTTCACGTTGTTTAGCTATGTTTCCTTTCTCTCTCGCAGAAAATGGAACCGTCTACTCCTTTGGAGAGAACAAACTGGGACAGCTGGGCCACGGTAACCAGACTGACGCAGTGCCCACCCCAGCCACAGTAAGCCCCTGCTTACCACTCACCTCTGCCTGCTAGCATACAGTTCCATTGCCAGCTGTGCACTTGGACATCATCTGAACAGCTGTTTTCACACTGCTCAAGTGGCTTGCGCAAAACTGCAAAGTTCTGTTCCTTAAATGCCCTTTGCCCTCCCTCTGTTTTTGGATGACCTTGGACTTGAAGTTAGTTTTTGCAGGTACTGATTATAATTTTGTCAGCAAATTCAGTACTCTGTTCAACCTGTTGACTTAAGTTTAGATCTAGTGAGCAAGTGTCATTCAGCTCTCAAGGACTGATCCAGATTTTTGATCTCTCTCTCTCTCTCTCTCTCTCTCTCTCTCTCTCTCTCTCTCTCAGATCCAATACAATGGGCAGCCGCTGGTCAAGGTGGCATGTGGAGCAGAGTTCAGCATGGTGGTTGACTGCAAGGGCAACTTGTACTCCTTCGGCTGCCCGGAATATGGCCAGCTGGGTAAGTGCCTAAGGACACCAGTGATTTGTGGGATTTCGACATGCAGTGGGGTCTGATACAAGCTTTTATCCCCTCTCCCCCTTTTGTGCAGGACACAATTCGGATGGGAAGTTTATTGCCAGGGCCCAGAGGATCGAGTTTGACTGCGAACTGATCCCGCGACGTGTGGCCATCTTCATTGAGAAGACCAAGGATGGGCAGGTGATGCCTGTGCCCAACGTGGTCGTGAGAGATGTGGCCTGTGGAGGAAACCATACAGTGAGTTTTCAGGAGGGGGGTCCTTTTGCCAGCTTACAGCAAATGTTTTCCAGAGTCACTGTTGGCACCTTCTTAATGTATCTTTACATTTTCATTGTATGTGTAGTTTAAAGACACAGTTATATCACCATGTGCACAATATATTTGTCTCACTTGTTTAACATAAATGGTATAAATGGTGTAGCTCATTGTCTGCAATATACACTGTGCTATTATAGCATTTTAGTTACAAAACACTGCTTCAGTTTTTTTATTATTTGTAGATAACTGAATAGTTTCTATCTATAGTTGCGTAAGAAGTCATTACTGTTGATTACTGTCTAAAAACCTTGTGGGATTTTTATTTATTTTTTTTAAGAGAAGCAGGATGATAAATGCCATTCATCTTGTACATACTATTCAAATACTCAGGAACAGGCAATGAGTTTTGAAACAAAATAATGATTTAATATCATGGCTCAAACTTTGGCAGTTGCTTCTGTTTACCTTGAGCATCTTTAAACCTCCTTGGGTATTTCTTTTGCTTGTGTGTGCAGCTGGTGTTGGACTCTCAGAAACGCGTCTTCTCCTGGGGTTTTGGAGGCTACGGACGCTTGGGCCACACAGAGCAGAAGGATGAGATGGTGCCTCGTCTGGTGAAGCTGTTTGACTTTCCTGGTCGAGGGGCCTCCCAGATCTACTGTGGCTACCAGTGCTCGTTCGCCGTCAGTGAGATGGGTAAGTGTCGCTCCCAGTAAGTCCTCTTGAACAGCTTTGTTGCTGCCATGTAGGTATGCTGATGTAGGGTTTTCCGTTCCAAAAGTACTCCAGTTAAGATCCTCGCACCACACTGAAGACGTTCCTAATCGTGATCCAGAGGGTGACCTCCATATTGGGAGGTGGAACTACTTTTAAGGAAATAATTAAATGATACATTTAGTCAGATGCTTCTCTTGGAAGTGACATTCAAAAGGGCATCAGAAACAAAGATCTTTAGACATTTTTTAAAGTGAGCTCAATTTGACTTTTTTTTTTTTTTCTTTTTCTTCCTCGAGTGCATTACAGGAGTGGCTGTCTAGAGTTAAGGCTGATGGGAAATGTAAAGGTGGCTGTGTCAAATGGGGCTGGGCGATATATCGGATACTGGTGATATATTACTTTATAATCATTTTACAGTGGTGCTTTAAAGTTTGTGAACCCTTTAGAACTTTCTATATTTCTGCATAAATTTGACCTCAAACTACATCAGATTTTCACACAAGTCCTAAAAGTAGATAAAGAGAACCAAATCAAACAAATGAGTCAAAAAAATTAGACCTGGTCATTTATTTGAGGAAAATGATCCAATAACACATCTGTGAGTGGCAAAAGTATGTGAACCTTTAGGATTAGCAGATAATTTGAAGGTGAAATTAGTTAGGTGTTTTCAGTCAGTGGGATGACATTCAGGCGTAAGTGGTTGACCTGTTTTATTTAAAGAACAGGGATCTATCAAAGTCTGGTCTTCACAACACGTGTTTGTGGAAGTGTATCATGGCACGAACAAAGGAGATTTCTGAGGACCTCAGAAGAAAAGTTGTTGATGCACATCAGGCTGGAAAAGGTTACAAATCCATCTCTAGAGAGTTTGGACTCCACCGATCCACAGTCAGATTGTGTACAAATGGAGGAAATTCAAGACTTGTTCCAACAATCCATCCAACAAAGATCACGCCAAGAGCAAGGCGTATAATAGTCCGCGAGGTCACAAAGGAACCCAAGGTAACCTCTAAGCAACTAAAGGCCTTTTTCACATTAGCTAATGTTCATGATTCCACCATCAGGAGGACACTGAGCAACAATTGTGTGCATGGCAGGATTGCAAGGAGAAAGCTGCTGCTTTCCAAAAAGAACATTGCTGCCCATCTGCAGTTTGCTAAAGATCACCTGGACAAGCCAGAAGGCTATTGGAACAATGTTTTGTGGACGGATGAGACCAAAATAGAGATTTTTGGTCTAAATGAGAAGCATTATGTTTGAAGAAAGGAAAACACTGCATTCCAGCATAAAAACCTCATACCATCTGTGAAACATGGTGGTGGTAGTATTGTGGTTTGGGCCTGTTTTGCTGCATCTGGGCCAGGATGGCTTGCCATCATCAATGCAACAATGAATTCTGAATTATACCAGCAAATTCTAAAGGAAAATGTCAGGACATCTGTCCGTGAGCTGAATCTCAAGAGAACGTGGGTCATGCAGCAAGACAACGACCCTAAGCACACAAGTCGTTCTACCAAAGAATGGTTAAAGAAGAACAAAGTTAAGGTTTTGGAATGGTCAAGTCAAAGTCCTGACCTTAATCCAATAGAAATGTTGTGGAAGGACCTGAAGCAAGCAGTTCATGGGAGGAACCCCACCAACATTAGAGTTTAAACTGTTTTGTAAGGAGCAGTGGTTTAAAATTCCTCCAAGCTGATGTGCAGGAGTAATCAACAAGTACCGGAAACGTTTAGTTGCAGTTCACATACTTTTGCCACTCACATACGTGTTATTGGATCATTTTCCTCAAATAAATGTCCATGTCTAATTTTTTTGACTCATTTGTTTGATTTGGTTCTCTTTATCTACTTTTAGGACTTGTGTGAAAATCTGATGTAGTTTTAGGTCAGATTTAGGCAGAAATATAGAAAGGTCTGAAGGGTTCACAAACTTTAAAGCACCACAGTAAAATGATGCCATATTGATAGTATTTTTGTGTTTCTTACTGTGCTGTTGAGACCAGAAGTTGTCAGATGACTGAGTGGCAACGCGAAAAACCCATGGCTAGAAGCAGCGGTAGAGAAACAGACGGAGCAGGGTGATGATTTAATGCCTAAAAGTAATTCACACTTATTGATATAAAGATGTTTTGGCCTTCAGTTCAGATGTCAAACAAAGTGAGGCATTTTGTAAATTGTGCTCAAAAAAGAATGCTACCATGCCTAGGATGACTAACCTGTTTCATTCCATCAGACAGCACCCTCAGCACTATGCAGAATATATCGAACTTCACGGACCATCTGTTCTCGACGTGATGTGTTCTCGTGTGATTATCAGGACAAAAAGCTTAAAATTGAGATTATTTTTGGCCATAGTGCCCAGCCCTAGTGACAGATGGATTTGCACAGGTATGGTGCAGCTGGGAGATCAGGACAGTAGCAAGCTGAAAGAGATGAGTACTGATGCCATTCCTGAATGCTGGTTGGGGTTCAGTAGTTCTGAAGGGCAAATGGAGCTGGTTCAACCACATCAGTTCCAGAACCTTCAGATTTTTTTTTTTCTATCTATTGTGAGTTAAGCAGATGGAAGTTGAGAGACATGATGTGATGAGGCAGCACTTTCCATAAAATTGGAGCTGGCACCCAGTCTAATATTTGCACTCTCTGCAGGAGGTCTGTTCTTCTGGGGGGTTACCAACACCTCTCGGGAATCCACCATGTATCCCAAAGCAGTGCAGGACCTCTGCGGCTGGAAGATTCGGAGCCTGGCTTGTGGGTGAGTGCAGCCGTCAAAGCTCAGCACCGCAGGGCGTCGGGTTGTCGTCTGTGAGGTGTACGGTACCAGTCAGGGAGCTGAAAACATCTGTCCCCCCTCAGGAAGAGCAGCATCATCATTGCCGCAGATGAGAGCACCATCAGCTGGGGTCCCTCCCCAACATTCGGCGAGCTCGTAAGTCCCACTGCTGCTGCAAGATAACATTTGAGGAATGGAAAACAATTCTCGTACTGAGCTGAAACTCCACTGATCGCCAGGGAGGAACGCCGTCTTTCTCTCGCAGAAGCGGTGAAACACTGTTTGTGGGCTCTTATCAGCTTAAAACATGAAAGATGTTTAAGTTGGCTGGTTATGACTGAAGGAATATACCAAGCCATGAACACTTCACACTTAAATAGTTTTGCTACCAGGCTGCAAACTTTCTGTACCTGAACGAGCTGAGCTATGTGCTGCATTCACAGTGAGAAATATTTACAAAGTTACTCTATATGCTTATCTCTCCTGGACTGCAGCACTTTTACCCGAAGTGCTGAGGCTTTGACAGACTTAAACAATTGTATTTATTCTGTCTGAAGATGCAAAGAATGTGGCTAGTTGATTATTTCTGTGCTGTGTGGAATCTGCTGTTTTCTCTTTCTGAAAAGCATTTTGGGTTCTTGTCCTGCAGGGCTATGGTGACAACAAGCCCAAGTCGTCCACCACGGCGCAGGAGGTGAAGACCCTGGATGGGATTTACATTGAACAGGTGAGGACTCCCAAACAGTCCCAGCATCTCTGATGGCTACCGATTACTGGTGAGCATCGTGCCATTTTGTTTTGAAGTCCGGTGGAGGTTCAGCAAGCATTGTGCTGTTGCAGGTGGTGATGGGATACTCGCACTCCCTGGCCATCGCCAGGCAGGAGGCAGAGCCAGAGCGGGAGAGGCTGAAGAAGCTGCCAGAGTACAACCCACGTACGCTCTGATTGGCCAACAGCCATGACATTCTCATCTGGTTCCCTGGAGGCAACTGATTCCATCAAAGAAGGTCCTCGACCCCCAAGTGTCACCAGTCATGGTGAGGGGTAGGGTGGGGGGGGAGAGGGTGGAAATGGCATACAATTGGGATGTGAACATATACCCTAAGAAATGGAGAAAAGAAAAAAAAATCACGAACACCTCAAATTGGACCACATCACCTGTGAAAGCAGGGTCTGCTGCCGGGGCTGGACCACATGACACCGTGCAGACCGGCTTCCTGCTTCACCCCCCACGTCTGACCACACCCGGCACGTGAAGCTCTGAGGAGGGGTCTCCTGTAACAGGACCCTCCAAGGCACTTAACCCTCACTGGATGGCAGGTTCCTGTGGTTTCATTCGGGACGAATTCCATTGAAGGGTCCTGTGGGTTTCTTTTTTTTTTTTTTTTGTTCTGCCAGCTTTTTTCCCCTATTTTGTTTTAAATGTTGGCCGCGTGACGGGATCCATGTCTGCTCTTGCCAAACAACGGGTGCTACACTGTCTTGATGCAAATAATGACCGGGCAAGGATCTCTCAAAGACCAACACTCCATAGTTGTGCCTTTTTAAGTGATACATTTCAGGATAATGCCGCTTTTTTTTTTTTTCCTTGTCAAAATCTATTTTGTGTAAATGCGTACTGTTGCAATGGTCGTGTTTTCTGACCGTTTCTCCTCGTTGTCACTTCACCGTCGATTAACCGGTGAAGTGGCGTTGTTACATTCCCATGGTTTTAAACTTTAGTTTCCCCTGTGTCGTGACATTGTCCGCGTACAGGCTGCAGGCGGAGTCTTTACAGCAGGGTTCTGGCGAACAAAGAGCATAGACTCTCAAGACCAAAACGTAAATGGCAGCAGAATCTTAATGTTTTGTTATTGAGTGCACCAGTTTATTAAATGTTCTCCCTGGATCTTGTTTATTAGTTTGTTTTGGAGGTGTATGTCCAGTGGGGTCAGTTAGCCTTTTCTTGTTTTGGGTTTATGGACTTTTTTTCCAACTGAAATGTTAATTAAAGGTTTGTGTAAGTTGACGGTGTTTTTCTTTCTTGAACTGAAAAGGGGAAATGTGGGGGTGGAAGTGGAAGGCTTGATGTGTGTCAGGTTAAACTCCTGAGGCCCACACCCCTCAGCAGGAAATATTTGTACATTTTCTTACCTGAAAGTTTGTGGTTAGAAATGGGCAATGCTGTACAAAGCTGCTTTTTTTGTGTCCCCCCCCCCCAAGGTATATTTTATTGAATTGAAGGATATTTCTAAAGAACTGCATGAAATGGGGAATCTTGCCTTGTCTTAAGTTGGCCAAGTTTCCGGAATTTATAATCCAAGACAAAACTGGGACATAGGTGCTTTGGCTGCTAGCTTCATGGTCTTCAANGTGTCCCCCCCCCCCAAGGTATATTTTATTGAATTGAAGGATATTTCTAAAGAACTGCATGAAATGGGGAATCTTGCCTTGTCTTAAGTTGGCCGTCCATAAGTAACTTGATTAGTCATTTAATAAGAGTAGAATTTCCCCCTTTGGTATATTGTCCTGATGTGAATCTAACAAATATTATGGATTGTTCACCATTTTGGAAAAAGGTGTCAATTTCAGTGCTGGCTCTTGAGGGATTTACCCATTTTACAGCAGGGGTTTTGCTGATTTGGGAATTATCTCTACTTGCTGAAAGATTCTGCAAACCAGGTCGTGTTTGGGTGAGTGTTTTTGTATACAGTTGTAAGTTAACGTTGACTAGCTTCTCGCATGGGTTTGAAGTTGAAATGACATCCCTCTGTCTCCAGCCCTCTGGGGCTCTCTGTGATGCAGACTGAACAAGGAACCTGAACAGTGCAGCTACAGTGTTTGAGACTGAGATTCAGCACAGTTATAGTCCTGATTCACCACAATTTGCATAATGGACACGGTGAAGTCGGAAGGTTGCCCACGGGACTCTGTCAGGTTGAAGCTACCCACACGGGAAAGCCTGGTCCTCGACGGACGGCTTCTAACGCCTCCTGCGCTCTTGATTACTTCATAGGTTTCACTCATAGTTGGTCACGTCACCTCGCTACACCTGTGGCAGGTGTCTGTCTGGTTACGTTAGTTTGTTTTCCAAACTGTTGGACCCCTCCCCATAATAAAATCAGGAATAGAAGTCCTTACTCACACTTCCCTTGGAGAGAAAAAATTAAACTTTTAACTTTGTCAAACTCAAAAAAAAAAAAAACTTTTTCAGGTGGAAGCAAGTGCCCACAAAGAGAAGGGCAAGAACAAGATTGTGGTTACAAGCAGGGTTAGAGGAAGGCATCGATGGGTCTCTCCTGTGGTTCTAATATCTGGCTGGAATGATGTCTACCGGGCATTACTGGTTGGAGGAGCTGGAGAGGTTACTGTGGGGAAGGAAGTATAGTTCACCTCTATGCTGGTGTCACCGCAATCTAGAATGGGAGGCAAGATGGATGGCTGCATGAATGGATGTTCTAAGTTTGTACATCTGGCCTGTAGTCCTACAGCTTGGAAACCAGAAATGAGATTTGCAACCAGTATTAATGACGTACTGGAGGCCTCCCACCCTCTGAGTTCTTGCTGCCTTTCTGCCATCATGGTGTGCACCTTTCCCACTGGTCTGTGGCATCCGCAGTATTGCATAACTGTTGCCATAACAACTGCAACTAATAAGCAGAAAAACCTCTAATCACTATGGTTGTTACTGTTACGGCACCACAATATTTATATACAAACTAGACGAGTAGCCTGGTGTGGCCCCAGCTAGAAAGTGGAAAGGTGAAAAGGTAGTATTTATTCCCACAATGTCACTGTGTGCAGCACCGTGTGTGCTGTGTATCATTTCTTAATTTTTACATTTTCGGTTTGCACAGATTCTACAATCTTATTTTTCCATCTCCAAAATATCCCCTGCTACTCCTCCCTCTCAAATTTGGCTATTTATTTGAGTCATTCAGTTGGATTAGATAAATTCAACAGCGCTGGGCGACTCGCTGGAGGAAATACAGGCGTTTACTGTGGAGAATAAAATAATGCAGAGTATATTTTCACAAACGTCCACAGCGGACAGATCAGCACTCTGACTAGTAGTTAGCTATGTAATTTAGATGATATTTTGCTTACACATTATCTGCATAGCTGTTAATTCCATTAATTCCAACCTGACTGTGTGACAGAATTTAACTAAGTTTTTCTGCTTATTTTACTAACAAACCAGTGCCTTGAAAACCGACCAAAATATTGAACTGTTAGATATATGGGGCATGAACTAATGCTTTAATACCTTTTTTCATTTTAATTTCAAGCTTTATAGGAGAGATTTATCTTTAAAAGAAAGTTCACAAAACCACAGACTAGTGTTAGAGGTACTGAGTAGCCTCAGACAAAAGGTCTGACACCTGAGGATCTTCGTTAAATGGAGAAGTTAAGGCTTTATTTGAGTGGCCAATGTTTCCAGAGTAATTTGGTGGTTAATCCACTGAATTTAACCAGAAAATAGGTGGACACCATTGAAGAACAAAAGCCCTTTTGTGAGACACCAAATGTGTATCTTTATCCCAAAGCATCAGATAAAAGCGCCTGATAGAAGCCAGTGTAAAGAATACAAAACCTGTGGAGGAAGTAAAATGACCAAAAAACACACAAAGCTGTTGTACTGGATAAGCTGTGAGTAGGAAAAGTCACATTTTCACAAGCTGTCGTATTGGTTCAAAAAGAACGGGGACACTCCCATATACTTATTGCTCAGTAACTAAGTATTGTATGAACATGTAGTCTACTGAGCCTTTACAGGATGAAGGAAAAACTAAGTTGCTTTACAAATTAGTTTAGACCACATGTCCATATGATACTGTTACACTTTTATGAAAATGAATCACCTTGTATTTGTGTGGAAATAGATTTCCTACATGAGTAGGAAATTTTGCTGGACATGCAAGTGCATCTAACCCTCATATAAAGCGGTCCTGGAGCACGACAATCCAATACAACAGCTCATGAAATGATGTGTATATATAGAAAAAAGGTCCTGTAAATTTCAAATCACGATTCAACTGGACAGTTTCGACACGTCAGCCATTAGCTGCAAGACAGGATGAGCAGGTTGGGAAACAAAGGTCTGAATACACATGTACTTGGTGATTTTATTTAATTTGCAATGGAAGCAGACTGAGTTTAATCTTCGTCTTCCTCCTCTTCCTCATCCTGGTTGATCTGGAAGTAGCGCAATTCATAGCTCTCCTTGGTATTGGCCACCACGCGCAACCAGTCTCTCAGGTTGTTCTTCTTCAGATATTTCTTTGTCAGGTATTTCAGGTACCTGCAGACCAGGTGGCACAGTCAGAGAAAGACTTGATTAAAAAAATAATTAACACAAGCTGTAAAAGACATAGAACAGCACTAACTATGAACCTGAAATGTAGATGATTCTATTATCACTAAAGGTAAGATTTAATAGTGTTCTCCATAGTTGAATATGGTAATATTTAACACTGTGCTACAACGGTAAATACAGTAATATGTAGTGCTACTCTACATGGGTGAGTACAGTAGTGCATCAGTTATTATGGATCATGAAGGTTTACAGACCAATATGTTCCTGCAGTTCAGAGAAGGGTTTCTGCACAAAGATGTATGAATTCATACATTGTTTAGCCAGCATTAAACATTTATGACCTATTGAACCATGTCTTTTGATTCCTATACACTATTCCTCCACCCTGATGAAGGCTACCGCAGCACAAGGTGGGATTTCACCCTGCCTCCTTTGCAAAAGATGTGTTCCACTGTCAAACTCCAGTGATGCACTAGAGGAGAGCACAGTACCTCTTGGAGAAGGGCACCTCAGAGGTCACTGTGATCTTGCTCTTGCTTCTTTCGATGGTCACCGCGCCGCCGCCCAGGTTCCCAGCCTTGCCGTTCACCTTGATGCGCTCCTGGAGGAACTGCTCCTGTGACAGGTAGTCACAAACCATCATCCACAAGTGCTTCATAACGTAGCCCTGAATTCCCCCCTTTCAAGAGCTAAGACCCACTGTAGAAGGACACACTGCTTTACTCTTAAATCAGATGCCTTACTAACTGTCAAGATTGTACCTTAGTATCTCCTACCCTCTGCACATTTCCACAGGCCCTGACTTGTCAGGGCTGTGAAACAGGGTATGTCCCTGTAAAGTGTCATATGTGCCGACTTCTATCTCTCAAAGGTCTTGGGTCTTCAGAGGGATGAAGATGCACCGTTTTCTGGTCTTTCTTGTCCTGCCTGTCTGCAGCAGCCTGCTGACTGAAGATGACAGTGTGTGTAGAGAGAGGGTCATCATCCCCTTCACTCACTTCTGCTAAGACCTTAAAGGAACTGGCATTGACACTATGAAGGAAACCAGTCAACTACAACAGTGATGGCTGTGGTTTTCACTGAGTTCAATTCCACCCTTGGAGAAGCTGTGAAAACACCTGTTGCAGCAACAACGGCTCCACCAATGACCTTACAAGGTAATGAGACAAGGCAAGGGGTAGTGAAGATGCTGGTTTACTTTCACCATTAGTAGCGTGGGACACGTGCTGTGATTGCGTCCCTACCGCTTCTTATCTCAACGTGATCACTGGTTCAGATGCTCCTTAGTTGCCTGACAGTGTAACTGAGCTTCAGAAAACTGCATATTTTGGACAAGATAGGAGACAGCTTGACCTGAATTTCTCAACATCCCTGGGAAACATGACCACAGGGATTTGAAGGATGCTACCAAGACTACATACAAAGAGGAATTAATCCACTAAGTATGTGAAATGAAACTCTGGGCTGAAAATGAGAAGTGTTTAGGGCCCTCTTGATGACACCAAAGACTGAAAACCACTTGAAGAACCCCTGTGACAGCCAATCTGAACCTACAAGGATAATGCAGAATTTCTTCTGAAAGAAATTTCTTCCACAAGAAATATCACCAAAATGGGGAATATGTTAAGTCATCAACACAGTTTCAAGGAACCCACTTTAACTACAACTCAAACTACTCCAAGTGCAGCAGACCTCTGGAAACCACCTGGCAGGAGTGAGTCACTTAAGACGACAGATCAAGGGATCAGATTTTTCTCAGATGCGCCCGGAAGACACAGAACAAACCACGATGCCGAATGTTTTCTCAGTCCTTTCTGGGCTTTTCTCTTTGGAGCTGCCTTGTTTCTGAAGATTACAGCACATCTGGGAAAAATCATTCATGTTCTACATCCACTGCTGTTGAGAAACTGAACAAGCCTTCATAATTTCAGCTTCTGGCAACGTATTGTGGGTCCCTCACCAGTCGTGTGTGTAAAAAGTGACTGTCCTGGTGCTTTAAAAAAGCTCGGTCTGTTTTATAGTTTTTTTTTTGGCATTTAGAAAAGAATTCAATAAATGAAAGATATTCATGCGGCACAAAGCAGGGAGCAGACAGAAACCCTTATTTCTGGCCCTAGAGACACACGGAAGACACTAGAGCTGTCAAACGGGCTCTGAATATGAATTTGACAAACAGGCTTTTTGCCCATGTTCAAGCCAAATTGAAATTTTGTTAACCGTCCTCCAGGAGACCACATGCAACAAGTCATACTGGAGGCAGGAAACCAAATATTACAAATAGACAAACACAATAACCCACCACAATTACTAAACCATTAATAACACCAGAGTCTCAGTGCAACACCACCGGATGAAGCTTGTAATATTCTAACACTCTTGTAATGTTTGTATTTTTGTATGAAACAAACACTGACTGCATACACATAAACACATAAGCACATGCTGTTATGTACTTTAGACTATTTGCCAGTTTCTTTACTTCTCTGTTGTACTTATATATTTTAATGCATATATTTATTCATTTATGACCTGCCTGTTGCTCATTCCAGTGTTGTTTTTAAGATTAATTTTTTTTGCCCTTTTTTCACAATACAAACGTGCAGATTGTCACGCTGATTAAAGCCCACTGAAGTAAAGAAATTCAGAGTGTGTATAAAGCACTTGCATCTTTACTTCTCAGTCTCAACAGACTCTCACCACCCTTACAGTCATTCACTGCAAGTAATACAGAGCTCCCATCATGCCTTGCTGTTGTAGACCTGTGTAAATACTTACATTGGTTTTAATGTACAGAAAAAGTTTTAAGTACAGACAGAGGTGATGAATGGAAAGATTATAACTGTGGTGTTGGACAGCTGGTATTACTACTTTTGTGTCTTGGTCCAATCGATCAGTTTAGGGGAAAAAAAAAATGCGTAAATCTTTCAGGTGTTACAGGAGAGATATTAGCCCTAGTTATGTTCACTGTGTTTGGGAGCATCATGGGAGGTGTGTTATGGGTACTGCTGTGTCAGATAAGCCATGTAGAAGTGAAGTTTGCATTTTCATGGTTTCATTTCTTGGGTTGTTTAGACCTTTGAACATAATTACTGTTGAAATGAGCGGGCTTTATAGTGCTAATTCATAAATTTTTGGCTTACGAGCAGTTTTTGAAGAATGAATGTGAGGGATTGCTATATATATATATTCTACAATGTTTTCAACAGACGGGTTAGTTCAGCTGATGAATAAGCACAAATAAAAAGGTGTTTGATGTTATATATACATATAAAAGTCAAATCTGGACCTAATGTACAACATCTAGTAAACTGTGATCTATAACCCTTTTGTGCAAGGCACCTATTCCAGAAGCACATGGTGAGAAGCAGGTCCATTGTAGGGCATTCACACACACACTCATTTGCTCACAGACTAAGGGCAATTTAGTCACCAGTCCAACTGAAACACACGTTTGGATTGTGGGAGGAAACCAGGGCACCGAGGGGGAACCTACACGAAAACATGGAAACTGTAAAATCCACAGCTGCACCACCCTGCTAACCTTAAACGTGTTACCGTTGTGTGTGCATATGATCGGAAACTGATGACACTTACAAAATTGGCAGCGTCCATGATGCCATCTTCCACAGGATGAGTGCAGTCCAGGGTGAATTTGAGGACCTGCTTTTTCTTCTTGCCACCCTGCTTTTTCTGCAGTTGAGTATGAATAAAATATTTTGTCCTGTATTAATGCATATCACATTTGGTAATATTAAATGCATGATGTATAACCACTGCATTGCAAAGTGCAATGAACTGTGATGCCTCCATTGTATGAGAAAGATTTAGCAGCATAAATTAAAAAAGCCTTTGTTAGATACTTTTAATAAGGGTTATGTCTCAATATAACTGGCATGCAGTGTTTAGCAGAGGAGATTCTGGTGTCATCCAATACCACCAAAATGAAGAGCTTTACTGTGTCACAATGAGCTCGGCATGACCCTGCAAGGACAGTCCAGACGTGTGTGAGGGGGTTTATATTTTTAGGACAACAATAAAACCGCAGCTGTGGAATCGAAAAGTGGATGAAAAGAGAAAGGGGGTAAGAGTGTGGGGGAAAGGTAGAGGATGTGGGGGAGATGCACTGTGGATTCACAACGTGGTTCATGAAGAGCAGGCGGCCAGAAGGCTACGCTCTGCCAAGCAAAAAAAACTATGCTTGGGTGCCATAAAACACCGTTAGTCTAACAGAATGCTGTATTCCTTTGTCTAAACCTTAAGTACAGAAGGTGCACAGCGTGTCCCGAGCGCTAAAACATGCCGAGTTTCATCACTTAAGGAGACCCGTTCGTACTAACCATCGGAGCCATGGCGAACAGCCTCGCAGAAAGGAAGAGCAGGCTGTGCGCATGCGCTTTGTTACGAGGCTGGCTAATGGATCGCCCCACTAATCGGCCGCATCGATGAATCGGAAATCGTTTGTTTATTTGAGCGCGCAGAGCGAACGTTCTTGCACACAGTGCGTGCAGCAAAATATATGCAAATAAACCCGGAGTTTTAAAATATCAGCTTCATTAGGGGTATAATCCCCTTTGTTTTTTTTAAATTTTATGTTATATATGAGCTGCTTTTAAGGGTTAGGGTTAGAGCAGAGGCCTTAGTTTTCAATTACCCTTTTAAGTTTATCCTACCGTATGTGTGGGCAAATGCTGCTTTGTTGTTTTGGATCATTTTTGCATAGATAAGGTGTTTTTAGCTACATTTCAACGATTGTAACAATTGAGTTGTATTTAGAATGCGTTCGGCATCTGTTTAAATTATTAATGCAATTTTTAAAACGTTTTAATGACTTAAATGTGATAATAACGATTTGACAAGGAATGTGAGGTTTAACTGTTTAAGCCCAGATCCTTTTCATGCAAATGTATTCATACAGCTGATGTTTTTCCATCACAGTGATTCACTTGTTTACTGTATGCATTTGGGTAATTTCTGGATAAGCATCTTGTTCAAGGGCACTACAGCTATAGGGAGGATTTGAACCTGTATCTACTGAGTGTAAAACCTGAAGGTCCAACCACTATGCCACCTGCTGCTCTGTTTACATTTTTTGGTATTTCAAACATCTTTCTAAGGGTTTTTTGGCAATCTTTGTTTTTGTCTAATGTTTTTTTGGGGTCTTTAATTATTTTGTATTGGATTCCTTGCAAATTCCCTCTATAAGCAATTTAGAGCCTGAATTTTAAATTCTGAATTGAATAGAATTTTTTTTCCCCCCTAAGGAGCCTTGCAATTCCTTTTACCAATTTTATTCCAAGAACATTTAAGTAATCATTCAGTAAAGTATTGGTGTCATGGAAAAAATGTTACTTCAGACAAAAGTGTCTATTGGGATCAGTACTGAATGTTTTGTTATAAAAGTAGCATCAAAGTAATACAAGTGAGCCCATGTTTTGAGTCGTTTCATTTTCGTGAAATCCAACTCCTGCTGTCGTACTATTGGCCAATATAATTACCAGGAATTGATAGATACAATACTCTGCTGTAGAAATGTCTAAATCTTTTTAATGTTGATTGTCTAACATTTTAATTCATCTTGGAGAAACCAAAAATCCTTTTTCCCAGGGGGACCCTTATTTCACATGTTATGCATATCATGGCCCCCAGCACATTTGCATGGCAACTTTTTAAAATTGACTTCAGCAAGAGGGGTCCCCTATCCTGACAGCATACAGACCAAGGAGTTGTATTAAACCAATCGTGCAGTTCTGTTACTTTATGTTACACTCAAATGCAACATATTACAACCCGAGATAAATATATTTTAACTTACATGCTTTGACTACGCAACAGGTGAGGAGTTCTGCTGCATAAGCCCCATTCTTTGAGCTGTCCAGCTTTACCAGCACTGTAAAGGTAGCAGACACCCCTGCCAGTTAGTTCTTTTTGAGGCACTGGAGGAAAAGAGACTCCAATGTCACGTCCCGGTGGGGGAGGTTGGAAAGTGGGGGCGTGTTTTTGGTCCTGTGCTGACAAAGAGGGAGTATCTGCTGTGTCTGTTTGTCACAAGTGACTTTTTTTTTTTTTTTTTTTTTAACAATGGATACCACCTCCTTAAAGCTTCTGGAACAGCTTTTTGAGGGGGTGCCAACTGCTTGACGTCAGCAGCCCTGTGACATGGAACTCTCAAAAGAGGTTCAGCATTGCTGTCATTCTGGCCTGCGGTGGCAGACGGGACAGCAGCAAGGTAAGGGATCTGCAATGCTGTCTGTGTTTCACTCAAACATCGGTGTGGAAAACGTGAGTTCTTCAGCAGAATTGCTTGGTGTCATCTCTTAAGTGTGATTAACACAGTCCTTCAACAGCCTTTGGTGGAGCTACTAACCAGCTACTGAGAATCACTGGACTATTAAACTATTAAACATGTCAAAGTGAGAATTTGCTTTTGCATTCTGCTTTTCACAGACTTCTTTAAATGTAAACTATTGTAATTGTAAAATAATTTAAAATAGATGTAAAATATTTGGTTAAAACTACAGTAGTGCGTAGCTGAATTTTGAGAGTATTCATAAATCAAGGACTTTCCAAAATTCTGGTGTGTGTAACTATGAATATTGTATGTAACTAAACTGTAGGCTTTGGGAGCATTGATACCACCATTATCTTTTTGGCTTCAGCCCTCAGTTGTTTTGCTAAAAAATTTGTTTATACTGATGAAAGTATTGACATTTTAAGGACTACCTCTTATGTTTTCAGATGTCTGGAGGGATCTTCTCCCCGTTGGATAACCTGTATGACCCGGACAGCGCCAATTGTCACCCGCTGGTGTGCCACCTGTGCCAACAGCAGTACGAGCAGCCGTGTCTACTGGACTGCTACCATACGTTCTGCGCTAGCTGCCTGCGAGGGAGAGCGGTGGACAGCCGCCTGACCTGCCCCCTCTGCGGGTAAAGCACCTCTCTCTTTTTTCAAACTTTGGCAGTTTTCCGTCTGCGATAAACTAAATGGCACCTGAAAATTGTGTGTTTTGCAGTATGGCAGTACTTTGTTCGTGAGGGATGTGACATCATCCCTTTTTAAACTTTTCCTGGAAAGCTTATCTCAGCAGGTGGCGCCGTTTTTTTACCCTGTAGTAGCAAATACCAACTACTACTACTACTACTGTTGCTGCTGCTACTACTACTACTGTTAATAACAATAACAACAATAATAACATCAACAAGAGCTAATTATGATATAATAAAATAACAGCGGATAAAAGTAAATGTTGAAAATATTTTGTTTGCTGACTTAAAATTGTCAAACCATTTACAACTCTGGAATCAGTTGCCTTTTTATGTTCTTATCGTACTGTCTTTGAAGAAGATTTTTTTAAAGGAAGAGCATTTGTAGGATGAGCTGTTTTTTTAAAAAATGGTTTTGCTGGCTCATTTTTAGGTACAAGTAAATGGTAATAAAACAGCTGTAAAGATGTTTTTTGCTGTTTAAAATAAACATTTTTGCTGTGGTTTCCGGTAGCTTCCTATGTTGCTCTCAGTACTGTACTCGGTGTGTGAATAAATGAGAAGGATATGGCGAAAGTCCATAAAATTGCAAGTGTAATTTAAGGGTAATTTTTTTTTTTACTATAGCGCTGAACAGTAGGTGCATCATAGTCACCAGGATAAAGTGGTTACTGATAATACATGAATGGACTGAAAATAAGAATTGAAAATGAGCTAATGCGCTTTGTTACACTGTACATGCAGCAGAAATGAAATATAATGTAGCTTCTGTTGTTGCTTACTGATCAGGAGGTCCTTCTTTCTGTCACACGAAGGAGGAACTTGCTGGTCAGGGTATCTTGTCTGCTTTCCACAGTAAGGTTCTGCTCGTCTCCCCACGACCTGTTTTTGGCTGTCATCAGTGATAGTCTCAGTGCTGCTCCACTCAGAGCTTCTCCTCTTTCCACATTTTGCCATGTGTGGGTTTCAGTTCAGTTTAATTCTGTGTTGCTCCATTCCCAGCTTTCCTCAAGGTGCTTATCAAACAAAAAGGCTGTTAACGTATCCAATAAATTATACAGATATCCCTTAAGATACGAGTCTTTGACTTACAAGTTTTCTCGTTCCTTTTGTCAAGTTAAAAGCAAATATGAGGCTGATTTTTCAAATTTACTAATAACAAGAGTCAAGCACGGGAAAGATTTCACTTTACTGGCCAATTTCCAGGAACACCTTACGTTCCTAAGTAGTGCGATACTTGTGTGTACATTTAAAACCATATGAGAAAAGCGTAAAAGAAGTAGAGGAAACTTTTAAAATAGCTACAGGAGAAAAAAAATGCTTCTGGGAGCCGAAGGCCATCTGGGTGATCAGGTGGTCATCTGGTCTGGCCCCATGGTTATCAGGTCTTCAGTCTGTCCGAGACAGCCAGTGTAACAGAAGGAGCTTGAGGGTCTTAACCTTAAGTAGTTCATCCTGTGTATGAAGAACTCATGATTGTTGAATGAGAGAAAAACAGACTAATATGTTTATAACGTAATACTATGGACAGCAACACCTGCATCTTTAATCAAAGGTTAGTGAGGATGATGGAAGTTCATGTATCTAGATATTCACTTTTTGAATGAAGATGCTGCTAGACATGTACTACTGCAAAGTTTCCCAGTCCGGTTACTGAAGGATTATTTTCCACAGGTTGATTGACTTATGTAAAGTATTACTAGAACGTTTGTCTCCTATGAACAAGTAAAACAAGTAGGCTTGTACATACTAATAAGGGAAGGTGGGTAGTAAAGACTTACATTTACAAACTTCTAGAATTACAAACTTTGGGAAAATTGTACTTTTCCAAGCGTTTTAACGTTCTCACGTTAAAATTAATCCGGTCACTTCTACCATGAACTGGTAGCAAAACCTCCTCACTGTTAGCTGACTTATTTTGTGTGTTTCACTGTACAGTGTTATTCACAGAGTAAAATCCCAGTTTACTGCTGAGTTTCATCGCTTCTTAATCGAAAACCTATTTCATTTGTGTTCTTAAGTGTTGGCAGGAGGGAAAATCAAGATTAAACATCTTAATAAATTACAAAAAAGTTTCTTCATGTTAAGAGATTTTAATTTTAGACTTTTTATATATTGCTGTTGAACTGAACTATTATGTAAGTGACTTTAATTGTATCTTTCCATGTACCAGTAAAGGCTGTAAAACAGGGTAGTGCTATAACAAGTTTTACCTTGATGATGTTATCAAATCATTGCATAATAATTCTTTTTACTTTATTTGATATTTATTCTCATTGAACTAATAAAAAACACTGAACATTTTCCTCCTAGTTTTATATGCAGCAATTTTACCCATGTTACACAGCAGATTTTATTTATTTAAAGCACATATTGATATATTTTTCCAGAAGTTAAAATTTATGTCAAAGTTGATAGTGTTGCTAGTACTTCAGAATATTAAAAAGCTTCATCTGAATTAAAGAAAAAGAACTTGTTAATTGGGTAGTTTTGTGACCAATTTTTTTTTTGCTTTTTCAGTAAGATAGGATGCATATCTGGCAATTCCTTGAGTATTGATTTTAACTACTGTACTCACTTTTGCAAATAAATAGTTATAAATAACTAGGGTGAAAACTTTTCAGAGCCTAGTAAATAAGCCCTTGGATCATTGTAAACCTGAAAGGAGGCAGAGATGTTGTGGGTGGAAAATGGAATGATGGAGATCAGGAAAAGTAGCAGTTATGTCTTGTAGGAAAAGTGAAATAAGGAGAATGGATCTCAGGCATGTCTTCTCACTTTTCTTAAAGGCAGGGTGGAATGGGACTAACCTGAGGGAGTATGACAGGTGCAGTCTGAGTCTTGCTCCCATCTAACCCGTACTGAATCCAAACTGAGACTGGCCTCCTCTGATAATGCCACCACACAGACAATAAATAAGCAAGGTATTTGGGACCTTCCTGCTCACAGCCCTCGTTGCTCAGCTTGCAACAGTTAAAATGTGACCCCTGTATTGAGAACTGGCTATTGTGGCTGCACTGCCCGTGGACCCCCTCCCGAGATAGTCTCACTTTCACTGGAGGTATGAGCACAGCTGCACACATCATCAAAGCAGCGAGGACTTTGCACGAGGCAAATGCAGAATGCCACTGCGAGCAATAAGGATTTCGTGTGCTGGAGCTGATGAAGTGCGGAGTGACTGAGGAGTGTAATGAGTGTGTGTGTGTGTGTGTGTGTGTGTGTGTGTGTGGGCGATATTGATGCAAAACACATATCGGGTTTGGTAAAGGCTAGTATTTCAGTGTCTGGAAGATTGTCCCCGGAGGTCAATGTCACTGCTAGTCTAGTATGAATAGTAATTTGTGTTCTGTTCTTTATTTCACTCTCAAATGAGAATCACCAAACATATTTTGTGGCGCCTTCCATGTTTAAGATTCAGAAAGAAGATTTTCCAAGCATATATTCTGCTAGTGATGCAAATTTTATTCTTTCCATGCTAAAGTTGTGCACAAGGTGGAATGAAAGGCAATTCAGCAATTCATACATACTTTGAAATGGGATCTTGGTATTGAGCAAACAAAGTGTAATATATTTTATAACCTACTGTTCTGCTGTAACACTTTGATGTTTTGCCTTTGAGATTTGATTTCTCCTGGTGAAATTCCCTCGCTGAAGATTTATATCCTGCACTGTTAAAATTCTGGGCATCAAAAGTAAGATATTGTTCTTATCTATGTGCAGTAATTTTAAAGTTTGATTATATTTTCTGTGCCTTTTTCGTATGGCGTCTATTGATCATTTGTAGTCGTTTATTTATTTTTAATATATCATGGATAAATTAAGGGGTCGTTTTTCAGTTTAGAGGGGTTTAGACTAAGAGGGGTTTTTAGTGGACAGTGCAATTTAGCTTTAATCCATTACAGAACTCCAACTGAAGGGAAAGGCAAAGTTTTGCATGTGATGCATTAATCTGCTTTAAAATGCCTACTTTCTGTTGTGAAAAATGCAGCAATACGGGGTGAGTCACTGCTCATCTCTGGCAATTCAGCACAACTACCGAAAATAAAAACAAATCCCAAATATTCTATATGTACATTTTACTAAAGACTACATAATGGTGGTCAATTTTTTGCTAAGGAACCCCACAAGAGTCCATCTGTATAGGCAAAATCATGGACACGACTGGCTCTGCTTTCCACAATGCTCCTTTTCTCTTACTTTAAAATGTCGTGTTTCTGACCAACTCTGTTACTTGCAAAGGCAGATCAATGTGGCCATCAGTGGAAAAATAAGTACCTCTTTTTAATTTATGGAATATAATAATTTTTTTCAATGTATGTGATGGGGGTTTTCTTGTACACGTGGGGCACAGACCTCCGGCGCTGGCAAACTGGCAATGTCGGCTACGTGATAGCAATGTAAGGACACGCGTACCGCTCAGTGTGGGTCTGACACCTTGTTGGTGTAAATAAACATGTCCTGTCCTCTGTCCTCGACACTTTCTCCCACATAGGTGAATTCATCACAGTAACTCCTTGGACAGCAGGCATGAGCGAAACTCAGAGGTCCAGCGTGGGGTTCAAACACATGATGAGTAAATTTGCCCGCTCAGCTAATGTATTTATTTTTGTTTGGGGGTGGATAGGAGAACTGTTCGAAGCACCTGTCCCTCCTTAAGTACAGCGTCTTCACACTGAGGAGAAAGTCTCAGTGTCAGATGTCCTCGCCACACACACATCATCCCAATATGACCTCACCCCTATTATAGTCTCACTGTCCATCATCTACAGGTGATGGAAAGGCAACAGCTGGTCCAGCTGAGGGTCGGGAAGTTCAGGAGGCTCTTTTTTATGGGCGAGGTGTAGAGCCGTACTCCCCGGGACCCCACCTCAATGAAACACTACCCCAGTTGGGCGACCCCTGGCTTTCAGGTGCCACCCTGCCTCGTCTGCTCTGGGCTATATTTGTCCCTCACTGTCTCACATAGCCACAGGGAGTGCGTAACCCTGTGGGTCTCGCAGTGGCCACTCCTGGCTCCCGTGCTCCCATGGCACCTCCAGTGTCCCCTGTCCTCCTGATGAGGCAGTAGCACGCTGCCTGGACAGCGCCTAGCAGACATCAGTGAGGAGGAGGTGGTGGAGGAGGAGTGGACACGGAGACGCTTAGCGGGGACACTGCTTTTCCTGTCCAGCATGCTTCTGGGAGAGCTAGATGAGCACATGTAAGAGCCGTCTTTGTCTTGTGTTCATTGCTGAGATCCGCCCGGCTACGCAAATTCAGCACAACATAAGGGACTGAATGAATTTTGTTGCTTTTTTTTTTTGGTTTGTACCTTTCGTCCCGTTTTTAGTTTTGGACTTTGCTGCAAAGGCTGTTGAATGATGCCTTTCACAGTTTGATGGTTAATGTGAATCTGCTGGATTAAGCAAAAACAGTTGGAATGATTTGCTTTAAAACACGTCCCACGTGTACGCGATCAACAAGTCCGGAAATCCTCAGAAATCTATGCGTGTAATTCTTTGGCATGTTACATGGAGGAATAAAGCGGTGTTTTTAAAGAGAGTAAATTATACAGATTAGACACAGTTTAATTTACATGTTCGTTTTAGTAACATTTTTTTATGACAGGAAATTTAATCATCTTTAAGAAATAAATTTGCCAAGTCGTGTAAGGTCAAGGAATGTTTTACCCAGGGGAAGCATCCTCAAGTTCCTTGGACTGATTTTTTTTTTCTGCACAAATGCCTAGCTGTGTAAATGATTAAAATAGCTGCTTAACATTGTTTTGGGCAAAGTTTTCAGCCATGACACAAAAAACTAATTGTCGAAATCCTGGTGCTCTGTGTTTATGTTGGAATTCAGGCCCAGTTGTTGTCAGGTTATCAGGTGAAGGCAGGGCAGGAGACAAGAAGTAGCACATGATCCTGTAACCTGTTCCAAGTCCCAGGTGGTGCTCTGCTGTTGCACCTTTGAGGACGAGTCCTGACCTTTGAGGGTGACTCAACCTGAATGGCTTCAGAAAAAATACCCGGCTGATAAATGTGTAAAATTTACAGTCAGCCAGTGGGTCAGCTAAGCCACCTAATAATAATAAAGAAGACAAAGCAACCTATGTGCTAAAAGCAGACAAGCCATGTGATCACCATCTCACTCGATCCTGCTTGGTGGGATGCGGCGGGGGGCGTCACTGGCACAACAAAGGGCTGGGAGTATTGATGTTGGAGGCTATTTCTGTTGCTGACATGTACCAGCGGAGGGTTCAGGATATCTAGGAATTTGGAGCACTGCTATTTGCAGCTCTCAATAGCCCTGTTGCTAAGAAAGGCCGATAAACACAATATCGGTTCAGGGACGGCGAAACAAATTTGGACAACTGGTCAACAGGTGCTGCCTAATGTGCTTGTACAGTCAAAACAAACTTGAAAAACCAAGCGTAGCATCACAGAGTGGTGCATCGTTCAAGTCAAACATCAATAGACGAGAGCAAAGTAATGCAGGGATTCCACACTGCAAAGAGTGACAGATCGGATTCTGTCTGTAGCAAGAAAGAGCCTGTCCTTTTCTCTCCAACTTGTTATGTACTGCACTGATGTAATAACAACGTAGGTCGTAAATCATTTAAGATGTGGTCAAAAAATTTACCTGTGCATACATACAGATGTGAAAAGGCGACACAGCTTAACTGAGATTTCAGATTTTGTTGACATAAACGCAGAAATCAAGACAAATCCTGCCAGACCTTTTTCACCTTTAATGAGATCTTGAAATGAATGATATTTAGGTGAAAAATAAAAGGATGACTCTCGAAAAATGAAAAATAGCAGGTGCTCAGTAACTTTTGCTTTGATTATAGTTGTAAGTCTGTATGGTTGGGTCTCTATCAACTTCAAGTTCAGTTAAATTGAAGAATGCATATATATATACATATATATATATATATGTATATATATATATATATATATATATATATATATTATTGCAAGACCTTTATTCAGCTCTTAGCGTGGCCAACTATTTTGAATTTGGTGGTCTTGAGATTTCTGCTGTTTATTACAGTTGTTTGCTTAGCTATCGTTGGGCTTTGACATACAAAATGAAAAAGAAAATAATGAACAAACTTTAGTCACATGAATCACGGTTACATATACATTTAGTCAGTTTAACTCAGTTTTTCAAGGGCACCGTACGTTTGTCACATTGTTTGTGTCTCTTTTTAATTTTAAATAGGTTATTATAATATTTATAAAAGCTATTAAACACCCCAAACAGTGTTCTGCCCTCTACTGGTGAATATCAGCCACGTGGTCTGGTTTCTCCAGCTCTGAAACATACTCTGAATTTAGAGCTTTGGCCGGCACATCATATAATGAACACTCCAGCATGAAGCCTGACAGCAACCCCGTGTTTCACGTGTTTTGCAGACATCAGTCGATCGTGAAAGGGATCAACGGACTTCCCCCAGAGGACCGTCTGCTCAAGTTCCTGGTGGACAACTCAGCCGAGTGCGAGGAGACTGTACAGTGCGCCAACTGTGACTTGGAGTGCAAGAAGCAGGTACTGGCAACAGCCAACACATCTACCCATCCACCCATTATGTATGCATCTTCCATCTTTTCTCAGTAAGTTTAACTGTTCATCCATCCATCTAGCGATTCACTTTTTCTGACTCATTTATTTATCCGTCCGTCAATCCACCCGTATTTGCCAAGTGAAAACCTGCCGGGGCAAATGCCTCAACACTGGAGTTTTATTCAGCTCGTACTAGCTGGGTATTTATAACAAGAGCCATTATGGAACAACTGTGAAGGGTCTTACAGTAGCATCCATCAATGTTGCCCTCATCATGACCCTTTAGTTACCAGATCGCACCCTCAACTGAAATCCGCCATTTGGATATAAATTATTCAGAATTTGAGCCCAAAAATATCACAGTTTGACTGTTGTCCAAACGGATCAACGGTTGTACCCATGAATACTGCTGGAGATATTATTGCAGGAATTTGAGGCTATTACTAAGTTACTACTTGTTTCAACAGCAAGTGTCCTCCAGGGTTTCAAAGCACCAATCTTCAGGTTGTATGCCTGAGTCCTGTTTCACTGTTCTGCCATTTGACCTTCGTGGGCCATGCGTGTCTCTGTGTTGCCGCAGGATGTGGATGCAATGTATTATTGCAACACTTGCAGCCAGCCACTGTGCCGAGACTGCAGGGAAGTCACCCACAAGGCCAAGATGTTCTCCCGCCACGAGATTGTTTCCTTGGCCAAGCGTACCAAGGAGGCCCACAAAAAGTGCTGTGAGTTTCCAGCTAGTCCCTGTCTAGAAGATCCCTTCCAGCCCTCACGCTGCATTGTGACCTGTCAACCAAGCTTTTCTCGTCAATGTAAAAATAGGAGAGATGTTCAGGGCTGTGACGATGAAGGCATGGCTCTACACAGGTTCTCTGTCTCCACGTTAGATTGCCCAGGAGGGGTGGGCAACCCACTGGCACTTGGACCCTCGATAGTTTATTTTTCTACCTGTCGCTAATGTGGGGAGTTTTTTTTTGGTTTTTTTTTCCTCAACTGCGACCTGGTTTAATCTAAAATTAGTTTTCAGTTTTGGCAAATGGAGACATGGGATGACAGGACCCAAAGGTGCATGAAAGGGCTACAACAGGACTCAGCAGTGTGATATTCACCTCAAAAACAGAAGCTCACATAAGGGAAGTCGCATGGAGCTATTGACAATTAAAGAGAAAGTTACTTTTTAGTTTAGACTTCAGTAGAACATTTTGCAGTAGGATGCTATGGGTTTCAGCATTGCTGACATTAGCTGTAGATACATTTCTTATACAGGCTTCCCTTGAGACACGAGCCCCTGAGCGAAATTGTTCGATACACTTTATGGAGTTAGGGCCAAATTTGGGGCAGATTTTTCTTTTTTTGCATTTGCGATTAACAACATCCAAACGCGGGCGAATTTTCCCTAGTGATTATGTCTGACTTACAAGATTTCACCTTGCAAGCCAAGATCCAGGAACACTTGTAGGTAGGGGGATACCTGCACTTTACAGATACTCAAACAGACGTGTTACTTCTACAAGTTATGACTGAGGTACTGTAATTCTGATGGTGCTTTAGCGTGCTGCTCTGAGAAGAACATAGTTGTCAGTTGTTGTAGACCACGGTCTGATAGCCAGCGCTACGATGTCTGAGACTATGGCCTCTGTTCTTCTGCTCTGCAGCCTTACATGAAGAACTCTACATTATGTTCTCCACGGAGAAGAAGTCAATGCTGTGCATCAACTGTTTCAGAGACATGCAAGTGTGAGTTCAGCCCTCTTTGGTTCTCAATTACATTTATATGCCATGGGCAGCCAGCATTTCTACGAACTGGGTTTATTCCTGTTTTGTGCAGGGAGAACCGAGCACACTGCATTGATATTGAGACGGCGTATATCCAAGGCTGTGAAAAACTGGACCAGGCCGTATTAGTGAGTGTTTTTTTTTTAGGGGGGAGGGTATTGCTGTTCTAGTTTTAGTTGTTAACATAGAAACAGATTTTAATAATATTTGATTTTAGATCAGAGTGGCTTGGAAATATCCTGGGGGTGTGTCACATTGTGAGACCACTCATCTATCTGTCCAGCTTCATTTAACACCATAGACTGTCGTGGCTTTTAACAGTTAGGAGACACATGGACATACACTGGCTCCAATGCCTCCTTCTCAGTCCCAAATTCTAACTCATTTATCACAGAACAGTCCACAGTTTCTTGGCAATTTCAACTTATTTTATTATCTATTCACTCAATAAAAGCTTAATAATGCAGAAGTCCACCAAATTATTTACTGTTGTTTCTTTAAAAATGTTTTGATATGGCTAAAATAAATGTAATAGTTTGCATTAATCTATATTAAAACACAATTTTTTTATCAAGTTCATGTTTCATTCAGATTAAATCTATTTTATTAACAACAATATTTTGTATCAACAGTATAGGAATGGCAACGGTTCAATGAGAAATTGCAACTATATCAACGTATACGAAGGTGAAACACAATGGTGTGACCATGAGCCATTGTATAAGGTGTCTGCCGGCAAAATAGGATCTGGATGTTCCACAATTTGTCTGAATTGTTATGCCCATATTAACATTTCTATGAGGAAAAAAGTGAAGCACTTTGGTTGTCTATACACTTCATTTACAGAGGGAACACGAGGTGTAGACGATGACGGCAAGATACATTTACTCGCCGAATAGGCTAAAACTTTTAAAGTAGCATCTGAATTCACAAAGTGAAATAATTTGGTTTCTTGTGTAACTTGGGTAAATAGCAGAGATTTCCATTTAGAAAACTCTGACTTTTGTCAACAGAGGTAACCAGGGTGAATAGTCTCACTTTGTGAAATACTCCCCTTCACTGTGTGTCTGACCACCGAGCACCGGCAGTGCCGTAGCAGCGAGTTTGCGTGTTGACCTGTGTCCCTCCCTTTGCGCAGGCCGTGAAGGAGCTGCA
Organism: Arapaima gigas; assembly: GCA_900497675.1. Taxonomy (NCBI): domain Eukaryota; kingdom Metazoa; phylum Chordata; class Actinopteri; order Osteoglossiformes; family Osteoglossidae; genus Arapaima; species Arapaima gigas. The sequence goes on along the minus strand of UFQX01000379.1, from coordinate 46,413 downwards.
GAGCTCAGCACGCGAAGCCATCGTCCTGCTCAAAGCCATGATCGGGGAAGTGCGGGCCAACGTGGTCGAGGAGGAGAGCGCCATCAACACGCTCTTCAGCAGCATGCAGGTGGAACTGTCCCCGCGTGGCGCCCAAGACGCCCCCCTCAGAAGCTGACCCTGCTGACTCGAAAGGACCTAAAGAGTTTTTCACCAGTATCAATGGAGAAAAAAAGCACAGATTGTAGGACACCACCAGCAAGCACAAACACTGATTATCTTGAAGAAACGTACTCATGTTAAACTGCCGCATTTCCTTTGACCAAAACAGTGAATGTTTATCAGCGCTAAAAAACTATTCATTCATCCGTTCATTCTTTCACACATTCATTTTTTCATAACCACATATCCAGTGCAGGGTTAGCGATCTCACACACACACACGCGCGCGCACGCGCGCGCTAAGAACAATTTAGAGAATTATACAATTTTACTGGCTTTTTTAGCCCTGTTCATCTTAGTCATTGGAGTTTTTCCACATGATTTAAAAAATTTTTTTTAGGCTGATATAATAAATGTATTTTCCCTGAAAGCCAAAGTAGATGAAAGAGAGTCCTTACAGAAAGAGCATTACTTTGAAATGAAATATAACTCAGGGATATGTTTATTTTAAAGGAGAAGCTGGCTGAGAGGAAGAAGATTCTGTTAAAAGCTGCTCAAAGGTAACAGTGTTTTGCTCTGTGTCACCGTTGCCCATTAATGGCTAACGTATTAAAACCATGTAGTAATTACTTCAATACCCCATTGGAGATTATATATCCCTTGGATTATTGGTGAATGAGATTCTTATAAATAACAGCTGTCAGTTATTCAAATATAATTTGATACTGAATGTCTGGTGTTATACACTGGAGAAAAGTTATATTTAAAAAGATTAATATCCTTCAGTTGTGGGTGATGGCTGCATTAACTAATGAAACACAGCTTATTAGAAGGCTGAAATTAAAACCAATTCAAATTGTTTCCTCATGTCTATCTGAGAGGAGCTGTACTGCAGATGCACAGTGATATACTGTGAGAACAGTTGAATGTTAGAAATTTCTGCACTGTGTTTCCTCCTTTAGAGGTTACAGGTGGTCTGTTACACAGCTGTTGAGTTGTTGAGTCAGATGGTGGTTCTGATTTGGAAACTGTGGCCATGAGAGAACAGTTTCCATAGGTCTGTCCTGCTCCTGTGAAATACTGCCTGAGAGTGTGGAAGGCTTTGTGTCAGTACACAGGTAAACCTGTGCAGGGTGCCATGATGCACATTCAGTGTCTCAACTGGTTCCGGGTGTTTTATTTGCAGCCAACATGAGGAGAAGGAGAGGGCCTTCAAAGAGCAGCTGTCTCACCTGGCTGCCCTCCTTCCCACACTGCAGGTGAGCTCTTCTCTCACACCTGCGCTCTGACTCTTACCTTAACAGGTGAGCTCTCCCTACAATGTATGGATCAGACAAACCTTGTCGTGCACAACACTGCACCCTAGTGGTGAACACAAAGGAATGCTCGTGTAGTCTTTGTCTCCATGTGATTTATGTATTAGTCAACTTTTCATTTTACTTTTTTAATGTAAAATATATAAAAATGTTAAGAATTCAAATCATACTATGAGAATTGCCAAGGGCACTTTCTTTACCATTTATGTTATTAACCTATTAATCTACTGTATATTAAATAAAATATCATATTTAGAATGTAGTTATGTCAGAACTATGATGGAAACCTGTCTTGTCTGTTCCATAGGTTCATCTTGTCACGTGTTCTGCCTTCCTCAGCTCAGCTAACAAGTTTGAGTTCCTAGACATGGGATATGTAAGTATACAGATGCAGCGCATGGCAATATGGAACCAGAGACACAAAGCGATTATGAATAAATATATTATTTTGTTGTGTCACACAGCCACAGTGAAAGTGAGCTTTGTGGTATGACACCTCAAATGGGAAGTAGGGTGACTTACAAAAAAACTTCTTCAATTTAAAGATGGAAGGTGAACTGAAAAAAAGGTTTGACTCAGTTGAGGGTGAGAAAGTGGCAGAATATTCTCAGAGGAAACTCAAGCGGCTGACTGAGGTGTGGTGTCTCTCCTGGACAGCAACTGATGGAGAGGCTCAAGAAGATTGTGAAACTGCCACACAGACTGAGACCGTCACAGAGCAGCAAGGTGAGCCGATGTCCCTGCAGACTGCTGCACGTTGAACCTTAGGGCTGCCAAGGAGAAGCTGACATTGTCGTAAATCTATCTTTAAAAAAAATAACTGCACTCATCTCTAGTCGCTCAGTCTCACAATCAAGTTTTTCCTCTTATTTGGTTAATTAAATTAAATTAATAATTTATTCTGATTATTAGTACCACTTATTATTAATGGGTCCTGATTTTCATTTATCTGGTGTGGCACAGTCAATTGAGACTACATGTAAAAACTGGGCTAAGCAGCTGTGCGAGAGGAACGGTGAAATGCACGGCATTGTGGGAACTGTGTACCCACAGTCTCAGCTGAGCTCTGATATGCTTCTCCCATGCTTGTGTTTGCGTTCTCCGTTTTGCACCATTGATCTTTAATTTTCCTAGTAATTAATTTATTTAAATGTGATATATAGTCTTCCTCTAGCCAGTCGAATCACACCGTCACGACGTCAGGCAGAGAACTTCATTAAATAATTTTTTATAAATGTAATATTATATCTAATTGTTAGCAAATTTTATTTATTTATTTATTTATTTATTTATTTGTCTATCTTTCTTGTGTGTTGTGTGTGCACAACTTTTTCCTTATGATATTAGACATCATTTTGGATGACATCGAGATGGGCTTAGAACTAATTTTTTTCTCCATTTTGGGTTTTTTGGCAACATTTGGTCTATTTTCAGGAACAAATTAGGACCTGACAAACGGGATAAGTGTCCATTCAGTGATATATATGGTATATGCAGACAGGGCTCTGGCACAGTGCTGGTTGTATCACCTCAATCCATCAGTAGCTGACACCGGCTGTTTTTCTGCCCCCTCACAGATCAACACGGAGTACCGGTCCGAATTTGCCCGCTGCCTGGAGCCGCTGCTGCACCTGGGCCAGCGGAGGTCCATGTCTTCCTCCGGGGGCCTCTGCGGGTTAAGCCTCGGGAATGCTGGCGGGTTGTGAGTTCTTACAAATCGCTGCTTCACATGGATCGGGCAGGACTGGGACAACCCACTGGTAGCGTGAGGTGTTAAGTGCAGTTCAACTCGAAGGAGACACAGGTCCAACTCAAGGACCTTTCGAAAGCACAGACCAGCGCAGCTCAGCTAGAGGAATTCTTGATTTATTGGGTGTGGAATTGAGGTACTCTGCTGTGCTGTGTTGCTTTAAAGGAGGAAATGTCAGCTGCTGAACAGACCAGGTGTTTATGTCACTGTTCTGCTCAACACCAAATCCTCTCTGCAAAGTGTTTGGCCAGAGCACTCGCTGCGGACATGGATTCTGAGAAACGGCAGCTGTGGGGTCTTTCATTCTGTTCTGCCCATCACATCTCTCAGTACTTCATGCTATTACAGGCGATCATGCGCATGTTTCCGTGTCATGTAGGACTTAGACACCCTCCTACAAAACATCTGAATCCCATACATGTGAAGACGCAATGGAGCTGGGGGCTGGAGATGAGGGCTTTCACAGAAAAATGTGATGATGGAATGCACTCACCGGATGGTTAGCGTGAGCGTGTGCCTTTGTTCTCACCCAGAAGTTCCTGGAAATGTTCTTATCTTGGAAGTGCTGAGATATTATTGTGCCGTGTAGTTTAGGACGACAGGGTGGTGGTGATGACCACAATTTTCGGACAACGTCCATGCAATGTGCTTGCAAACAAAATGTGCTGCCTGTTGCCCTTTAAAGATTTTTTCCAAACCTTCCTTAAATATGCGCAGAACTTCCTGCAAGATATTTGCCTGTCCATGTTTGTCAAGTGTTTGCATTCATATGCTATGCACCCCCTCCCCCATGCCACCCCCTTATTTTCCACATTACTCAACTCTGTTCCTGGGCACAGTTGCCTATCTTCTGTGAATTGATTGGTTTGCTTTTGGCTCCTCCCGAAGTGGGAGGGGCAATCTCCCCCTCCACTATTTTTATCAGAATTTCACAGAACTCGTTCAGATTTGTCTCCCGGGTACAGGGGGTGGGGGGGGTTGGGAAGGCAGTCACAGGAACACTCCATTCCATATCACTGATGCAACACCTGGTGTGGAGGTCTTTACTTGGTGTCAGCCGTGGGATACCAGGCAAATTCAGATGGTTAGGAAAGGGAACGGGACACAATCTCTGCCTCGCTCAGGGAGCCGCTCCGTCCAGACGCAGGCGACGCAGCCACTCACGGCAAATCGATGTCTTCCTTAGAACACAGGTAAAACACGATTTAAATTTCACCGATTCCTGGTAATTTGGTATCCTTCACAGTGAGCTTTGAAAGGCGTAGATGTCCTTATTTGGTCATTTTGTGTGTGATTTCATAACTACCTTGTTGTCAGCTGTTGGTCAGCAGTCCTTGTTTGCTGCCCATGCCCAGCCAGAGTGTGTTGTCAACAATGTGTTCCTGGCATATGGGCATTAACATGTTTGTTTTTGGTGGAGCAGCAGCCAGTCGCCGCTAGCAGACATGGCCCGATTATTCATACATGCACTGTCTGTGTAGGATTGTGAGTAACAGTCTGCCAGGGCACCACATTGAGTCCGTGGAGATAATCGCCCTCCTTCTGGGGAGGTTAGTGCCGTGGGGGGTCAGCCTTTTCGCGCCGACAGTGACCTTGAGACGGGATCTGTCCCGTGGGTCACAATTGGCTCCTGGCTGTGGCCCAGTTATCTTTAGAGTGCCTGCTTAGGGAACGAAAGTCTGGAAGTATCACGTCCGACAGCTCCAAAACCACAGGCTTTGTCTATAGTACGTACCGTATAAGTGCCATGTGGGCTCTGGGTTGAATCCCTGTCGTTTTCATAAGTGACTGACACCATGTTATTGATTTATATGGAAAGGGGATTAGAATTCTAGGAAAACAAAGAGGAGGGAGATGTATGACCTTAACAGCCCTTCTATCAACAGACTGCAGTCCTCCTTGTCGGTGCCCTGCCACTCGCCCTCCATCAGTGACATGTCACTCGGGTCCCCGGCGGTCCGCAAGCCCTCCTCCCACCGCTACATCAGCACCAAGGTACTGCTGGCGGAAGGTGGAGAGACCCCCTTCACCGAGCACTGCCGCAACTACGAGAACAGTTACCGGGTGAGAGAACTTAAGCTTTATTCTGTACAGTGGCCTTAAAAAGAGCTTCTCATAGCACTTTTACTCTTGTCATGTTGGTTCAGCATTTTCCACAATGTTATTTGCTCGGTCCCCATCGATAGACCACCTCTAAGTCTGATGTCACAGGTCTCTTCTAGAAAACAGTGGATTGCCTTCTTTAGGTGAGGGCTGAACATAATGGAGGAGTTCAAGTATCTCAGGGTCTTCTTTATTAGCGATGGGGTGGGGTGGTGGGAGTTGAAAGGTGGATTGTGCAGCGTCAGCAATTCTGTGAGCACTGCACCTGTCTGTGGTGCTGCTGAAGCGGAGCTGAGTTTTTCAACAAAGGTCTCAATTTACCTCTCAATCCTCGTTCCCATCCTCACTTGTGGTCACGAGCTGTGGGTTGAGGAATGAGATTGCAGATACAAGTGGCCGAAATTAGGTTTCTACACAGGATTTCTGGCCTCACCCTCTGTGGCAGGGTGAGAAGCTTGGTGATTCAGGAGAACCTTGGAGTAGAGCTGCTGATCTTCCAGGTCGAGTAGGGCCAGTTGAGATGGTTTGCACATGTGAGGATGCCCCCTGGCTGACTCCCTCTGGAGTTGTACCAGGCGCGTCCCACTGGGAGGAGACGCCAGGGCAGACCCAGGAGATGTTGGAGAGATACCTTTCAGCTAGCCTGGGGAACACCTGGAGACCCCTCAGAAGGAGCTGGAGACCACTGCAGGGAATAAGAGAGTCTAGGCCACCTTCTCAGCATGGTCCCACCAGAACCCTCACCAGGGCAAGCAGGCAGAAAACTGACTGACTGACTGCTTGGTTTATATAATTTAAACATTACTACGCTTTTGTGCACATTGTCATAAGTGGGTACTTCCTGAAGCAGTTTCACTGTGCAGTTCCTTAAGTACCACACACTTGCTGGCTCACGCTAAAGAGCCAAATGCTGTGTGTCGCTCTGGCCAGACCCTCCAGACGGAGATCCAGAAACTGAAGGACCAGGTGCAGGAGATGCACAGGGACCTGACCAAGCACCACTCCCTCATCAAGACGGACACCATAGGGGAGATCTTGGAAAGAGCCCTGCGTGTGGACGGCCGCATCACGTCCCAGTACTCTGCCGTGGAGACCATGAGGACAGTGTTTGAGGAGGTGGGCTCGTGGGGGTGAGACGCAGAAGCTGCACGTGTGTTCTGTGACATGGGGTTATGCCTCACGTGATCCAGAGAAAAGGCTCAGATTAACCGTAGACCTCCTGTCCTACTGCAGATCTGGGAGGAGACATTTCAGCGGGTGGCCAATGAGCAGGAGATCTATGAAGGTAAGAGAGCTCTGGACTGAGATAAGACTTGCTGTGTGTTTGTAGGGCTCAGTCTGATTTGTGTGTGTGTGTGTGTGTGTGTGTGTGTGTGTGTGTGTGTGTGGTTTCCAGCACAGCTCCATGACCTCCTACAGCTGAAGCAAGAGAACAGCTACCTGACTACCATTGCCAGGCAGATCGGCCCCTACATCCGCTCCATAGCTAAGGTGAAGGAGAGGCTCGAACCCAGGTACGAACCACATCACATCCTCCTCATGCAGACAACAGCATCCTGGGAATTGACCCTGCCTGTTTCTAGCTACAGACCCCTGTCCTTGACCAACACACTACCTGCTGACTATATACACAGTCTTAGAGGGGTTACTGTAGTTCATTAGCTGCACACTAAACTATTTACAGCAATTTACCCAAATATATAGCTTGGACATTTTTAGTATACAAGTTTGTGACAGGTACCCTGATCCAGGGTAAAACAGCAAGAGGTGGCACTCAAACCCAGGTCCTTCAGTTGCAAGGCAGAGACTGTAAACACCACTCCATCCGCTGCATTCGCTAATGTACGTGATGCTGTGCGTGTGAACGGTGGGCTTCACACAGCTCCTAGAAATGCATCCAAAGACTTTTTTGCTGAAACTCAAGAAAATAAATGATCAAAGTGAATGTCATTTTTGGCTTATTTTTCTTTCTGGGTTTAGCTTGCCATCAGTGTCATTACTGTGAAACGTATAGATTTTAACTATGTAGATTCTGGGGAGGGGGATGCTGTCGCTCTATTAGGAATACAGTCGGGATCTGACTTATGACAGGGTTCCGTTCCCACAACCAGGTCGTAAGGCAGATTTCACCTCACATGTAATGTGTTGGATTGTTAATCCAGCAGATGTCAATTAAAAGGTGCAAGTTTGGGCCAAACTGAATACTGTGTGTAACTGAGTACGGGTCGCAGCGCTGTGCCGCGTGATGATGTCGATAGTTTTACAGCAGACCGTGATGACTGTAAATAAATTCTATATGTACGTCGGCCGACCGTCCCAAGTCAGATCCTCACTGTGAAGCCAGCACTGCCGGTAATTTTACACGGTGTTTATTGTTCCCTGCTGCGATACTCAGCCGAGTGTTTCCACCCAGACTGAAGGAGCCAAAGGACCTGAAAGACGACCGCACAGAGACCATGTTGAACATCTACGATGACGGCACCGTGACCGCTGACCCGCAGCTCAGGCAAACTCTTCTTCTTCCTCTCCTTTGTTCGGAAGGGGTCAGCTGAGGTCGAGGTGAGTCTGATTTACCCCGCTCGTGTTTTCCAACAGAAACGACCTGGCCTGCACTGCGGAGGACAACCGCGACAAGGTGTTGGACAACCGCTCCCTCAACATCCTGTCTGACGACGCGTCACTCAAGAGCAAGGACTACTACTGGCCCGGGAAGCAGAAGAACAGTCCGGAAGGGCCCACGCGTAAGGAGATGCCTTTATAAACCTGGGTGCTGGGTTCCGCCTCTTCAGATTGCCAGTGAACCTCACAAACTGTCGACTGCTTCACTAGACGTTTGGGGTTAACTAGTTGCCTTGGAAACCAAACACAAAATGGGAGTGACTCACAGGACCCTCCAGTCCAGGCAACTGTGGAACGACCCGATCGCAGATTTTCCATCGCGTTCGGATCTGGGTTTGTAGCATAATAAAGGTTATTGCATGGGCTCCAAGTTATAACCACAGGCCAGAATATCGGTTCCGACAGGAAGAACTTTTATTACAAAAACAGTCGATGGCTTCACAGCGCTGGCCTCCGTCTCATACGCTGCTTGTCGAAAACTTGTACGTTATTTCTGCACTAGCAACAGTCGTAATGAAATATTTATTTTCATCTGAGGTATAGTGGGCTAATACTTTGTAGATAGTGCCATAACCAGAAGGTTGAGCAATTTGAGTGTAAAAACGAATAAAGGTTTTTATGTATTATTGTGTAACTCATGACACTTTTCGTTATGCAGTAACGTGAAGCCATTGAGTGACCCTACTGATCGCAGACGTGAACAGCGTGTAGATGAAACGACGTAAAAATGTGAATGTTTAAAAGCGGCTGAAGAAATGTTGTTTAGAAGGCGGTTTTAACTTCTATAATCGCCCATTTTGCGTGTTCCAAAAGGCAGCTAGTGTCACGTCGCAAACACACACCAGCCCTGCTGGTCATGTGACCTCTATGTGCTCAGATGCAGTTGATCACAAGCCGCTGTTTACGGGGGAGCGGGGTGTCTGAATATGGCGAAAGTCCAAAAAATCTAAACCATAATATTTTTCACTGCAGTGCTCTATAGTACTGCACTATGTATTATAGTAACACTTTTACACCCTAATGAAGTGTGTAATGAACATGTAAAATGAAATAAAGTCAGTTCTGTAACTGAAACACACATCCAGTACAGTGAATTATATCCAGTGCCGATACAACTGGACCAGACAGGGGGACTAGGGGGCGCTACACCACCTTCAACACTCCACCTCCCGTGGCAATGGATGGTTCTTTTTTGGGACAGTATAATCGAATAAAGTAAACAAATTATGTACATGCATAATACACACTTTTAAATTTTTTTTTTTAATTTCTGCAACAGTCCATAGAATCTGAAATGGGTAAAAATCAGGTCTAGAGAAAACGATGACAGCGACAGCACATTCTGGGACAACGGTAAAAACCCGCAACGTCCGAGAGGAGCTGGTTGTTGTGACGCGACCCTTTGAACTGCGCCAAACGCCCAGATCCACTCGCCACGTATGAATACAAAACACTTGAAGAAGCCTCTATGTATCAATAGCAGGGATATAAAAGTCAAACTTTATTGATTGTCTGAGTACACAGTTTCAGAAGGCAAATCTGAGATGGAGGTGAGAACAAGGATGAAGCCACACATGTAAGGAAACACAAGTGTGGCGGATATAGCTGAGGACACGACAGGGGCTCCAAACACGGTAATCAGTTCGCATCTCAGACCCCCCCGGGACAACAGTCGGCCCGGCCACAATAAAACGTTAAACTCTGCCCGCTACGATAAATAGATTTTCTCTGAATAATTTGTCTCAAGTATATCCATTGTCCACCCGTGAGATATTATTCCATGTTTGTTTTTGGTATATTGTTTTGAAATATAATACAAGCGTCGGTGTAATTATTACTCGTGTCACAATGGTGGCTGACAGCTTCTGACTGCCACAATGGGGCAGATTACACATCCATTTGCGATCTTTGTATTTCCAAACGCCGGTGCCAGTCGACGCGGTGGAATTACAGCGTGAGCATCACAGTTGGGCGCAACTGCGGAGAGCTGAGAGCGTTGCTGCGGAAGAACGTAACGGAGAGAGGAGACACAGTGAGGACAGTCACCCGGCCCCGGGGTCCAACGACGGCTTCAGAAGTAGAAGGACGTGCACTACGTGGATGGGCCATGTAGCCAGCAAGGAATGATGGGAAACCCTCACCTGCTTACTGGCTTAACGAGGCTAACAGACGACGTTTGTTTTGGTTACTGAATTCAAGCTTGAAACCAAATGGAACAATCCGGAACTGCTAGATCTTTGACTTGTAACGGATCTGGAACTGGGATGGGGCTGCACATCTGGCCACTGGTTAAGAACTCAAAACCCCAGCAGACAGCCTTATGGAACCGTGATCCGCGTCACCCGCTGGAGGTTGTTTAGAAGCAGCAGCGCGTCTGCACCCCAGCCGACTAGGGTTCAAGTGGGACGTGGGGGTGGGGGGGTTGCAGGGCTCGGTGTTTCAGCATTGTCTCTGTGTGCAGCCACCTTGCTTGACAGGGTAGCCGGGAGGCTAGTCGTGATGTCACCGGTGCATCTGCCTCCTCACTGCCAGTTGCGTGGGGTCCCCAGATTTTTCCCACAGTGCCGCTGGGCATCTAGCGCTGCACCCGGATGCCAGGGATGAAGGGCAAACCGGTGGGAACCCTCTGCTTGTAATCCAGGTAGTCGTCCCCAAAGAAGTGGATGAGCGAGATCTCCTCCTCCTCGATGCGCTCGCGGAAGAAACGCCAGCTAGCCAGCATGTAGCTGAGCATGCAGATGGGGTTACACAGCATCACCTGGGGACACACACACACACACACACACACACACACACACACACACACACACACACACTTTTACTAGTCAAAGCATTACTGTCAGATGAATACCAGTTAAAAAATGCAAGTTGCTGTGGAGAAAAGCATCCTCAAAACAAATGTAATAACTATTATTTAGCTGATATCTTTGACCAAACTGATTTAAAATAGTAGATATATTGTGCAAAGCTGCTTAAAAATTACCAGCAAAAAAATCTCAGATATAATGCAGTTTTTAACCCCAGTTTTTTTCAGTTTAAGTGCACACTATACACGTCATAGAATTCTTTATTTTTTTTTATTAACGTTTATTTTTCACCAGTCGAATGTTTGGTTCTGCTCTGTGAAATTCGCAGTTCCCCTGTTCCCGCTGCTTCGGGAAAATTTATCATCTTCATAATAAATTTAACTGCAGTCAATCACGGTCACTTTAAGTCAACAAGCTAATGATTTCTACGCTCCCTGAAACCCAAATTTCCGAATCGGCTACCGGATTTCCATCGCAAATGCCTTTAAAACAAGAGCCGTACTGTTGTGTTCAGCTCGGTTTAAACACTTGTAGCGCTACTGAGTGACCCTGAGCTAAAGCCATGGTTTGTAAACAGGTGTTTAAGGTTAGATTTTTACGTTATAGCAAAACTTTAGATTACAGGTGCACTTTTGTTTTTTCCTCCTCTGTTTTGCCACCTGGAACAGACAAGACGCCTGTCGATCATCGCTGAGTCAGGAAGTTGCATGGGTTTGGCTGGAGAATCAGGGAGGCATATTTAGTATCTGTATCATTTATTTTGTATGCTGTTTATCATCTGTCGCACTGGAGTACAGGGCACACTAGTCTCTGGTGAGGAAAAAAAAAAGTTGCAGAGCAAACATGGTAAAACCATGTTAAACCCACTACTCCCCTAGACAGCCTTGAAGTCATAACAGCGTTATATCTGACTTTTTTCAGTATTTATTGATTTATAATGGCTGGGTAATTTTACTGGATTGTTTCATGATATAGACCATCATCAAGGGAATTACAGCAGGAGCAGGATTCGAACCCATCTCCTTGGACTGCAAGGTGACAGCACTAACCATAATGCTACTTAATATTATTATTATTATTACTTGCAGAACAATGACAACAACAGTACCTGTGTGCCGATGCTCCAGTAAAACCAGCCCACGTAAGCGGGGTGCCGGCAGCAGGAATAGACACCACTGGTGACCAGCACGTGGCTTTGGGCTTTCTCGTTCTGGACGATGTGGTTGAAGTTGGAGCCGGCGGTCAGCATGGCAGACTTGCGCAGACACTCGCCGCACACGACCACGATGAGCCCCACCAGGCTCACCCACCTCAGCTGCTTCAGCTCTGCGGGGGAGTAGGAGACACGTGAAAGGGGTGTAGCGCTCAGATGGACAGCAGGCTCTCACACGCCGAGCGTCTCATGGAGAAACATGCAAATATGTACAAAAGACACTGCAGAGCACAACAAATGTAAACGTTCCCCTTGAAAAACACGTGAGGTTATGTGGGCGCAGAACAGTAATGGTAATCCGTGCTCTATACGGAATCCGGATTACGCTTCAGAAACATTTCCGCTGGCAGTAAATACGCCTGTGCTTTTTTCCTCTGGCTTAATAGTTAAAGAATATGAATCAGTTCTTTGAGGAACTGCAAATCCTATTTCGAATGCCTTTGGAAATGAGGAAGTGGGATGCAAGACGGATAATGTGATGGTACATGGTTGAACAGCAGGTGAAGCTGGTGCCTCACAGCTGCCGGGTTGTACATTAGCATGTGGGTCCAAATCGGGCTCAGTCTGCGTGGAGTTCGCATGTTCTCCCTGTGTCCAAACGCATGTGTTTCAGGTGAATTAGTGACACTCCTATTTGTGTAGCTGCGTGTGAGATTGTGCCATGATGGACTGCCGTCCTATCCAGGATGAGCCTTTCCTCACACCCTGTGCTTCCATCAGAACCTGCGTTCAACAAGCAGTTACTGACTAATCAATGGATGGATTGATGCGTTTTGGAAGTGTGACCCTCACTCCAACAGACTTCGAGGTCAGGTGCACTGACCAGGGAAGAACAGCTTCTCCACGGTGAACTCAACCCAGGAGGACACGGCCGCCACTGTGTACTCCACACTGTGGTTCAGCAGGAAGGAATCCAGTGAGAGGCTGCGGGGGTTAATGATGGCTGTCACCAGGTACTCCGAGTAGTGGAAGAAGGACAGTGAGCACATGTACCTGCGGACACAGCAAACTGACGTCAATAACAAGGTACCTGTGTGGGCCCCTTGGAAACTGAAGGTTGCTCCAAACCCCAAAAGGGTCCCTGCTGAGAGTCAGAGGTTGACCAGTACAGAAGACCAGCTTGAAATACACAGCAAAGCACAAACCTACCAGCCAAAGTGTGTCCATGTGGTGTCACCGAAGCTGATCAGCAAACCGCAGCCAAAGGCAAAACCAAGGAAACAGGCCCGCAGCGCCACCTGGGGGACACAGGGACACCAATGGGAAGGAGCCTGTCACAACTGTACTACAAGCTCAGAGGCCACCAGGTGGTCATTTGGGGACTATGATGGACACCGAAGTCATACACGGGGGCCTAAATGCAGGGGTCACACATTAAATTATACTCTGAATTATCGCCTTCTGGTTCGTCTCCAGGTTTTATTCTTGGTTTTTGCGGGTTTTTTTCCTTCTGAGAAGGAGAGATGCTTCACGTCAGTCAGTTCCCCAAAGCTGTTGTGTGTCAACAGTTTTTTTTCTCTTATTAGTTTTGACAACGTTTGCAGATTTCCCAGTCGGATAACATGTGGTATAATTTACTGTGTCTGGAGTGGGTTCACAAACAGTTTCATATCAAACTCTACAATCAAGTTAATATATTTATATATTTCAGACTTGGGGGAAAAACCAGAAACACTGTCCTCCTCATGTCTGGCAAGAACGCGTCTGCTGTGTTTGGCTGGGTGAGACCAGTCTGCTGTGTGAGATTNACGTTTGCAGATTTCCCAGTCGGATAACATGTGGTATAATTTACTGTGTCTGGAGTGGGTTCACAAACAGTTTCATATCAAACTCTACAATCAAGTTAATATATTTATATATTTCAGACTTGGGGGAAAAACCAGAAACACTGTCCTCCTCATGTCTGGCAAGAACGCGTCTGCTGTGTTTGGCTGGGTGAGACCAGTCTGCTGGGTGAGATCAGTGCGCTGTGTTTGGCTGGGTGAGATCAGTATGCTGTGTTTGGCTGGGTGAGATCAGTCTGCTGTGTTGGGCTGGGTGAGACCCACTTATAACCTGAGAAACACAGTGAGACCCAGCCACAGGTTCAGTATTTACACGCTGCTCAGCACGGTGGGATTTACTCTCCCTGAGCTCCTTCCTAATGGGATCAACATGGATTAATGGCATGGCGAGCAAAAGAGACAAACACAAAAACAATTTTAAACAAACTGTTTCTATAATGAAAATTATACAGACGCCAAGGCTTGTTTCAGATCCCAAGCTAAACAACCAAACAAGATGAACACGTGAAGTCCACTGACCACTGTCTTCCTACCTTATACAGGGGTCCTCTGTAAATAGTTAACAATATTCCGTTTATACTCCCAATGTAAATGGCGATCGCGATCTTCCCGTTGATGCCGGTGAAATAATCGAACACCCAGTCGAGGTGCGATCCGACCGCCGCGAGCAAAGGAACTAAAATAACCCCCAGTCCCAAAAAGAAGCTCATAATACTTATTCTTCCTTCCAACACTAACTTATTACCGGCCATGTTGGAAACCGCGAACTCCGCCGAAGCATCGCGATATTTTCCAAATCTCCCACCCGCCTTGCCGAGTATCGAACAGGTATGTCAAAAGTTTAACGCGTTAAAGTGACGTCATCAACAAGCGCCACATTCTGACACTGGAAAGGGACACAAACGACGAGCTTGTAGTTTCCCGCTTCAAACAACGGATTTAAAAAAATGTATGTTTTGTTTCAATGCAGCAACAAACATAAATACAAGTATATACAATCACATCAGTAGCATTGCATGAAAATATGTATACAATTCATAGTACATTTAAAAAAGAAATCAAACAAAAGACATGTAAAAAAGAAATAATGTCAAGGTTTATAGTTACATATAAGAACTACACAGCTTAAACATTTCGATTGTGGACTTGCTTTTTTTATCCTTATTATGTAAAAGCCTTTTTAGACTGTTTTAGTTCAGTTTTCAAAAGGATAATACTCGGTTTACCTCTTTTGTGAATATATTTACCAAAAAATTATACACAAGTTTGTTAAGGTTGAAAAGACTGAAAAAGTTCTAACGGCGTCAGGGTTTCTCACATTTTCATAAAGGTTAAAAATGAAACATTACACTGTAACTGGGCAGCTATTGATTTATATTAGTAGCGAACATTTACTTTTCTTAAAAGCGACTTAGGATTTTCCGCAAAGTTCAAGAAGCATCATTACGATCTGCTGTGATTTAGTTACATTCGCAAGAGTAAAAAATAACGTGTTTTTTGAAATATTAAAAACACTCATTTTATTTCAGCACTGTTTCTAAACTCTGTGAAGCCTTTTATAATCACAGTAGTTAAATATTTGATTGATCATAATTTATAAACATTACTGAATAAGAAAATAGTGAAATAATAATGTAATTACCCCACCGCGATTAAGGAAACACTCCTTACTTCTGTGTTCAAGTGTCACTTTTGAGAATAAACATAAACTGATAAAAACTTTTTCATAAAACATAAACTGAGTGTCGAGGGCGAAGGGCTTTAAAAGTTTGTAGCCTGATCACGTGACGTAGTGAGGTCAGAATTTGCGGCGCTTTCTGTTGCCGCCAGAGGGCGCAAACGGGGCGACGACGGGATCGTTTCATTTCTGTGAAGCCTAAACACCGGCTTTGAAATTTAACTAAAGCTTATTTATTTAGTCAAATTGACTTCAGTGATCACTTTAATACTTATGGAATTTATTTTTATTGTACTGTAACGACTAATAATACTTTTTTTAAAAATTAATTAAAATTATATTACTGTACTTTATGTTATATATTAAATAGAAACCTACATTTATTCACACACACATTATATACCTTGTTATACCATACAGATAATGTTCAGTTTAAGCTTTCGGTTTACCACAGTTAAAGCCATCTAACTATTACCACTAACTACTAACAGCGTACAGCTGGAAGTTAAGACCCGCAGTGAAAATGTTGTATTTTGGACCTCCACTTCATCGTGTCCACACCAAGCTGGTCTTCCTTTACCTCTTCATCTCTGCTACAGTAACTTCTCCCTGTAAAATGTTTTCATCCTTGTCCTATTTTCAGCTTCTGCTAGTGTCAGTGCAGCTCTGTGCAGTAAATCCCCAGTGAGAGAGCCAGCCAGTGCACATCTGCAGGCATCTCTCCTCCCCTCTCCTTCTCCGCTCCTCTCCTCCCCTCTCCTTCTTCGCCTCTTGTCTCCTCTCCTTCTTTTCCTCTCCTCCCCTCTCTTTCTTCAACTCTCCTCCCCCTTCTTTTCCTCTCCTCTCCATCTTTTCCTCTCCACTCCTTCTTTTCCTCTCCTTCTTCTCCTCTCCTCCCCTCTCTTTTTTCACCTCTTGTCTCCTCTCCTTCTTTTCCTCTCCTCCCCTCTCCTCTCCTTTATTTCTTCTCCACTCCTCTCCTTCTTCTCCTCTCCTCCCCTCTCTTTCTTCACCTCTGTTCCCCCTTCTTTTCCTCTCCTCTCCATCTTTTCCTCTCCACTCCTTCTTTTCCTCTCCTTCTTCTCCTCTCCTCCCCTCTCTTTTTTCACCTCTTGTCTCCTCTCCTTCTTTTCCTCTCCTCCCCTCTCCTCTCCTTTATTTCTTCTCCACTCCTCTCCTTCTTCTCCTCTCCTCCCCTCTCTTTCTTCACCTCTGTTCCCCCTTCTTTTCCTCTCCTCTCCATCTTTTCCTCTCCTTCTTCTCCTCTCCTCCCCTCTCTTTTTTCACCTCTCCTCCCCTCTCCTTCTCTTCCTCTCCACTCCTTCCTCTCCTCTACTCTCCTCCTCTCAGGTTTCATCTCCTCACCTGGTTCTCCCTTATTCCCATCACTTTCCTATTGATTTCTACCTTAGAGACTTTATAGAACAGTTCTCATATAGAGTTTATCTTATATCTTATTGATGACTGCTGTGCACACATTACACATTGTCCTGGGTAAGAAAGCATCCATCCATCATCCTTCATCATGAACCGCTGCAACCTGGTCAGGGTCATGGAAGTCAGGAATCTATCCTGGAACCACTGACCACCACACTATGGAACTAGACCCTGGACAGGACGCCATGACAGGTCATTCTAAGTCAGACAAAATGACTTCATTCCAGTCTGTTATGATAAAAACTGAAAATAGACCAGGTGTGTATTTCTGTAGGATTTCAGTGTTTTTATTTGTGGGAATTGTTCACGGTCGACATGTTTAATGTTGTAATAATAAGTATAATGTTACTGAACGTTGTTTGTTTTTTATGTGTGTGTGTTGTGAGTGATGTTATTAGTCGATCTCTGTATCGTTGTGCTTTGTTCACGTTTGAAGTTTAGCGGAATTTGACTTTTTTAAATGATGGAGTCTGACTGTGACACGTGAACAGAGATATGGATTTATTTGTGAAAACTTTTGCATGTGATGTTTTAATATGGAAGTGTGAGATCTTTTTTAACTGTTTTAAATGTGTTGTTTGATTTACAAAAAAAAGGTGTTTGTGTTTGTTGAGAATTTTAGCTGGAGCTTTTTAATGTTTTGCCAGGGTTTAATAATGGATCGGAGTTTAAAAAAAAGTGCATATTTTTGCATGAGTTTGATAAGGGGACACAGTGGGATTTGTTAGTGGGGGGTAAAATTCTTTCATTTCACGATCTCTCAAGTTTTCAGATGGAACCGTGTTCTAAATAGAGGCCCGGTATTGACCCCACCTGGAGCTCACCGCCCCTGGACGTGGTTCTGACCTTGGACTTGTCATCTGGACACATGCTGGTCGAATGAGGCCTCTCTGGACCAGGTGCTGGACGCCTCTCGGAGCCGGGGGGGGGTATCCAGAGGTGCGGCGAGGCCATGTTTCCACACCGATGTCATAAATCATTAGTTATAAGGTGAGAACAGTTGCCAAGATAATTCTGGCCTTATCCGGTGGGGAAGTGTGACTTATAAAAATTGTTGCCTTCAGCATCTTATAGGTCAGAATGTTCAGCCTCATTAAAAATCCATCTTTGGGAAACAAGCGAGGAATTAATTGATTAAAGGTCTGGCCTCTGCCTCCCCTTAGTGATATATCATCTTTGCGTGTTTGAAAAAAAAAGAAAACGGGCAGAGATTTATTGCTCACGTCATCCCATCCACAGCCTTTCTCAAAAGCGGAGCAAAGTTGGGGTTGAAATGGGTAGATGGAGAAATCTAAATTCTTTTGTGTCCTCATAATATTCCGTTCTGTCATCTTACTGACAACCCAGCCGCCCTGTCGTCTTTTAGTAATGTTTTTAAGCACCTCATTTGTGAAGTTTTGAAGTGTTTCATTCTTGGTGCTTTTCTTACAGTCTGTGGCAGGAAACTTCGGCCTGTTTGTGGAAAGCTTCCGGTGAGAATATATCAAGCACCACTTCGGCAGTTTGCTGGCACCTGGTTAGCTGGTTCACCCTGTGCAGAAATAACACAGACAGATCGGCGTTAGTTAAGAATGGTTGTTTAATATTCATTTATTGTTCTGTTTTCCCGGACACACAAATTTTTTCCTTCGCATTTGAAAAAGTGGATCTTGTGGGAAGGCTGTTGAATGTGATCATTTGTCCCTCATAAAATGCTGTAGATCAACAGGTTATTTCACAAAGGATGTGTTTCTGTTCAAAAATTGTCTTTCGTGTTATATTTTTGATCGTCTTGCCGTTCCACTCCAGACACAGTAATATTGGACGACTGAGCTGAAAGTGTACGGTGCAAATAAACCCGAGTTCTTCCCCCCGATGAACAGCCCCGACGGGGAAGGTTCTCGTCTCTCCCCGATCATTTTTTGAGCACAGTTCTTAGGTATAATAACATCTATTTTTTATATGGGAAGCATTTTTATTATTTTTAATTATAAAGCTCATCGGAATGAAGCAAATACCGGAGACGTGAAGTTAAGACTCACAAATCACTGCACAGAGATCTTACAGGTTAGATGTTAATTTCTCGCTTATCGTAGGGAACACAGACTTGATCATTTAAATGGCAGCCAGTGTTGGCTTTTTAGCTGCTGTTTTGTTTTAGTAAATCCACACAAGGACCTCAACAAAATCATTCCTAGTTTTCTCATATCTTGACATATGATAAAAATATAACGTTACAAATGTCTCTATTATGGTGGGTTTGTGCCCATGTTTTATGGAGCTAGAAGTACTGACAGATCTCACAGCAAGACGGAGAGACGGAAATCTAATACCGCTGGCAACTCAGCATCAATAACACCAGTTTAGTCTGGAAATTCAGCACAAAGCACATTTTTATTATTTCTTTAAAACAGTTGCTACAGTATAACATATACAGCTGCAAACGGCATCGCTTTCCTTCCTTGTGGGAAAGTTGTATTGTCAGTTGGGGTTGAATGAGTCAGATGAGTCACACACAGTGACTGACCCCCCCCCCCCCCCCCCGGNTTGTATTGTCAGTTGGGGTTGAATGAGTCAGATGAGTCACACACAGTGACTGCCCCCCCCCCCCTCCCCGGAGGCGGCATTTGGGGACAGTGAGGGGTCTCCCAGGTGAGGTGTTCGGCCACAGGTCTCCTGAACAGACACAGCATCTGAGGACAACAAAGGACCTTCCAGACACGGTGTCTGATCCACAACCACTGTGCAGGTATAAAATGGAAGGGAACAAATACAACACGAGAGCATTAATGCAGAAAAGAATTACAAGAAGAGCGGATTGAATATTTTTCCGCTTCTTGAGGAAAAGAGTCTCAGCCCTCCTTTGGCACCTTTCTTAAAGACGCGCTGCTTTACCACGTCGAGGCGATCCTCTCCATTCTTTAACCTCCTCTCCGTCGACGGAGAAAACTGTCAGCGGTCGCTGTCCCGGGAGGGGAACCCCTAAGTCTCTGTCGCCTGGCAACGGGAAGCACAGCACCGAGCTGGTTTAACGCAACCAGCTGGTCGGCACACAGGAGGTCCTGGTTACCCACTAACTAAGCATCACACTTGGGAACAAAGACCCTCAAAGGGGAAAACCCTAATCACTGAATAATCATTCAGCAGCGGCGTCGACCCTTTTCACCGCTTCCGAACCTCTCGGGGGGGCCAAGAGTGCAGAAAGAAATGAAATAAAGAAACCTGTGAGGAGAGCTGACCTTCAGCATCCCAGAAACAGAGAAAAACTTCCCCCCTAAACCTGCCTCACCTGGCGCCGAATCAATGGCCAAAAGAGGTCAGTAGATTCCATTAATATATAACCGAGAAACAGAATTATTAATTTCCATTCTAATCAATACGCCGGAGAAAAATCCGAATCCGGCTTGTGGCCGAGGAGCAAAATAATTGGGATGGTTGAATAATGAGGCGAATCTTTCCCGACATGCAAGGACACGGCTGCCGGTGTGTGTGCGCACGTCCAGGCCATGTGAGCACCAAAGCATTGGCCAGCGGGGCTGCTCCGCTCCCGAGGGGCCTGCAACGCGGGGCTTGGTCCTTAGCTCTGGACCAAGGTCAGATGGTGGAGGTTTTATGCTGATCAGGGCTCTAGACACCAGGGAGGCTGCAGCCGCCACGATTCCCGCGAAGTCAAGAAGGTGAACATACTGAACAGCGGTGCTTTGTGTGTCTGTCCTCATTCCTGTCCGTTCCCATTGAATGTCGACCCCCCGCAACGTTCGTCCACCACTCCTTGTCTGTTCCTAGCCTTTGACACACTCAAGTGTTCTGCGATGAAGCTCTTGTCAGGAGACACTTCACTTGGGAAACAAACAGTTCCCATAGCCACTTCAAAACATGTCCGTCTTGGGATTATTATTGCTATTATTATTATTATTATTATTATTATTATAATATTCTAACTGGGTCCTCTGTTGGTGATGTTCCACTGCAGGAGTGTCTAGTTTGCATCACAGCCCATCACTTCTGTGACGTTTTGCGACATCTTTTCACCATTTCATTGTCATCGCGTCATCGCGTGTCTACAATGGAACCTCGAACCACGTGGGACCAGCACCGCTTGCCATCTTTGATGGAACTATAAATTCTGGATCGATCCGGCAAATTCTACAATTGAGTATATCTGTCCAGAGCTGAAGCTCAGCAGAAGGTGGGATTTGCAGCAAGACAATGACCCTAAACAGACAAGTGAGTTTAGCAAACAATGTTGACACTGAAGACATTTCCCATGTTGGCTGAGTCAAAGTTCAGACCTTATTCCGGTAGAAATACTGCGGCAGGACATGAAGTCGGGGGCTCGTCCAAGAAAGCCCACCAACATCACTGGGTTAAAGCACTTCTGCAAGGGGAAACTTGGCAAAATTTCTCCAAGCTGACATGTGGAAATGATCAGTTACTGCAGATGTTTGTCTGGAAGCCATTGCTGCCCAAGTGTGTGTGTGTGTGTGTGTGTGTGTGTGTGGGGGGGTGGGGGGGGTCACACCGGGTCCTGAAATCATAGGTTCGCTTCCTTTTCCCAAAAGGATTTCATGCTGGATCATTCTGATCAGTAAATGAATGAAAAACTATAACGTTTTGTGTGTTTTTTTCGTTTTGCTGGATTGTGTTGCTGATCTCTGTTAAACAGAGTTCTTCACGTTGCATCTGCACGCGTCTGCATTTTAACCGCAACGTGAAGAACTCTGTTTCATTGTAAGGGTTGTTCCAAAGGCAGTCGAAAAACAAGCGTTGGTCAAAACCGGGAGTCAATCCAATACAGGCGATGTAACAGACAAGGGTCGGGCACAAGCGGAACCCGTAATCGGAAACAAGTCGAAAACCAGAGTAGCTGTCAGATGAACCGCTCGGTTCGCACACAGTGGACGTGGCAATAGTTCGCAAACACAGGTAACACATGTGAAGGGAACTAGGAACAGGTGAGTGAGATTAAGCCTCCTGAGAGGCGGGGTCCGGAGCAGGGGGTGTGACAATCGCATTTTAGGGCAAATTTATGCAGAAATGCAGAAAACGCCGAGGGGTTCAAACCTTCTTGCGCCACTGACTTGACTGGGATGCAGGTGATGTCTAGTTTGCGTGTTGGATCCCGAACTTTGCTTTTGTTTTTTTTTTTTCCTCCCCGCAGTCTCCTTAGAAGGCACACAGCAGCGCCTGAATGTGTTTGCAGAACTGCAGGCCTCTCCCACCGTGGCGACAAAATAAGTCCAGATCAGAAACCTTGGCAGGTAAACAGTTTATTGTCCGCAGCCTCTTTTCCGAACTGCGGAGCAATGATTTGGTTGCTGTGAAAACGTCTTATAAATACATGTTCATTTTGTCATCTGCAAAAAAAAAAAAAAAAAAATGTACAAACATGCAGCCATATAAAATCAAGTGAATGAAACTGGCACATTTTATACAGTGTTTAAGCGGAAACGTATGCAGTGCTGACAGGGTCTTCCCGCTGGGGGATAATATTTGAAAGCTTGCATCTAAACGTTTGGGAAACGAAAAACACGTTCGGCGCCGCAATATCGAGGCGAATCCCAGAAAGACGCGGAAAACACCTTTTAAAAGCACGAGACCTGTAAAAATACGCTTTTCCGTGGGGTGCGCACAGCTTTACGAAACAATCTCTGCTGCTGGAAGTTCTGCCAGAGCCCAGGATGGGGAAGAAACCACAGTCCCTTGTGGACATCGGCTCAAATTCCCGAAACGAAGCCATCGCTTCTGGGGTCCTTACTCGCATCCGTCCGCCTTCGCAGTGCCACGCAGGGACCTGTCAGCAACCGGCCTGTTTTTACTACTGTTGTCTGTTTATTAATTTTAGCTTTTTAAAATATTTACTCTTGTGTGTCTTATTGTAAATGGCTCCTTATGTGTCCTCAGCTGCTTTATGCCGGATGAAGTCCTGTCCGACCCGCTCCTATCTGATCCTACAAAGCTCTATGAAGTCGTATCCTACATTATTCCAGTGGACGCCGGAATAAATCGTATCCCGTCACTGTCCGCAGGCCCCGCAGTGGGGCGCAGAGGCCCGGAGATGTGCGGCGTCTTATTCCTCGTTCGCACGTCCGTTTTGTGGCGTCAAAGGCGCTTTTAAAAAACGTGTAAAAATACGCTCAGTAAACAGCACAAAGAAGCGGCTTAACAACGCGATGATACTGCAGTCGACGATGGCGACGGCGGTACAAACGGAACCGTTTAAAAAAAAACGAACCGTTCGCTTTCGGGGCGCGACGCGTCTGGAGAACAGGAGCGATCGGACAGAGAGGAAAATCTCAGTTAGAAAACCCGCCCCTAAGACGCGGGGCAGCTTCAAGACCTGAGTAAGGATTTCAAGTGCAACGGCTGAAAAACTGTGGGAAGGAGTTAGCAGAGGCTTACGCCCCGAGACCTTTGGCATTAATCTGGGGATAATTTCACAAGGCGCCGAACGTGTTTCCAAAGCCATATAACTGCGACTATGGAAATTCATTTAGGCTTCTTATACGCGCGTCGCTGAGAACATTCCAGCATCGGGCCGGCAGGAGGAACGTAAAGGTTCGGCTTAGCCTAGAGGATTTGGTGTGCTCGACATGAAGCAGCTCAGCGTTTTTACTAGAGTAATTCAGGGTAAGGACTTTGCTTAAAGGTACTACGGGAGCAGCTGGGAGGAGATTTGAACCAGCAGCCTTCTGGTCGCTGCACAGCGTCGCTCTATGAGGGACTTTACACAGCAGAGGAAGTTCAGCGTATGTCGCGGCTTTCCGGCGTGTTTCCGTGACCAACAGCCGACAGATTTCACGCTTCCTGAAAACCCGGTTGCGACAGGTTTTCAGAAACCGTCGCCCGCGTTGTTTTTGATGGCCTCCAGAGAAAGAGTCAAGGTCAAAGCGACGGAAGAGCCACGGTACACAGCGGGTGTCGGTTTACACTCGACGCCGTGGCGCAGACATGAGGGTAAAGCGTGTCGGCCTGGGGAGTAAAATCCAAACGCCTCCAGAAAAACACGCACGTAGTCCCAGCGTCTTCAGCTTGACATCACCGTGCGAGTCAGCCATTTTGTACCCCCCCCCAAACTGCCCTCTGACCCTCACATCTCCCTCACCCCATCGCTGATCTCTGCTCCTCAAGGGTGGGCGGCTCCGGCCGAGTGGCTCTGCGGGTCGATGGACTGGTACGACTCGCTGTTTCGGGACACGCTCATGATGCCTGCAAGGAGACGAGACACAGAGTCTTACGCTGCAACTCTAAACCCTCAAAGGAGAGTCTGGGGTTTCTCATCTGCGATGAAGTCTAGACATTAAACCCACTGTTTCCGGAACGAGAATAAACTGGTTTTCCCTCTCAAGATAGGTGCCTACATGCCATCTGCATTTAGCTTCGTATATTTATCAGAGCCGTAGCGCCGGGTGGCGTGACGGCTCAGCAGGTGGCTTTAGGGCCAGAGGAGTGTGTGGATGAACGTGGGTTCAATGTTCTTCTCCCTGTGCTTGCGTGGTTTACTCCACCAGTCCAAAGATACCTGATTCAAGTGGGTTGGTTACGGCAAACTGTCCTTAGTGGGCAAGCGTGTGTCTTGGATTAAGGCAGCTAAGCTACAGCAAAAATTTTCCACCTCCAGTTTTGGCACCAAATCATCAGTGGTGTCGTGACCCTGACCCCACCCGGTTCCCCTGGCCAGGCGCTCAGAGAAGCTGTACTCACCCCCTCTCTCCCGGTATGCCCGGTAGATGAAAAAACAGGAGGCCGGTTTGAGCAGAAGGCTCAAGATGGCCACAGTCACGCTGAAGCGGTACGTGCTGTGGAGGCCCTGCGAGATCATTGTTGCTGGAACGTAGTAAAGCCCGAAGTGCACAGCGTCCGTGAGCATCGTGGTCACCATCCCCAGCAGAAACTTGGACGAGAAGAACAGAACCAGAATGTGACACTGGGAAGGAGCGGCAGCAGCAGAACTCACGCTTGGGCTGCGTCGATCACGGTTTCTGTGCAACGTTCAGCGAATCTCGCAGCTTTTCCACATTACATTTGATTTTGCTCTTTTTTGCCGACTCATAGTCTGCAAACAAACCCTGCGAGAGGAAAAAACTGACAAGTAGAGTTTTCATGATGTTTCCTTAGTGAGGAAGGAAATGAAATGCACCATGTAAGTATGAAAAGGGGGTGGAGGCTTTACAGCCTGGTTGCTACACCTTCACCTACAAGCTAAACGCTTTCTGTATATGTTGGAATACCGGAACATTCCTTCAAGGAGTCTTGCCACAACAGCTCAATCATTATGATGTCAAATTGCTTGTATGTTTGGGATCGTTGTTCTCCTACGTGACCCAGCTGGGCTTCGGCTTCCGTTCGGGGACTGAAGGCCTGACTTCCCCCTTTAGAGTTTTCTGAATTCAGAGCTCCTTCAACAACACCCTGGTGCCCAAGTCCTGCAGCTGCAAAACATCTCCAGACAATCACACCGCTGCTGCTGTGGATGACTCTTGGTTGGAAGTTCTTACTCCTATGAAACGGGACTGGTGTCCTCCAAAACGTTCTACATTTGTCTCATCAGTCCAAGGAATTCTTCCAGAAGCCTTGCAATACATCCAGGTGTTTTTTGCTGAATTGCAGATGAGCCTTAATGTTCTTCTTTTTGTGAGCAGTAGTTCCCACCTTGTCACTTCCCAATGGATCCCATTTTTACACAGCCTCTACCTTACTGCGGACTTACAAACTCGGACTTGAGCTGAGGCAAGAAGCTCCCTGGATGTTGCTCAGGGTTTTTTGAGGTCGATAATGATTTTATGCTTTACGCAGGGAGAGATTTTGGCAGGACGGCCACTCAACACAGACACGCCGCTGTTCCACATTTTGTTCATTTGGTGCCTATGGCTTTGATCGCGGCTCCACTGAGGTTCAGCGCCTTAGAACTGGCTGCTTAGTCCTGTCTGAACTGAGAGGCGCACCTTCTCTTCACAAAGTTCCTTTCAATGTGGTATTATGTGTCTGTATGTGGGGTTCGGCTCACCATCAGCGCAGCATCAGTGGAGTCCCTCTGACCAACTGTCCACACACCCAGGGCCAGCATGCTGAAGTTGGCCCACGCGAAGGACATGGGAAGCCAAGCCATGATGGCCCTGCGGAGCACAAGCATCGAACAGGAGTTTCATCTAAGAGGGGCACAGACACACATCTTGACCCTAAATATGCTCAGTGTGGAGTGTAGAGGAACACAGAGCAGTAATTCTAGTACACCCAGTACACCCATTATACTCATTGTACCCAGTACACCCATTATACCCAGTATACCCAGTACACCCAGTACACCCATTATACTCATTGTACCCAGTATACCCATTATACACAGTACACCCAGTACACCCACTGCACCCATTATACCCAGTACACCCAGTACACCCATTATACCCAGTACACCCAGTATACCCATTATACACAGTACACCCAGTACACCCACTGCACCCATTATACGTAGTATACCCATTATACCCACTACACCCAGTATACCCAGTACACCCAGCAGTTTAAGACAGTTACTGGTTTAAACCCTGATCCCTGTTAGATCTCATACCCTGCAGCAGATTCCAGCTGTGTACATGGGTAAAATGCTGTAAAGCAGCAGTAAATCAGTGAATTATTTTATTATTATTATTATTATTATTATTATTATGAGAAGGGATTCTGCCCACTCACCAGATGGACAGGAGCCAGTGCACTAGAACAATCACCTGTCAGAAGGAACAGCAGTTGTTTATAACCTTCATTTATTATGTTTATATAAGTCACATCATGTAATGCGTTTCACTTCAACATGTCAATTACGACAGAATAATAATAATAATAATAAAAACTGTAATAGTACTTATTAATAATTCCACTGCTTCTAGAACGTCTTAACATGGACCGGAATCATTCAGTTTTACTTACCTTGAGACTCACATTGGGGATCTCCATGTCTCTGGGGGAGCAGGTCGGGAACAGGGTCGAAACAGGGTTCCGATCCCTTCTGCTCGGTGCTGAAACAGAGAAGAAGCGTGAAGGAAGTTGAGTGAAGTTGGGAGCCCCTCCTCTGAGGAACCGGCACAGCAGCTGATCTCCTCCTCCACCCGCCCCCCACCTTCAAACAGCCTACAGACTGCACACAACAGTAAAAAATGGAGAAACACCGAGGTTAGCGCCACTTCCCCTGGAGCCCTGAACGGTTTCGCTCTTTCAGTTTAGCCCTTGGAATAATTTATAACAATTGACCATATTTTTTAAAGGACAACAAAGAACACGTCTGGCTGTACAGCATTCTACTCACACACACACTCACACACACACACACTATACATATTACATATTTCCTTAACTTTTCCTCTTTGTAAAGCACTTTGAGTTGTACATTTGTATTGAAGGTGCTGTAATAATAATAATAATAATAATAATAATAATAATAATAATAATAATAATAATAATATTACATATGGCTCTGAAATCTAAAACGGAGGTAGAATTTTGCACTCGGTGTTGGAGGAATAAAGCAGAGACGTTGCCCACACTTCCGCTGGGGTGAGTTACTCCAGTTCGGTTGAGCAAATCAACGCAGCTTAGAAACACCGCGGTGGGTGGCGACAGACCCTCTTCCCGAAAGTGGACTTAGTTTCTCGGCCCTCTCGAACAGCTGGCTTGAGATAAGCTGCTTTGGAGGTTGATACTGCTGCATTGTTGTAGCTACACACACACACACACACACACACACACACACACACCCATTCATGCCAAACAGGGTCTGTGCAGAATGAAGGTGTGTGGGAGGAGGGGAAATGTATAAGTTGGCCCGTCGTCCAGTTTTGGATATTAAGGTCACTGGGGTGGCAAACTGGCACAGCGTGTAGTGTCTGGGTCACCTGGGTTCCCTCTGGACGCTCTGGTTTCCTCCCACAGTTTAAATGCACGTGTCTCAGGTTCCTCTAAATTGTCCGCCTCCCTGCTTCACACACGCAGGTCCTGAGAATGGATGAACAAGTCCCGGCCCAAAAACCTGCCTTTCACCCTAAAACACTCACAAAATTCTCATCATATAAACTAAACGATGAAGGTGTGCAAGACAGGGGGTCTTGACTGCTTCGACTCAGAGAAAAAGACCACAGAGTTATATGTGAAGATCATCTCAAAAACGCGATGTCTTCAGCCATCTAACTTTGTGCCTGTCAGTCACGTGCTGACGCTGGTCTTCCAGGAAGCCGCCAATGTTGCGCTGAAGAAGGTTTTGTCACCCCGCTGTGGGACACCAGAAGGCCTTTGTTTGAGTCCCAGCGCTCAGAACTTCTTTAAAAACAATTTCCTCATTTTACCAACAGATCTGTAAACCACCTTTAATACAGGAATCCCAGGATCATTTTTAACCCAAATACTTCTCCACACCCATGGCTGGAACCTAAAGTCCATTGTCTCAAGTCAGGTTGTATAGAGTACCAGACTTTCAAACCTTAGGTCACACACTTCAAACACAACATATACAGTACTGTGCAAAAGTGTTAGGCCTGCAACTTCAGTGTCTGTTGAGAAGTACAGGTAGATTCTTATCTACCATCAGGGAGGTTTCTGGTTGGTCCCAAATTCATTGTGCAGCCTGAGAATGACTTCAAACACCCAGCCTCAGTCATACACAACTATCTTCAGCAACAGATGGTCTGGTCCCCACAGAGCCCTGATCTCAACATGATCCAGTCAGTCTGGGAGGACATGCAGAGACAGTCAAAGTGTGCAGAAGAACTGTTCCTCAAAATGTTTGGAAGAACCTACCGACCTCTACCTTAAACTGCATGAAGATTTGCATAAGAGAATTGATGGTGTTTTAAAGGCAAAGGGTGGTCCCACCAAATATTGATCTGAGTGAGGTTTTTTTTGTCTACTGCACTTTTTAGAAGGTTTATTGATCAATAAGTATTCGTGGCCTTATTTCTGGAACCATCCTCGCTTTATAGCGTTTTCCCAACAGGTGAAAGACTTTTGCACAGTACTGTATGTATAAAGTCATCAATCTTGGTCGGTCCATCAGTACGGTGGCTGGCGGCTCTCCCTTCCCTGTGAACGACTCAGGTTTGAACCCCAGCTTCTTCTGTAGGACCTTTGAGCAGAGCATTTACCCTATAGGCCGCTATGTAGAAGTTGAAGCAGCTCAATAGCGTGAGCCACGCTGGAGAAAAGCTGCAGCAATAAAGAAGGACGAGGGTTCGAAGCGGCTCCTTGACAGCCACTCTTTGCCGTGTTTTTTGCTAACAGGGAAAGCCGCTGCGGATGGAGGCCGAGGGGGGTCTGCGGCCCTGCAGTTCTGGGCGGGGCCGCCGGGTCATCTCGGCTTACCGACGTCGGTCGGTTTGTTTTCACAGCTTTCGTCCACGACAGCCGCTGGCACGTGATTCCTGCTTCCTTCATTCGATTCCGCGTCCGTCCCCCTCAGGCGCGAGTTCCCGCGGGGCCCGATGAATTCCGGCCCTTCGCCCTCGTCCCACCGTACAGCAAACCGATACGGACGCGATTCTGCGCAGCCTCCACCCAGCGGAACATCACGTAATGCGACGATGCGCCTGTAACGTTGAACGGCTCCTTTCCCGCTGTTTGACAGGAATCAGGCTGCTGGTTTGGGAGCCAGAGAAGGTCGTGACCCCCTGGCTCAGGATGGACTCTGTTTTCCTACCGCTGATTCTCAACCTGAATTTGCGCAGATAAAAACAGCGGCACAAATGAGCGAAGCATAAAAGCTACAGCGCAACGTTATACGATCGCGTCCCAAACACGAGGCTGCAGGTGTCGACGAACAGCGGGGGCTCTGGGGGTCCACCGGAGGAGGCCGCTTTTACTTGCGGCTGCGGCTTCATCCGGCTCCTTCTCTTTTAAACCAAATTCCCGCCGTTTCCCCGACGCCGCGGAGTCGCAAAGTGGCTGCGGGAGACAGTCACCCCTGGCGGTGGAAATGACTCGAGCTGCTGGGAGGACGTGGGGAAAATGAGATTGTTGACGGGGGTGGGGAGGGGGGCACAATTTCATATTCCCCCGATTCTGTGATGCCTTTTATTTCTTTACATCTATACGCAGCCGTGCTTCCCAAGGGTGACGTCCGAAGACCCGCTCGGAAACGTTCGAGCGTCAAAGTCCGCCGGCGACACTGACGTTTGCGGCGCGTCCCGCCATCTGTTGGAATAAACCAACACACGTCTGAGCTCCAAAGCGTGTGAATATATAACGTTTTGCAAACGGCGGTTTCTGTCCGTTTTTTTTTTCTCCGTAACTGCTTTATAAGATGCCGCTGTTTTGTGCGGTTCCAGACAGGCACTTGATAGAGTCGCTGAGATTTCCGCGGGTCTTTGGGACGTCTGCGGGTTTAATGGACCGAGACATTCAAGCTGCCGGAGGAGAAGGCGGCTGGTTCGCTGTTGCGCGGGAAGGTGTGATTGTTTATGAGTCTGCGGTGGGAATGGATGTGAGAGTTTAGGAGCTGCGACGGTTGTTATTTTCGGGCTGTTTGGGAGATGGCGCGCCATAAATCCCCCCAAAGGGAGCGCAGTCGATTCTTACCTGAAGCCGAGACGGGATTTATTTCAAGAGCGCCATCAGACAGCAAGAGATAAAATGACTAACGTTGCGGCAGGAGAAAAAGGAAAAGAAACGCCGGACTCCTTTCTGGGGGCGGTGGGGCGAGACTTACACAGTGAAAGGTTTGCTGGTCAGCGAGGCGAATCACCCCCTCGAAACAAG
Source organism: Arapaima gigas (assembly GCA_900497675.1). Taxonomy (NCBI): domain Eukaryota; kingdom Metazoa; phylum Chordata; class Actinopteri; order Osteoglossiformes; family Osteoglossidae; genus Arapaima; species Arapaima gigas. The sequence goes on along the minus strand of UFQX01000379.1, from coordinate 15,850 downwards.
TGCAGCTGTCACGCCCCCTGGTCCGGTTTCCTGACACCTGTCCCGCCTCCTCTGTCCATGGGTTCATCTCACCTGTCTATCATCTACTCACCCCTAGATACACCTGTGCTGGTTCCACGTCGGTGCAAAGTATTGCCGTGTTCTATTCGTGCGAACTGAGCGGTTCTCCTGTTAGCTTCTCTGGTTTACAACTTGCCACGTGTTAAGAAGTGCTGGTCTAAAGTCGGATCGCGGTGGTCTGGAGAAGAAGGTGTAAGGCAGCACAGCCAGGACAGGGTACCAGTCCAGTGCAGTGAAACACTTTTATTATTTTTGTTTAATGGCGTGAAAATTAAAACATGTAAAATTAAAATGGAAAAAGTTTGAATCTTTGAGTATTTATTAGAGTTTGTAGCATGCGGAGCCAGCTTATGACCGGCGGTCTGGAAAGGAGCAACAACAACTGACTGTTGACCCTCAGGAAGAATGTTCGGGTCCCACGTGGGGGGGCTGTGAGGGTCGTGTCCCCTCTGTTGAGCCCCAAACCTCGGCTCGTGCACCCCGGGTGCTTGCCCGCCGGGTCTCAGATGTTGACGAACGCCCCGTGCTCGCGGTCCGCCAACTCGGGCTCCACGCAGCGGCCCCTCCTTCTGGTGACCCGTCGTTTCCGGTGGAACTTGGCGTAGCAGCGGAACCCTGAGTGACAGAGAGGAGGAGAGGGGTTCTTGTCTTTGGTCCAGAACGTGTCAAGTGAGGCGGGAGGACACCCAAGAGGGGTACGTATGCGTGCCTATCAAAGGTGGTGCCATATGTAATCCTTAATGGTCCTCTCTCATGCATCCAGCTGCTGAAATGTGGAGCTGTCAAGGGGGAGCCTCACCTTCCTCACACATGCAGTCGTCGTAGCACTTGTTGTTGAGCCCGCGGTTGTGTGGTGTGCACACGTGATTCCTCAGGTCGCAGCAGGAGCCTGGAGGTTGAGCAGGGAACGAGTTAGCCCAAGCTGGCCCAGACCAATCCACACTCATCCAGACTCGTGAAAACCTGTCCACACTCGTGCAGACCAATCCAGACATGTCCAGACTGATCCAGACCCATCTGGATGGATGAAAACCAATCCAGATTCATCTAGATTCATGCAGACCAACCCAGGGCTGAGTAGACTGATCCAGAGACAATCAAGACTCATCCAGACTGATGTAGACCAATCCAGACATATCCAGACTGATCCAGACCAGTCCAGCCTCATCCAAACCCACAAAAACTAATGCTGACCCATGTAGACCAATCCAGACCTATCAAAACTCATCAAGACCAATGCAGACCAATCGAGACATGTCCAGACTGATCTTTACACATCTAGACTTATCCAGACCATAAAAACCTACCCAAACTCAACTAGACCCATGCAGACCAATTCAGAGCTGTCGAAACTGATGACCACAGCTGTTGAGACATGTCCAGACTAATCTAGACCCATCAGGACTCATCCAGACCAATACAGACCAAAACAGACATGTCCAGACTGATCCACACTCATCCAGACTCATGAAAACCAATCCAAACTCATCTAGATCCATGCAGACTAATCCAGACCTGCCTAGACCCCTCTAGAGCAATCCAGGATGACGCAGACATCTCCAGACCTGCCGAGTACCATCAAGACGCATCCAGACCCACCCAGACTTATCATAAGATGTCATATCATCCTGTTCGCACCCTCTTTACGTGTGAGAACGGAACCTGTAGACTGACCAGGCTTGCAGTCCAGGTGATGGTCACATGACATCATGGGCTCCGTGTCCACAGTCACGTTTCCGGGTTTGAGGTTCTTACTCGGCCGCTTGTCTACAAGACAGACAGAGAAGTGGTTGAGCAGAAGTTCATCCAAAGATCTCCTTCAAGTCTCGCCTCACAGCACCGGTGCAGAACTATTCACAGGTGTTCAGCAGAAACCAACCGTGCTTCAGACTCCAGAAAGTCTGGGAAATCAGCGGCGGACGTTTCACTGCAGTGCTGTATAGTACTGCACTATGTACTATAGTAACGCTTTTATACCCTAACAAAGTGTGTCATGAACCTGCAGTGTGGCTAATAAAATAAAGTAAAGTCAGTTACTGGACCAGACAGGGGGACTAGGGGGCACCTCCAGTGGCCATGTACGGTTCTTTTTTGAGACACGGTATCAACTTTATTTAAAATAAAAAACATTTTATGCACTAATAGTGACATTATTTTCTCCAAAAAGCTACAGTTAGTTTAATATTTATATTTTCCTCTCTTCTATTCTGAAAAATACGTTTATATGCTTATTAAGATATTTATTTATGTATTTTTTTCCCCTGTAATATTTCTCCCCTAAAATTCACGGTCGGCTAAAGTAAGGACGGACCGGAAGAGGACGGCGGTCTGTGAGGGGTCAGCGACTTATCTTAGTTTGGTCGTAATATATAGGATGAGGCCCTCAGAAAAAGACGGGTTAATAGAGACGCAGCACGAATAATAATGAACGAATAAATAAACATAAACACGACGTGTTGAGCGTAGCGTCAAACGCACAAAGCGACTGCTTTCCCTCAGGCGTGGAATGATCATCCACTCTTCCACAGCCCGACGGTTGTAGGAAAGACGCCGTTTCGGTGCCTCGGGCTGGTGGAGGCATTGAAGTATGTCTAGAATATATAATTTATGCGCCATAAATGTATACGACGAATATATTAAGTCGGAAAGCTTGTTTTTGTTAAAGCCGACGGTTCGTCGTCAACGCTGAGGGTCCGACAGGCGCGACCCACCTTTCTTTTTGGGAGACCGCCGGGCGTCTGCTGGCCGCAGGTCCTCGTAGTCCGTCCAGTCGAAGAGGGTCATGTCCAGGGTGGGCATCACCTCACCGTGGGCCTTCCACGGGGCCGGCGCTGCTGGAGGCTTCTGCAAAACACACCACGGCCCCCCGAGTCACACACCTACCTCAGGTATTCACACAGCCACCGCTTTTCTCCAGAGTGACCTAGAAGGTTTAAGATGTTTACATTTACAGCCCCGGGTTGTTTTTATCTGGAGCAGCTAACCGGTGCAGTTTAAACCGGTTCCAGCAACACCTGCCCAGAAGTCCAGTGGGTGGCTGTATATCCCACCGGAATAAGTTGGGTTGATCGAATGTTCTGGAATCATCATAGAGGAAGAGAGCATGTCATGGAAAAATACGTGTGGATAATAAACTGAGGCGGCAGCGCAGGTGGACGGGGGCACACCTTGGGCGCAGCAGACGCAGGGGGCAGCACTGGTGGCTCCTCGCACGTCACCGTGGTTACCAGGGATATGCTGGAGGTGATGACAGTGGGGGAGGGCGCCACTGTGGGCGCGGCGGTCTTCACTGTGGACGTCGCTCTAAGGAGGCGGGCCTTGGAAAACTCCGCCTCCTTCAGGTCAGAGGGCAGCATGACTTGGGGAAGGTCACCTGGGGGGGCTGAATTCGTGCGATGAGTCAGTGAATTAAAACCAGTTGCTGCTGGTTTGTGATCCTTTATTCAGCTGATACTTTATCCGAACCAACCGCTACGCCACCTGCTGGCCCCTCGTATGAATGTTGCAAGGCACACACAGCAAGGGGTCTTACCTTCTCCACGATGCACTGGGCCTCTGAGGCCCTTCAGCTTCTCGTACCCAGAACGGAGGCGGTGTTTCCAGCGCTTGGCGACGCTCTCGCTGCTTGGGGCGCGAAGTCTGAAGAAGTCGTTCTCCACCTCGCCTTGACGCCCTCGTTCCAGCTTGACGGGGGTGAGGCCCTCCAGCTCGGGCTCACTGTCCTCAACCCCCCACAGAAGTCTGGGTGAGCGATGGGACAGGAGCCCCCCGCTGCCTGGGCCACCACGCCAATAGGGTTGCGAGCCCGGCTGAACCCACAGGTCCAGGTCCTGCAGCGCGGGGGCACCGCCTGGGGACGCCAACGCAGCCCTCTTGGGGAGCCGAGATCCAGACTCGAGGCTGGAGGAAACAGCCAGGCTTGCGTGCAGGAGGACGAGGAGGAGGCCCAGGCCCCCGGTTAAAGCCGCCATCTCTGAGCACAGCCCCACCTAGAGGAGGAGAAAACACGGACACCGGCACTGTCCATGTTAATGCATGCAGTGCAGCGTGGAGTCGTGAGATCTTTGAAAAGAAAAAGCGCCCGGTGAAAAGAAAGATTTCAGAGGTCAGTCTGCACTGCGCACCTGCGCATCTCGACAGCAGGTCAGGTCTTCGGCTTCTCTTTAAACCACTGAACCAGCTCAAAAATGAGAGAAACAAGTTCAAGTGCGCGGCTGGTTATCAGGTAACCACGGCAATGTGCGAGTAACCGGGTAGTTAGAGTACTGTTCAAAAGTCCTAGGCACCTGTGGGAAAAACGCTATAAAGCGAGGATGGTTCCAGAAATAAGGCCTGAATACTTATTGATCAATAAACCTTCTAAAAAGTGCAGTAGACAAAAAAACCTCAGTCAGATCAATATTTGGTGGGACCACCCTTTGCCTTTAAAACACCATCAATTCTCTTATGCAAACTTGCATGCAGTTTAAGGTAGAGGTTGGTAGGTTCTTCTTCCAAACATTTTGAGGAACTGGTCACAGTTCTTCTGCAGACTTTGGCTGTCTCTGCATGTCCTCCCAGACTGACTGGATCATGTTGAGATGGGGGCTCTGTGGGGACCAGACCATCTGTTGCTGAAGATAGTTGTGTATGACTGAGATTGGGTGTTTGAGGTCATTCTCAGGCTGCAGATTGAATTTGGGACCAACCAGAAACCCCCCTGATGGTAGATAAGAATCTACCTGTACTTCTCAACACACATTGAAGTTGCATGCCTAACACTTTTGCACAGTACTGTAGATCTCTGTGGTCATAACTACGGCACAGTAGCTGTAGGTTCCATCATGGTGGGAAATTTCGAAATTCCGCTCATTCGCTTGTCACAGGCAAACGCAAAACACAGCGACACACAAAATATTTTGACCATATCTGGTCATAACCCAAGAAAGGGTGTTAGACTATTTCACTTGTATACGCAGCGGCTCGTATTTTAGGCCGATTCTTCAAAATATAATTTAATCCAGATTTGATGTCAGACGATATAATGCTGCCAATTTGCAGGCATATCATGGCAGCACGTGGGGCAGCAGGGGGCGCAGTGGTTACAGCTGCTTTGCACTGCACAGATCCAGAGCCCAGGCTTCGATCAGAGCTCCAACTGGTGCAGTAAAGAAATCAGCCAGTGAAATAAACAGGTAAAACACTAAAGGGCTTTGGGAAAAGATTCAGCAAAATCGATACAAATGAACACCAGTTTTTTATATTACACCCAGCGAGGGAGGAAGCGCAGCGCTGCGCTCCAGCCACTAACAGGGCAAATCTTTTCCACGGTATCGAGCGACGTTCTCCTGCGGGATTAGATCTGTATGGCCGCGAGGTCTGCTGGTGTGCGCGTGGGAACGGAGGTGGCGCGAGTGTGTACATTTTTTATTTGGTTTTCCTCGTGGACAGAAAATTGCTGACGCAGCGTTTCGAAATGTCAGCGCCTGCGCAAACAGGCCCTGTTGTGTTTTGCTCAGCCAGAGCACGCTAGGATTTACTAGCAGATGCAGAGGCTGGAGAGACATCAACACACACACACACACACACACACACACACACACACACACACACTTACCTGCCCTTAGGGGATTTTGTTGTGACTCTGACACACTAAACTCCTAATTTAACAACAAAACTTGAAAATCACTCATAAAAATCAGAGATAAAACATTTTTTATGTCTCTCCCCAGGTCTTTTTGTGCAGCGTCTACAACAGATACGGGGACTTGGATTAAGAAGTGTGTCAACCTCCCGAGACCCCCCCCACTGTAGTGGGCTGTTGTAAAAGTGTGTCTCTAACTGTACATTTTGCAACACTGAGTCCTAAGGCTGGATATCATCTTTAAATAAAACACCCTGAACGGGGGGGTGTGGATCAGCTTCCTACAAAGCCCACACACGCAATGTGAAACCTCTTCTTCGCTGGGGGTCCGAAGGGTATCTGCTATTTGCTCATTGTAATACGCGTCACTTTCACTCCCGCGACACTGACAGTTTTTTACTCACTTTCTCCACTTGGTAAGTTTAACTGGACCAGTTCAGGGTAGATACCTTGATAAAGAGAACCACGGCAGGTGTGATTTGAACCTGTAGCCACGAGACCACCCGCAGACTGCAACTCATCACCATTTGGATTCTGCATTCGATGCTGCGGGGAAACAGCTAGAAAGGTGCTAAATACCAAAAAAAATGGAATATTTAAAAGCAAAAGTGTTCTAGTTGCCTCAGCATTCTGGTAAACGTAACGGTCAGAGACACATCTTTAATAAAACGGCTTTTTCCGACTCTCAGGTCCGGCCGGAGGTCCAGGACACGAGAAGGAACCGGGGGTCGAGCTGCTGGAGTGCCATGAGGTCTGAGACGCTGAGCAGAAAAGATCAGGTGTCGTGCTGCCAAACCGGCAGGGTCCGGTGGGAGGGGGTGGATTGTGGGTATTATTAAACAGCCAGTCAAGTGATAAGGCAATAAAAATCTATAAGATGGAATTTATTCAGTTGTTGCAAGTAGAAAAAAAAAACTCCATTCTTGTCCTTCCATTAGTTGCGAGATTCCAGCCGGTTTTTACCGGTTTTATTATAGCGGCACAAAGCATCCAGACTAGATGCTCTTATGGACATTGGTTTGTTCCTCTGAAGGATAACAGTGATGGAAGAAGAGGCTCCATCTGCATTTAGGAGCTTCTCCTCAAGCTCCGTCTGGACCTGCGCCACCCAGTGGCAGATCAGCCAAGGGGTCTGGAGGGCTGGGATTCGAGGGGGGCGGCGGATCGTCTGGTGTCCCCACTGCGTGCACGGACCCCGCACCACAAAAGCAGCAGCAACGCAAAGTCTCAGCAGTCAGACGGGACAGGTGGGCCTCGCTGGCCAAGCTGAACGTAAATCACAGACCTTCCCCTGCTTCCATAGTCCCAAAACACACGTGCATTTAAAACTGGAAGGGCCACCAACGCGACCAAATGGAACGCAGGAAGATGTCAGCTGTCACCGCGCTGCGCCGGTTTGGGACTACGTGAGGAAGCGTGATGGGAGCCCAGGCTGGTGGTGGGGGGGGACCTGGGGGCCATCAGAAGTAATGAGATTTTTCACATGAACAATCCGAAACTCTTGGGAGGGAACAGAACAACTCTCTGACTGGCACCAAAGGCCTGTGGCCATCGTCCCCTTTTCCTGTGTTCGTGTCGAGACGGAGATTTAAAGTGTGTAATGGGGGGGGGGGGGGGGGAAAAAACAAAANGGGGGGGGGGGGGGGGGGGGGGGGGGGGGGGGGGGGGGGGGGGGGGGGGGGTGAAGAACATAGACTGGCAGCCCTGGGTTGATGGGTGAAGCTTGCAGAGGTTCTCAGCGGGCATCAGGGAGGTTTTGTCATTTGGCCAGGCCACCTGGTGACGCCAGTGATCTCAGGAAGCCTCTGATCCCGCCGCTGCCGGCCGGTGTAACCTGGGGGGTACGGGAGCGGTAAACCCGGTAAAGAGGAATCTGCTAAAACCTTCCCAGCTGGAGCAGGACACTGCAGTCCTCCTACGGAGGCATCGTCTCCATTCTCTCTGCACGAGCGAGCGCTTCTGGTGGCTTGAGGAGCTCGTGGTCCAGGTTCAAAAACCCTGTGCTCCGGGTCCAAAAGTAGGATTCGACGCCCGGCATCAGACAGCATGCGAATTCCACGCAAAACATTCCCACAGACTCTGTAATATGATGCAGTGCACGGAAGACGGAGGATTTGCATGCGGACTGGCGCTTAAAACGGAATAATGTGCAAATGAAATAATGCTTCTGGTTAATAAGCGGAATGAGGCGAGAACCTCCATCACTCCTTGTTTGCCAGTTTCACCCGCTATAACCTCCATAGCCATGACCCTGGTTTGGACCACCCAACAAGAGGGTGCAGATGCATTGCCGTTGTTCTCGCTGTTAGTTCACCTCAGGGTGGGTTTTCCAGAGGAGCACTGCTCTACTGGCATTTCAATAAACCGGTATTAATAATTAATTAAATATCTGAGATGGTTCCTCTTGGGTCTAGAGACTTCTGACAGGCACCAATTTCCTTATCGCCGTGTGTGTGGAGGTGTGAAAGTACCTGGGTGTTTAACTGAAGACAGTAGCTGCAAGAAGGGGTTGGTGGTGGTGGCGGTGGTGGGGGGGGTCACGGTTGAGCTGAGGACATCAGACGAGTGGATTTGGACTCTCAATAATTTGACCCCCAGACGAAGGAATCCCTTCCGCCCCTCGGGAGCCGTGTCGGTGACTACGTCAAAGAGAGGTGAGGTCATTGTTTTGCTAGACGTTTGTGGTGATGTCACAAAGGGGGAGGGGGTTGCAGATGTGTGGAGATGTAATGAGGAGGCTTGACCAGATCTGATCTGGTTGTAACCTGGTAAACCCTGGCTCGGATACTCAGTCTGGCAACGCGCCGCGTTCAGTTTGGCTACAAAGGGTTGAGATATTTTCTAAATTTTGTGGACTTCATACCTGTACAGTGCAGCTCAAACACTTTCATATGTTTATTACTCGGTCAACTAAGTTTCTTCTTAATCTTACAAAGCTGATATCTGGGTGTGAAGACGTTTAAAGACCTGAAACAAGGTCTCATTTTTTTTTCTAAGGTGTAAACATGTTTCCAAGAATAGTTGATGAAATGGACGCAAATGTGTGGCTCCTGCAGAGGCATCTGGGCCAAATTTTTCCACCAAACCAGAAGAGCACAGAACTTCCCTCAGATCCGGAGGAGCAGAAACGATGCGGGAGGAGCCGTGTGACGCTTTGTCAGGTGACAGTCACGCGTTTTTGTCACCTGGGGGGGCCGAGCTTGCGAAGAGCGCCGGGGCCCTCGCGGCAACCTGGGACGTGGGTTCGGACGTGTCTCGGCGGGGACGGAGCTCGCGCGCTCTCCCCGTGTCTGTGTGAGTCCCCCCCCCGCAGTCCAAAGACACGCTCCAGGTGGCTTAGCCACTCCAAACCACACACAGTGAGTTGACATGTTCCAGAGTGTTCTGTGAAGATGGGATATTTGCTTTATAGTTTTATAATTTAATAATTTCACCACATTTGGACAACAACTAGCAGGAGAACATCTTCTTTATATTCATGTTTAATTGTATGATCTCTTGCTGGGAATGTGAGGAAAACTGACTCCCTGAAGTGAGTTCTGCCTAAATTAAGCAAGTAGAAATTAGAATTAAAAAAGGTTTTTTTTCCCCCCTTGTTTACAAAGTATTGAGGATATTAATGTGATGAATGAATTTTTTAAGAAGGAAACGTTTGCCTTGATCTTTAAGGGCTGGTAGGTTGCGTTTAATAACTCGAATGATGTTTTTTGGCGGTGCTGAGAAGAAGGCTGTTTGGCAGCTCGGAGAGGAAACTGGCCGAGAAGAAGAGGAGGAATTAAATGAGCCGAACTGGTGTCAGTGGTTAAAATCTCAGATTCTTCACTGACCAGTCAAATTTAAAATCCCAACCTGGATTTTTGACCTCAGACTGGAACGGCGGCCATGAAAGCAGCGGCGATGAAATAAAACTTCACTCGAGTTGTTTTTGCTCTGAACTCGGTGGGAAAAGTTAATATGTGATTTACAACGTAAATCTGCTCCCTTTTTCTTTTCTTTTTTTTAAACTTCCATCACGTTGACACTGCAGAAGTAAAACAGGACATGAAAGGTGGCTGGGAACGTGGAAAAGGTGCCATATAAAGGTGAAATAAAGGAAAAACGATTATTAAAGGATAATTGTTTCAGATATTTTCACTATTGACGGTCTCAGTGTCCGAGTATTTGATGAAATAACTGCTCTGTTTGTATTCAGTTCATTCATTTATCGTTTTTTTTTCTCCCCTGAAAACATTCGTGTTTGTCAACATTAATACAACAGCAGGGAGCCGGAAGTAGGACTCGAACCAACAACCTTCCGGGGGTCGGGAGGGAGCGACAAGCACCGATCTGAGGGTTACAGACTGTAACTTACCGCGTTTGAGAAAATCGGGAAGAGGAGCCCCTGGATTTGACCCCCCCCCCCGCCGAACATGGACCCCCCACGGCAGTGTTCGTGTACCTGGGTATTTTACCGTGGTAAACCGGGCTCAGTGCCACCCGTCAGACTGAGCGGCGACACGGGGGTCTCGCTATATAACCGTCATCCGTTAAGCGGAACGCCGGCGCGCGACTCGAACCCGCGTTTTCCAGCGCGAACCTGCCGCGCGAGGAAGCCGACAGAAGGCAAAACCCCCGTCAAAACACGTCACGCACCTCCAGCCGTTCGGAAGACGTTCAAAGTTCAGCCGCATCACTAAGCGATGGATGCGGTGAGATGATGGAAGTGTGAGAAACACCCCGCCGCCCCCCAATAAAACTATCAGTGATTATTATTATTAATAATGATAATAATAATAATAATAATAATAATAATAATATTTTGTCCGCCTCGTATTTCACAGAACACGGACTGTCATATTGCCCGGGTATCGCAGCGGGTGCGACGGTCACCGACTGAACAAATCAGTGCAATAATAATAATAATAATAATAATAATAATAATAATAATAATAATAAACAAGTGCGAAAAGCGAAAAGTGCGGTAAATGGTTTGGTGTCCGCGTGCTCCTTACCTGTATCGTCCTGATGTTCTTCCAGTATCGCAGGGGGTCCACAGCTGGCTGAGGAAGAGTGTGAGCCGAGTCCACGAGGTGTGTTTACTGGGGGAACTTTTAACTGGATCGTGTGTGTGTGCGTGTGTGTGCGCGCGCCCGCGCGCGGGGGGTGGGGGGGCGGCGCTCCTGAGGGGTAACAATAGATACAGTCGCAGGGCAACAAAGGATTCTGAATTAGGTGAATTTTAATTGTTAAAAAAATACCCGTCGTGCTTTGCGATAACTGTCACTTTGCTGAAATGCGCCGCTGCGACTAACAGCTGAGTCCGCCGGCCATTTTATTAGGTACACCTGTTCCGTACGACCCGCTGCTGTCGCATCACGTTCGACCTCATCCCGAAGATGCTCTCACGGCTTGAGAGGTGGGGCAGTACAGGCTACCCCAGTAAAGTAAGGTAAAGCACTGTCATGCGTGGGACTGCAGTGCGCAAAAATCCCTCAAAGTCAACTGGTTGACATCCCGGAGCCAGAGCGACTGGCGCCGATGGTCAAGCCACGTTCACGGCCACTTAGACCGCATGCTTTGTCCACCCTAACGGTCACTCAAACAGCACGTGGACCTCCGTACCTGGACCGAGTCAGAACCACGTGCGCCTGAGCTCTGTGTGCCTAATAAAGTGGCCGCCGACTGTCCAAAGCTGTGTGCTGAAGTGCGGTTTCCAGGGAGCGACGCTGCGGCTCCCTGCTGTGCAAAAGAAGACAAAAAAAGTGTGAATAGAGGACAATTTAAAATAGTCCGTCTCTGTGGTAAAATTAGGGGCAAAATTCCTGCGAGGAAAATGAGGGGACAAGCAGGAGCTCCCAGTGGGACGTTCACACCTCACACAGCTTGAACGGGGAGCGCGCGCGCACACACACACACACACACACACACACACACACACACCCTTCAAGAATATATGAATGCATAATCGATGCATCGACAGCTGCCGACCGGCGAACAAAACTCAGAAGAAAGGAGCCGCATGCAAAAAACTGCCCGCAGTATGTAACTAGAACCTCGGAGCAGGACCTACACGGAACATGGAGCCTTAAAGCACATCAAGAGGACAGAATCACTCGTCCATCAACATTTTCACATCGATGGCTCCGGCATCCCTTCCTTGCCCAGTTCAGGGCTCTGCAGGGGTTCTTCAGAATCACACTTTTATAAATCTATTACTCAGCAGCTGTGCTTCATATGAGCAAAACCAGTCCGTAAAGTAATAGTTTTCTTTTAGTCTTATAAAGGCTCAATAGACTGCATGTTCGTATGATGCTTAGTTGCTGAGTAATAAATGTATAAAAGTCTTCAATTCTTCTTGAATAACCTGTATAAACTCTATATCTATACCTGTACCTGTATCTGTATCTATATCTATATCTACATCCCAGCAGAGAGGAGGTGGACCTGTGGACCTGTGTCTCGGCTGCGGCTACAAACCACTGCAGATGCTGCTCTGAAATGTCCAGCTTTAGCAAAATTCCCGTTGTCTCCTCACCCAGCAAACACATCTGTAACATCATTTTTAAGCCGCAACCCCCCCCACACAACTCTTAAAGCCCACCGATTATACAAATTGTCCTAAAATACTTATTTTCAAATTCACCACCATCCACCTGTCCATCACTGATAACCACTTGTCCAGGGCAGGGAGGAAATCACCCAGTATGTTCTGGAAGCATAAGGTGTGAGGTGGGGTATAATGGGACACCAGTAGATCATAAGGTTATCACTCACTCACACACACACTATGGGCAATTTGCATTCACCATCCAACTTGGAACACGTCTTTGGACTGTGGGAGGAAACCCACACAGACAACATGCAACCTCCACAGACAGACTCTCCACAGTGGTTCAGACCCACAGCTGATTTTTTTTTTTTTTTTGCACCTTAAAACCGTTCAAATGAGCAAAATCTCCCGAGAAGAACCTGAGCTACTTTTTAAAGAGCCCGGATTCTTTATTTAGGGAATCAGACTCACTTCTTCTCCAGAGACCTGAGATGGTCCTGCACGCGGTCGGCCAGGTACACCTGGAGCTCGGCAGAATGACACGCAAGACAAGCGTCGGCCAGCATCTCCGTGGTCCAGGGGTCCCTTCTCCTCCGCCCCCACGGTCGTGCCCTAATAGCGTGAGGAGGAACACAGGGGGGTCTGAGAGCCCCTGTTCATAAACACGATCTGGCAGCCCCACATATACGGTAATCTCTCGGGGGGGGGTGCAGGTAATAAATCAAACACGCGCGCCGCCCCACGACACCCCCGGCAACATTTCACTGCAAGCGCTGGTGTAACTGTCCTCGCCACGCAGAGCAGAGGGGGGACACGTCCCCGAGTCGGGACGTGTTGGACAAAGCAGATCAATATAATGGACCTTCGCCACGCGTGTTCATTTATAATAAACTGCCCCTTCGTGAAAAGGGGGAGCGGGGGGGGGGGCATACTTTGCTGATGCAGTGATTTTTTTTCCATATCATTATCGCGGACAGCGTGATAGATTAGTCGGCGGCCACGTGAATAAATTTCCCAGCCCGCACCGCTTATTTATTTATCTTATTAGCCCTCTGATAATCACAATGAGAGCAGTTTAGTGGGTTTTGAACCACGTCCCACTCCTGGCGCGTCTAAAACACGCTTGTTTATGCAGGCCTCGCGTGGCAGTTTGTCGTGAGTTTTGCACAGCCGTGTCTTTGATTCATTTTTCATTATCGTTTAAGTGTTGAGTCGAGGAGCACAGATCTCAAGCTGCGGCGTGTTTATAAAACTTTATAAAAACGCAGACGTTCTTATGCGAGTCTGGCAGTTGAAGATGCACAAGGAGAAGAAGCGCCGATGGTTTTGCGTCAGTTTCAGGGAGTGTCACGCTGTGGGTAACTTAGGTGGGCGCAGCTGATATGACCGTGTGTCAAATAGGATGAAGATGTATTATAAACACGATGGGGACATTCAGACAGTTTCAGTATCTTATAAATGGTTTGTCTGTGGAGTTAGTTAATCTGCTGGTTAGTGACCCATGAAACCAGAGGTTGTCAGATGTAACTAGACACTCAGCAGATACACTATTTTTAACTATTTTGAAGGGGTCGTCCAGCTGTCATCCACCCATCCGTTTATCCATCATCATCCATCTGTCCATCCATCTTCCATCCATCCATCCACCATTCATCATCTGTCCATCATCCGTTTATCCATCTATCATCCATCCACTGTTCATCTGTCATTCATCTTCCATCTTCCATCTTCCATCCATCATGCGCCCACCCATCCCTCATCCATTTATCCATCATCATCCATCTTCCATCCATCCATCCACCATTCATCATCTGTCCATCATCCGTTTATCCATCTATTATCCATCCACATCCACTGTTCATCTGTCATCCATCATCCATCATCTGTCCCTCATCCGTTTATCCAGCTGTCATCCATCCACTGTTCATCATCTGTCATTCATCATCCATCTTCCATCCATCATACGCCCACCCATCCCTCATCCATTTATCCATCATCATCCATCTTCCATCCACCGTTCATCATCTGTCCATCATCCACCCACCCATCTGTCATCCATTTATTCACCCATCATCTGCCATTCATCTTCCATCTTCCATCCATCATCTGTCCTCCAACCATTGATCCATTTGTCCGTCCATCCATCTGTCCATCATCCACCCACCCATCCGCCATTCATTTATTCATCCCTCATCCATCATCTGTCATCCATCATTCGTCTTCCACCCATCATGTCATCCATCTGTTTCCTTTAACTACTCATATTCAGACCTAATTTTAACCTATTCAAACCGAGCAAAAATATCTCTGAATCTCTGAATTTTTACCAGTTTCTTTTGCCAGTTTCTCTGCTGTTTTCAGCAGGTAACAGTGATACAGAAGAGCAGGTATTTAAATGAATCATCCGGGAAAACCGTTCGAAAAGGTTTTTATACAGTGGAAATTGTTCTTCTTTACATCTTTATATCTCCATAATAATTGGTTTGGTTAATTTTTATGGCAGCGGAGCTTCTGCCTCTTAAATGGTGTTTGCTGGGGGGGGGTCTGTGGCTCCAACGACGTCCGTGTCAAATCCGGCACTATTGCTGTTAAAATGAACGGAGGACAACCCCCGGGGTCTTCAGCCCCACCCTTCATTAAAGCCCTTATCCAATTGCCATCGTTCATTTATCTACCCTGAGAGCAAGCATCTCCTTAGTATGAGAGTTTCGAGATCTTATTCAGGAGTCATCTGTAGAGAAAAAAACCTTCTTCCCTCCGATGATGCGGACAAGGGACAGACGTGACAGGGAGGATTTTTGCAGAAGAATAAAAGCACAGACTGTTTTCAGAGAGAAGATTTTTAAACCGCAAAAGCGGGGGGTAGGAAATGACCCCAAAATATGTTTAAATCTGGGCGCTCTCACACATTTCAGGGGCAGTTCCCCTCACGTGAAGGCGCAGTCCGGGAATGAGAAGCGACGGCTTTATGAAAGTGGCTCCTGTTTCACATTACAAATCTTATTACGTCTGAGGTGTGGCGCTGCTTCCTTTGCAGAAAGATCTGGAAAATATCGAGGGGAAAGCCAAGGAGGTCAGAGCACGCGCTTCAGTCGACTTCAGCTGCTTCCCGAAAGCCGGTGCAGCCACTGCAGCCCAAAAAATAGTCCTGCTAAATTTGAATATTGGTGAATTAATTTTTCTGTAAGGAAGCGCTGAGCTTTTCTGGACCCCGACAGGCGCTGACTTTCCATTAGGATTCCTGCAAAGTTCTATTCTGCGATCTTTTTCCAATGAAATGGTACTTGAAGGGACCATGAGGGGGTCCAGCAGGCAGACAGAAGCCTAAATAAAAGTACAAAGATGAATGAAAGAACAAAGATATAACCGTAACCTACTGCAGCCATCAAGATGGTCTGAGCTCTTCTCAGTGTGGAGGCAGAAATAAACAAAATGGGGGAGGCGAAATGTCTCTAAGTCAGCTGAAAACTGTGACTATCGAGCCAGATACCTGAGCAAGCCCCCCATCCCCCACCCAGTGATGGTGGACAACCAGGCATCCTGAAGACCTGCTCTACTCTTCCGTACTGTAATAAACTCTCCTGTACTGTACTCTATTGTACTGTACTGTAAAGTACTCTACTGTGCTCTGCTCCACT